>PVKZ01000088.1:1367388-1757877 GCA_004027375.1 Macroglossus sobrinus | reverse complement strand
TTTCTCGGAGCCTGGGACTCCTCCCTCTCCTGACGCGAGGTCATCTTCCCTGGGCGGGACTCTCCAGTCCCTGAAAACCCTGAAGAATGTGTGTCGGAGTGCTCAGGCAGACACCTTTGCCTGGCATGCTGTTCTCCCCACACCTCCTGTAAGGGGAGCTTCATCACGGCTGCTGTCTCTTGATTCCCAGAAACCTTCCTGGGAAAGATCACCCCTTTGCCGACCGGTGCCCGGTATCCCTTTCGCAAACCCTTCAGTGAATGGCTCCGTGTCCCGGGAATGAAGCCCTACTCCCTAACACACTCCAGGCCCAGTACAGGCCCCCTTTGGTCGACAAGGCCGTCGGGCGCCTCTCAGGGCAGACCGCTTGGGAGGATTTTGGTGGGGGCACCTGCGCTATGGGGGTGTTATGGACCGCACCCGGCAAGATGACCTCAGAGCGGAATTAGAACCAGAAAGATAATTTTACTACGAATTTGAATCCAGGCTGAAGCCTCCACTGCCACAGCAGCGGGAACAAGAGCCCCGATACTTAGCATGGGGTTCCTTATATTAGGTTTATGGCGGGCTAACTTGGCGCGTGGGACAGGTTGCAGTTCCTTATTGGCTAACCATATGGCCTGGTTATGGACTGACCTTTAAGCAAGCAAACAGGATGTCTGGGTGGAGAATTCCGGCCCTTGGTCAGAGGGGATTGCAGTCTACCTTGCTGGGGGAATTTAAAATTTTCCATTCCGCCATCTTAGATCTTACATCGCTGTCTTAAATACATAAGTTCTCATGACTTGTTACACATCGCCATCTTAAATACATAAGTTCTCATGACCCATTACAGGGGTGGCGTTCTCCCGTTCCCACATGGGGTCCTCGCCTTGCCTGCAGATCAAACTCTAGAATCTATCATCAACAAACGTCTCCTCTGCGTTTTTTGTAAACATTCTGATCTCATAAGCGGAAGTCAGTGTGCTCTATCTGGCCACAGCTTCCTGGGGTCTCTGTGGGCTGACAGTAGGGTGGGGCTCTGAGGGATCCATTGTATAGTAATTAGTGGTCCTATGCATACACTCAGGGTCCTCACTTGGTATCTATTACAGTCTGGCATTCATCCTACTAGTGACCAGAGTCTGCTGGTCTCCAAATAAAGTCATAAACTTTTTGACCCCCTGAAGTATATATCTGGTTAAGCAATACATTCCTGGTACTCATTCCTGGTCCTTGTAAGCCTGACAAGAGGAAGAGATTCTGTGAGGCTTCTATTTTAGGGACAGTTCTCCTCTTCAGCACTCAGGGTCCTCATCTTAACTCCCATAAAGTCCAATAGTCCTCTTTCTGCACAACTGGGGCTGCTTCTTTTAGACCAAGGGGCTTCCCTCCCTCAGACCACACATGTGTGATCAGTGATAGATCTTCTGCAGCCTATCAGGATTGGTGCTCTATTTGATTCCCTTTGCTGGTGGGAGTCCCATCATAACATTTAGGGTCTTTAACTTGACTTTTGTTAAGGCCTAGGATTTCTCTCTCTGCATATCTGGGGCTGTTTCCATTAGTCCAAGTTCTTCACCTCAGTGAGACACTCTGGGAAGATTAAAGGGATTCTGCCACCTCACAACTCTGTCCTGGGGATCTTATGGCCAAGAATATTGGGGGAACTTGTGAGGTTACCCTGTCTTGAGATTAGTAATTCCCTCATTCTTATTTAGAGTCCTCCCCTTGATTCCTGACCAGTGTTGGGACTCCACTCTCTGCTAACTTGAGGCATCCCATCAAATCAATGTACTCACCTCCTGGGTACCTCCAAACTGGAAGTTAGAATGAGCCACACACATCCAGTACTGTTTCAGATCAGGGTTGATGTCCCAAGCTAGCCTTTATGGAACCCCAGTGTTTTATTTGAGTTTTTCCATCATTCCTCATTCAGGTTCTTCACTTTCATGTCTATCAGAGGCTGAGAGTCTTCCTTCTATGGACCCAAGGTTGTTTTTCTTAGGCCAGGGCTCTTAAGTCCTTGAAAACCCTGAAGAATAAGTGAAGGCATGCTCAGCATGACAGTTCTGTCTAGGGTCCTCTAAGTCTGAAAGCAGGTGGAAGCCTATATTCTAGGGTGTTGGTCTCTCTAGCTCTCTAACATTGGGGTCCTCCTCTTGTCCCTGCCTCTCGAATTAAAGGCTTCCTGGCAAATTCCACATCCCTGCAAATTCCTGAACAGTTTCCTTTCTGCAAACCTTGATTCCTGTTCTAGGAGTAATGTGAGATGGGGAAGCTGAAGCACAAGACAGGAGTCCCAGGACAGGTGAAAGACTTGACAGGCGAAAAATATGCTGATATTTTCCTTCTCTTCACAAGCCAAATTTAAATTCTCAACTAGTTTATTCTAATATATTTGTATTCTACAGGGAAGGGGATGCCTAGGATGACCCTGATCTTTTGAGGTTATCTGACATTGCATGTGTAGATGATCATACTGTCACAATGTATTAGTTTTCTTTTCTTTATTCATGCTTTTCATTTATTTTCATAGTCATAGTACTCTGGGAATGCAGTCAAATCCAGCAGTATGAGCATAGATTCTTTCTTTTTATTGCCTGAAATACATTTTAAGAAGAAATGGGAGAATTAAGTTAAGAAATACAAGTTGGGCCTCAGGCTAGGAGAGCTGGAACAGTTTTGGTTCTAGACTAATTG
Source organism: Macroglossus sobrinus (assembly GCA_004027375.1). Classification (NCBI taxonomy): domain Eukaryota; kingdom Metazoa; phylum Chordata; class Mammalia; order Chiroptera; family Pteropodidae; genus Macroglossus; species Macroglossus sobrinus. Next base: position 1,755,195 of record PVKZ01000088.1, on the reverse strand, counting down.
AGACCAAAGGGCCAGTTTCAACCTTGCCCCTTAATAACCATGTGAATTTGGGCACATTACTAAACTTTGTGAGCATCAGGGTCTGCATCTGTTAAGTGGGTATGATAAGCTCTTTCTGGTAGGGCTGGCATAATGTGGTTATGTGTTAAGTGCCTGACCTGTATTGAGACTTTAATGTGGCATTTATCACTATGATTTTTTGAACCCCAATGATGCCACTTGCCATGCCAGGATTTTTTGTTTTAATCCAGTAGAAGTTAGCAAATATGTACCCGATTAGCAAGGAAAACTAAGTAATATTCCCTATTATGTGATAAGTTTGAGTATACAGTATAGTTCTCTCACTAAATGCAACACAAAGCTCATTAAACTTGTGTCAAGAATTGACAACTTCCCTCCTTCTCTGTGGCCCTGACATGTAAAATACTGTTGTTTTCATAAATTTAACCAGCACCAAAATTCTAGGACTTACTTAGAGTTAGTCAAATTACATACATGATAACTTAATTTGAATACCCTTTTGATGGAACAGGCTCTGACCCTCCAAGCTTAGTGCAAGGAGTACTCAGCACCTTCTTAACTTCTCAGTTCAAGAGAGACACACTTATATCTCAGAAACTCCCTGGAGATGGTTTGAATAAAACATCTAATTTTCACACTGTGTTCACCTGCACTGGGATTAGAGCACAGGACATATTGGATCCCTGGCCCAGGAGGAGAATCTCTCTAGTTTACTCGCAATCCCAATATAGCTGTTAAGGGCAGTTTCTCATTTCAGGCTTAGTTTCTTGACTATGAAGCCCACTATTTGAGGGTCTGGTTCCTGCTCTCCATTATCACAGTCTCATCTAGCCCATCATGCAGCTAACTTAGAATTCCCTCCCAATGAGGGACTTGCAGTTTCCCAAGGCCCAATACTGCCTTGCTTCAGGGCATTTACACTTGAAACTCTAATTTGGAATCATCCCTCTTCCTCATCTTCCTTTTCTGCCTATCCTTTATGTCTGAGATAATCTTATCTTCTTTTTATATGATAGCTGCTTCTAACCACTAAAATTCCATGGGCGGTGGCTTGGTCTTTTATTTTTTTCATCTCAAGTACTAGCATGGAGCCTTCTGAGGAGCAGATGTTTCATTAATATTTGGGGGGATTAAAGAGCCAGTGAATAAATAGTCTAAATTATTATAATTTATTCTATATTCTTGAATAAGCAAAGAAAATCCAGGTATACATTTTTTAATTTTACAAAAACAAAGACTAAAAGGTGTAAGGCAAACCAAGAACTGACAACCTCTTACCTTTATATTTTTTCCTTTTTTACACGATCACATTTTAACGTAGAGATCTTTCACATTTCCAAGAAAATCTGTTCCAATGCTATGTTATCTTGTGTGGACCATAGAAAACATAATTCAATGATGTGCAATTTGTTTACTAAATATTAAAACTCATTCTCAAAACTGATAACAAGAAATAAAATGTGGGACCCATGTTATTCAAAAACTTAGATTCTACAGCTTAATAAATCTTCCATTAAAATGAACAAATTTGATAAATACCAATAAATAAATAAATTAAATCTATAAGTTACCCATATAGAACAGGAACACAAAAGAGACATACTCTCTCTACCCTTTATTCTTACCCTGACCATTTACTACTACTAGCACTGACTACTCACTTTGAACACAAAGTGAAGAATCTGAATTAGGCCTCATTGAGTGTGGAAGGAACTTCTGGACATGGCCCTGGAGCACATGCTCTGGCCTTAGAAGTAGCACCAGCCTTGGTTGCAGCAGTGACCCGGGATTTTTCTTCCTCATCTCTCAAAGCTTCTTCATAATAGGGTTTGGAAGGCACTGGGGATGGTATCATTAACGTTGGACAAAAAACTTTAGTATTGTCATCTCGCTGGTCTCAGCATGGGCTCTTGGGCCCCACAGAAACTCAAAGCACAGAGGATCACTGCCCAGTACCTCGCAGCACTCTAAATATTTTAGCTGTACCAAATTGCTGATAATGAACTTCATAGGATCCAAAAAGATAACGTGCCTCCTCCCAGAATTTACAATCCTTATATTCTGCTCATTCCAGACTATCTCCTCAGTGATACAGTTGCCCTTCATTAATATCAGGCCCAGAACAGTCAGCAGGGGACTGGTCTTGTGCATGCCCTTTTCATAACTCAGCCTCTCATCTTAGGTGAGGATCAGTTTTCTGACAAGGGCATAGGAATGGTTCAATTCCTTTACGTCAACTCAAAGAGCAGCTCCATATGCTCAGAGGCTCTCCTGAGAATCTCAGGAAGTGTTCCTTATCCTCTTTATGACATTTTTCACCATGTCTGACTTTACTCTTTAATTTGATAACAGCACAAGGAAATTCACTAACGATGCCACTTTCTAGTCCAGAGGCTATTTGGAAAAACTGCAGGGTTCTTTGATTTCCTTCCTCTTGTGAACACTGGAGTCCTCATCTGATATGTTTGATGAAGTGACTGTGGACACTCCTGGCTTTGGGTCTCTTTGTGGGCCTGCAAGTGTTGTTCATGTGTGCAGCACTGATACTTCTAACATTGGGGTATGATGACTCTTTGTATCAGTAGGCATGAATGTGAATAGGTGGCGTGGTGATAGGACACCATGGGCTAAGGAAGAGAAGTAGGATGTGAGTGGTCTGCTGTATACAGGTGCTGTATATTCATATATATATATATATATATATATATATATATATATATATATATATATATATATATATATATATATATATAAACTTGGCAAACCTACCTGAGGGGAAAGTGAGGGGCCTCAGCTTCAGCTTCTGCCTGGGCTTCCAAGGTTTCACAGAAGGGGTAGAGCAGAACTCTGATGTCTTTGTTGTCTTCTGGAGTTATATTATTTTTAGTTCCTATGGGACGTACTCAGAGAAATCATGGTACTCAAAGAAAAGCAAGTTTGAGGGCCTGCAAGGGACCTATTGTGGAGGAAGTGACAGCAATGAAGGGTGGGACAGAAGACTATTCCTGCATGTCTGGTTGAAAGATTTTGTTACAGGGAATTGAGTATACCTCCTAATCAGTGCTGCAGTGGTGTTTACATCAACATTTCCAAAAACTAGGACTTGTGAGATATTAGGTGCTATTAAACATTTAAAATTATTTTAAAGTAAGCTGGTTTAAACAGAGTTAAATAAGTTTTAGTTTCCTGTTTTGTTTCACTGCAATATTCCTAGAGCCTTCATTATGGAATATGTATTGAGAGGCTCTAAGAGGAATAATATAGTATGATGAGTTTTCTTAACATATTTGACCATGGAAAGCATGCCCTTCTCTCATTTTTTTCCACATTGAATCTCAAGACTTCAACACAGAACATTTGGGAGATGGTTTTTATAATGTTCCTGGCAGATTCTTGGCTTACGTTTTTCCAAATGCTTTTGGTGAAAGTGTTGGTGGCTCATGGAGAGGACAAGAATATAGGCCAGGAACATTTTCAAAACAAAATATCACCTTTAGTGCCTATAAATATGATATCTAAAGTGCAATGACATTTCTTTAAGAAGTGACATGAAATATCATTTCTTCAGGTACTTTTCCAAAATTTCAGTTTAGGGTCAATAGGACTCAACCACATCCAAAACTTGCCTGATTTGCTTGATCACTGAGAGACACAATCTAAGAGTCATGCTAAATATAGATCATCCTAAATATCTCAAAGAATGATATCGTATTAGGGCTACTGAAAGGAAAGTAGATGCATATTTTCTCAGTCCCCAAAACTCCATGGGGGAAAAATAGTCTAGAGCCAGCCAGCTATAGGAGATCTAATCAGAAAGGTGTGAGTATGAGGTAGGAGTTCAGCCTCAGTGGAGAATGAAGAGTGTTTGGAAACCATAGGGGAGAAATGTCATCTTATAAACTGGCTTTACATAGTAGAAGTGGAGAAAGAATGTGGTTATATGGAAGCTACACAAGTACCTACAATTCCTCCAAGTGGTACATGATATTGCAATTTTTAAATAACCCTATCCTGAGCTCCTTTGGATGTTGAACTTATTGATATTCTTTCTGCTATTCTTATAATAATTCATACAGAAACTGGAGCAAGCCATCTTCCTACAGAGGACATACATAGTAGATTTAACTGAGGAAGACAAAGGCCAGGAATGGAGACAGGGTCTCAGAGCAATGACCCAGAGATGCCCGTAGAAGATCATCTTAGGTAAAAACACACACCCTTTTCTTCTTCACAGTTCAAATAAAATTTAAAACTAAAACAATTTCTTAGGCAAAGCTATAACACACACCCAGCTTTTATCTTGTGATTTGGATTTAAGGTATACAGACAATTAAAAGTCAGTCAATTTGATCAAGTTACTTTCTTAAATGCTGTATTTCAAAGCATTTTCAAATAAAAGAGAAATAAGATGGTGGTTCAAGATAGATGACATTTAAAAAACAGCATATGAGTAGTATAGTTAGAGCTATATTTATTGTATCTCTTGGATAATTTTAGTATTTATTAGTGGCTTCATCTTCCAGTGGAACAAAATTCATAAACATCAGCAATATAGTGTTTTAATCATGTACTGGCTAATTAACAAAGATATCAAATATAATCATTTCTGAAACCTGTGACTCTGGCACATATTTTAGCAATGCCTCTCCAATAAAATTTTAGCATTTTCATATTTCTTTCTATGATAATTTCATATATGTATGATTTAAAAATATCATAAAATCATTCATTATGGAATTGGAGCAGGGCTTTGTGACTTTTCTAAAAATCTGTTGAGTTGAAAACATATCCTTAGAGTAGTCATTGATATTGAGAGACAACTCCAAGTTTTTTAACAAAGTGCTACAACATACCATTCTTTCATTATAGAGCAAGAAACCCATAACAAAATAAAAACATCTAAGTTGATGGTTAAGTAGATAATCATTTTTCAAGGTGCCAGTTTTGTTTTAGACTCATTCTTATATTTCTTCGAATGGATTTTTCCATTTCATTACAAAAAGCTATTCAAAAATATCATTTGATGTTTAAAATGATCATTGTAGAGATGCAAGAAAATAGGAAAATCACAAAGAAAACCAAACAATAACAATATAAATCTCCACTACTCAAAAACATCTGCTGTTATCAAACTATTTCTTTTTACTTGTCATTAGGCAATTTTGGAAGACTGAAAAAAAATCTCAGCTTGACATACACAAATCATCTAGTGAACAATGGCAGAATCCTACCACCTAGTTACTTCTTTTCAGTTTGCAGATGGGTAAAGAAACTCAGCCCCAAGAAAAGAATGCTGCTCCTTAAATTATTCCTCCCTACTTTTCTTCATCCAATGATTATATGCTTGAATACTGCAGGGCTTTGCTTAAGCTCTTGACAGTAATTTTTCTTTTAAAAAAAGGACCCTAGGGAGAAAATAACTTAAAAATTGCATAAAATATTCAAAAAGCAAGAATAAAAGAAACAAAAATCTATCATCAGGATTTGAACTTCAGGCTTTGTCAGTGATTGACAGAGAACACCTAATGCAGGATGTAATTTTTCTCCAGACTTCAACATCTCTTAAATACACAATGACTAAGTGTCCTACCTTTGTTAGATATTTGTTTAGAGTTGGATTTGATATGAGATTTGTGACTGAAAACTAGAGGTCTAGATCAAGTGTCTGTGATCTAGAGAGATGGGGGCCTTAAGTTTTGGATTGCATCAAATATGTATCCAAGTCCAAACTGGTAGAACTGAGACATCCCTGGCTTTCAGTTCCTGACTGAAGATTAACACATAGGTAAGCAAAATGTAGTCTACACTGAAAGCCATAAAAACAAAAAACACCAAGTATTCAAAATTCAGAAAAAATTTTAAGCAATCAACAAAAGGTATAAGAGATATTACAATATAAATTAATAAATAGGTGATATTTAAATTAAGAGCTCTGTTTTTTGGCTTTATTGAAATATAATAGACAATTAGTTGCTCATATTACATTGTAGAATTCAATGAGTTTTTTTGTTTATAGTTAGCATACAATAATATATTAGTTTCAGTTGTACAGCATAATGATTAGAGATCTATATAGCTCACAAAGTGATCACCCCACTAAATCCAGTACTCCTCTTCCTCCCACATATTTATTGCAACATTATTAACTATTTTCTTATGCTACACTTTATATCTCCATGTCTATATGGTAACTATCCATTTGTACTTCTTAATCCCTTTGCCCATTTTCTCTGTGCCTCCCAAACCCGCTCCCATCTAGTATACCTCAAAATATTCTCTGTACCTAGGAGTTTATTTCCACTTTTGTTGATGTTGTTGTTGATTTTGTTTGATTCCATATGCACGTGAAATCTGCAATATTTGTCTTTCTCTATCTGACTTATTTCATTCAGCGCAATACCCTCCAGGTCCATCAAGGCAATATCTTTTTCTATCCCCTTTCTTTTAGTCTCAGTGTGTCTTTTAATCTGAAGTGAGTCTCTTGCAGGTGATATATGTAGGGGTTTTGTTTTCTTATCCATTCAGCCACTCTATCTTTTGATCGGAACACTTAATTCTTTTCCATTTGAAGTACTTGTTGATAAGAATGTAGTTGTTACCATTCTTTATTCCTGCTTTCGATACACAATTTTTCTTCTTAAAGAAGTCCCTCCAACATTTCCTGGAATACTGGCTTGGTGTTGATACATTTCTTTAGCTTATTTTTGTCTGGGAAGCTCTTTATCTGTCCTTCAATTCTAAGTGATAGCTCTCCTGGATAAAGTATTCTTGGTTGTAGATCCTGGATTTTCATCACGTCAAATATTTTGTGCCAAAGCCCTTCTGTCCTGCATGGTTTCTTTTGAGAAATCAGCTGCCAGTCTTATGGGTACTACCTTGTAGGTAACTAACTGCTTTTCTCTGGTTGCTTTTAAACTTCTCTCTTTGTATTTAATCTTTGGCATTGTAATTATGATGTGTCTTGGTGTGGGCCTCTTTGGACTCATCTTTCTTTAGGCCTCTCTGAGCTTCCTGGTGTTGTATGTCTATTTCCTTCACCAGGTGAGGGAAGTTTTCCACCATTATTTCTTCAAATAGCTCTTTGATACCTTTTTTTTCCTTCAGGTACCCCTATGACATGGATATTTTTACATTTAATTGTGTCCCATAGGCTCCTTAAATTATTATTATAGTCTTGGCTTCTTTTTTCATGCTGCTCTTATTGGGTGTTCTTGGCTTCCCCATCCTCTATATCAGTGGTTCAATCCTCTTTATTCACTCTGTTGATTTTCTCTAATATTGTCTTCATCTCAGATGATGTATTCTTTATTTTTGACTGGTTCCCTTTTATAATTTTCATTTCCATTTTTAGTTGTTTTTGTCTCTTTGTTAAAGTTTTCACTGAGTTCATATACACTTCCCCTGAGTTCATTGAGCATCTTTATAACCAGTGTTTTGAACTCTGCATCTGTTAGATTGGTTGATTCCATTACTTGTAGATCTCTGTTCTGTTTTGTCATATGGTTTCTGCTTGTTTGTCTTCCCATTTTGGCTGTCTTTCTGTGTCTGTTTCTATGTACTAATCAAAGCTTCTGAGTCTCCTGGTCTTATTAGAATGGTGTTGTGTAATAGGTGTCCAGAGGCACAGCCTGAAAGGGGTTCAGCTGCAGGTGAATTTGAGCCCCAGCCTGTCCGCCTCTGGGGCTGGCTACCTGTTAAGATTTATCAAGCAAACCACAGATGCTGTGCTTATAGTTGCCTCAAAAAGCCACACCAGAAACGGAGGCCAGCTGCCACCAGTGTGAGTCTTGGTGCTGCTCAACAGGGAGCACCTGACTCACTGATGCTATACCTGGATGTAGCTTGGGTGGCACCTTTAGTTGGGGGAGGCAGAGTTTCTGGAAATCCTCTGGGCAGAGCTATCTCTGTTATCCAGTTTGAAGATATCTCAGCTATGGGTGCTGTGTGCTGTGTCCGTGTACTGGGATGGAGAGGGGCACAACAGAGGAACAACAGATACCTCAGGCACTTCTGTGCAGGAGAGAGCCTCACTTCCACCCCACAACCTGACAACTCAGTGTCTCCCTGTAAGTGCCTGGTGCCCACTAAGCAACTGACCTGGTGCTGGTGCTCAGAGAGAGTAGGTGTGTCATTGTGAAAGTCTGCTTGTGGACATTGCCCCTTTAAGAGGCGTCTACAGCTGTTGCTGCTGCAGCCTCTGTCTCACTCAGCCTCTCAGACCTGGCAGCCTCACGTGTTCGCCCCCTTCTGCCTTCTACTGTTGTAGGTTGATTAAGTATTTCTCTCTCTAGTTGTAGGGCTTCTGTTTATCTAGACCACAGGAGATTGCTTGCTGTTTGTGCCGTGTTTCTGTCACAATTTTGATGTGTTTGCAAGAGGAATGAACAAAGCCTCTATCATCTATGCTGTTTTCCCCCAACTCCAAGGGAGCTCTGTTTTAACTGAAGTACTGTTTAGATTAAAGGGGATCTTTGTTCAATTCAGAGTCCATTCACATGTCTGGAACATGCAATCATGCTGCAGAGAGTTCCAGAAATGATGTTGGGGACAAGGGGATTTGCATGCATGGGAGGGAGTGGGATGAGAAATGGGAACACTGGAAATGGGCAAAATGACAGGGCACTGGGGAAGTGGTAGGATCTTAAATATTAGCTGTTGGAAAGCAATGGACAATAAAAGTTGTGAGTTGGTTCCATTCTCCCTTGGTAATCAAAATCACTTGAGGGATTTATTGAGGATACTGATTTCTAGGCCAACTGAAACCTCTGAATCAAGAGGGTCTTGTAATCTAGGTTTAAAAAAGAAGTCTCAAGCGATTCTAAGAAGTCAATTTTGAAGTCACACTGTTATCCCATTACCACACTGATGTCTTATTAGCACTTCATTAAGAAGTATTAAACTATAGGAAATTAAGGTTTCTCCAGAAGATAAAGTGTTTTCCATTTAAATTCAAACATACTGATCAGAAGCCCATAGTTTTTTGGAACTCTATGAAAATCTTTGGTAATCATTTTTAACTGGCAAGTTTTCAACCTTCAGTAATGAACATTTTTTAGCTAGCTGTGGACATTTATTAAAATAGAGGCCTAAAAATGGCTCAAAATGTTACTTGAAAACTTGCTGAGACACTATTAATATTTAGATATTTTTGTAGTTCAAAAACAGGTTTTACGTCACATATATATATATTTTTTCATTCCTTTAAAAAATTCTTCATATATTTATTAACCTCTTTTCACTTCTATACTTATAATTTTCTTTATAGCCTTATACTGACAGTTGAAAGTGGTTATGAGTATAGGTTACATTTCAGTTATTACTTAATTGCTCAATCCCCTATTTCCTTTTCCCTCAAATAAATTTCTAAGAAGAGTACAGATTTTACTTCTTTATTACCCAGAATATTCAAAGTTAATATTTGAAATGTAGGAGACTCTCAATGATGACTTACTCAATAGATATTTTTAAAACATTGAATTTTTTCAATTGAGAAAATTATATATACCTGTTCTGTTCAATACAATAGTCGTTGCCACATGTGGCTATTTAAGTTTAAATGCATCAAAATTAAATAAAAATTAAAATTCAGTTCTTTAACTGTGCTATCCATGTTTCAAATGTTCAATAGTCATATGTAGTTCCCATATTTGACAGCATAGATATAGAACATTTCCATCAATATAAAAAATTTTATTGTACAATGCTGACCTATACTAATTCTTCCTTTTTATCCCTCTCTCCCGTCATCCCTTTCTCTGCATAGACAATCATGTCATTAGCAAACAAAGACAGTTTTATTCCCTTCTTCCCTATCCTATCTGTATTCATTTTATTTCTATTTCTTGTCTTGTTTAATTGCATTAGTTAGGTGTTCTGATAAATTTTGATAAGGAGTGATGAAAGGGAACATCTTTACCTTGTTTCTAATCTTAAGAGGAAAGTATCTAGTTTTTCATTATTAAGAATTGTTAGTTTTCACTATGTTGTACAACTGAAACTAATATAATATTGTATGTCACCTATAATTAAAAAATGAACTTAAAAAAATGAATGATGTTAGTTGTAGTTTTTTTTGGTAGATGTTCTTTATCAAGTTGAAGAAAGTTCTCCTCTATTCCTAGTTGACTGAGGTATATTATCATGAATGGGTATTGCATCTTGACAAATGCTTTCTCTGCATTTATAAATATAATCATATGATTTTTCTTTTTTAGCCTATTGATATAATGAATTACATTAATTGATTTTCAAATTTTGAACTACCCTTGCATACCTAGAGTAAATCACATTTGGTTGTGATGTAAAATCCTTTTTACTCATTGTTAGATTCGATTTGCTAATATTTTGCTGAGGAGTTTGCATCTATGTTCATGAGAGATATTGCCTGGCAGTTTTCTTTCTTGTAATATCTTTCCTTTGTTTTGATATTAGGATAATGCTGGCCTCACAGAATGCATTAGGTGTTCACTCTGCTCCAATTTTTTAAATGAATTGCAGAAATTTGGTATCATTTTTATTTTTAGATGTTTGGTGAAATTCACTATGAAACAATTTGGGCCCACTGCTTTATTTTAGAAGATTATTAATTTCAATTTCTTTAATAGTTGTAGGCCTATTCAGATTATGTATTTCTTCTTGTGTGAGTTTGATAGATTCTGTCTTTCAAAGAAGTGGTCCATTTCATTTTAGTTATCAAATTTGTGGGCATAGAATTCTTCAGAATATTATTTCATTATCCTTTTAATATAATATCCATGGGACAAATAGTGATGGTCCCTCTTTCATTTCTGATATTAATAATTTTTGTTTCTCTCTTTTTTAATTTATTAGTCTGACTTGATGTTTTGATCTCAAAGTACCAGCTTTTGTTTTCAGTAATTTTTTCTTTTCCTGGTTTTAATTTCAATGAGTTCTGCTCTGATTTTTATTATTTCTTTTCTTCTGCTTACTTTGGATTGAATTTTCTTTTTTTCTAGTTTTCTAAAGTGGTAGCTTACATTATTAATTTTAGATCATTCTTTCTTTCTAATATATGCACTCAATGTTATAAGCACTGGTTTTGCAGCATCCCACTAATTTTGATAGGTTTTATTTGCATTTTCATTTACTTAAAATATTTGAAAATTCCTCTTGAGAGTTATTGTTTGATCTATGTGTTATTTAGAATTATATTGTTTAATCTGCAAATATATTGGGATTTCTCAGCTATCTTGCTATTATTAATTTTTATTTTAATTCCATTGTGGTCTGAGAGCATATTTTTTATGATGTCTACTCTTTTAAATGTGTTAAGGTATATTTTATGGTCCAGAATGTGGTCTATCTTTATCTCTAAAATTAATATAGCTCTCCAGCTTTCTTTTGATGAGTGTTTGCCTGTTTATCTTTCTCCATCTTTTCACCTTAAATTCATCTGTCTTTATATTTAGAGTGGGTTTCTTGCAGACAACACCCAGTTATTTTTAATCTCCTCTCACAGTCTCTTTCAATTAGTGTATTTCTTTTTTTGTATTCCATTCTTTTAATTGAGCATTTTACCTTATTTCATTTTCTCTCCTGTCTTAGCATATTCATTATATTTAAAAATTAGGGGTTGTCCTAGGGTTTGCAGTATATATTTACAACTAATCCAAGTCCGCTATCAAATAACACTACACTTCACAGGTAGTGCATGTATGTTACAGGTTTTTGATTTGTTCTTTCAGTACTTTAAATATTTCACTCCACTTTTTTCTTGCATGGCTTTTGAAAAAAGAGTCTGATTTAAATTTTATCTATGTTCTTCTGTAGGTTATGCAATTTTTCTCTGGCTTCTTCTAAGATTTCTCTTGGTCTTTAATTTACTGCAGTTTGAATATGATATGCCTAGATGTCAGGGTGGGTTTTTGTTTTGTTTTGTTTTGTTTTGGTATTTATCCAGCTTATTGTCCTCTGAGCTTCTGGGACCTGTGGTTTGGTGTCTACTTTAATTTTGGAAAATTCTCAGCCATTAAAACTTCAAATATTTTTTCTGTCCCTTTCTTTTCTTTCCTTCTAGTATGTAAGAGAAAAGAGGAGGCATCTGAAAAATGGAAAGGAAAGGGTTTGCAGTAGTGATTGACTCAACTGGTTAAAGTCCATTCCTGACTGCCCTCTCCCCACCCTCCAGGACTCTTCAGCTAACATGTTTTCCAATAGATACCTCCCCCACCTCAAGGACTCTCCAGCTCACATCTGTTGATTCATGGCTTACCATCCAACTAATGTTATCTCTTATTTCTGTAGCTGTGTAGGAATAACAAGACTGTATAAAACTGCCTGTTATGCTAAAATTGGGGCTCAGCCTTTGGATAGGAATCTGCTGAGCAGGTGCTGGCATTAATAAGTGCTGCTTTCTGCTTATAGCCTCAGTGTCCTGTCTCTCTGTTTGAGAATTCTATAACAGTGCTGATAATGCTAAGGTCCCGAATTCTACAAGACAAATGACCTGTAAATAGATAAGATTAGTGGTCTAGAAATTCCTCCTCCTTGCAGCTCCCCACCAGGGACACCTCCTCCCCATCTTGAGTCATGAGACACATGTAAAACCTCAAACAAAGGAATCTCACATGTGGAATTTGCACAGATATATAAATTGTAATAAATCTAACCAAGGAGAGCTTGTGCTTTGGTGCTGTTAAGTCCCACGTGCTCCACCAGCTAATAAATTCTCCTTCCTCTAACAAAGTTGTCTGAGCGTCCAAATTCCTCCATTGGGTGTTGCTTTCTGCAACAGTATTGCTATTACATGCATGTTATACCTTTTTTAATTGTTCTATAGTTCTTGGATAGTCTGCTAAGTCTTTTTATTATCTTCATATTTTAGTTTTGGAAGTTTCTATTGATATATCTTCATGCTTATTGATTCTTTTCTTGGTTGTGTACAGTCTATGAATGAATCTATCGAAGATATTTTTCATTTCTATTATGATATTTTTGATTTCTAGCATTTTATTTTGATTCTTTCTTAGAGTCTATCTACTACCTATCTTTTCTTGCATTTTGTCCACTTTTCCTCATTACATCCCTTAGCATATTAATTATAGTTATTTTAAATTACCAGTCTGTTAATTCCAAAATCTTTGCTATATCTGAATCAGGTTCTGATGCTTGCTTTGTCCATTCAGACTTTGCTTTTAGTCTTTTAGTATGCCTTGCAATTTTGTTGTTGTTGTTGTTGAAAGCCAAACGTGATATATAGGATAGTTAGGCCTTTAGTGTGAGGTTTTTCTGGCTAGGAGTTAGACTGTGTTTACTGTTTGTTATAATTTGTGATGTCAGGGGCTAGAAGTTCCTCTAGTGTCCTTGTTTTCCCTTGTCTATTGTCTTTGGGTTTTCCTAGCAACTCCTATTTAGGGTCTGAGACATCCAGTTCTTTTCTCTGTAATCTCCTATTATTATACATGAGCCTTATTGAGGTAGTGGTAAAGTTGTGGTGGAAGGAGAGATTCTATAGTTCTATGATTAGTTCCCAGTCTTTTAGTTAGCCTGAATTGGGTATTTCCCTTTTATCATACAGAAGGCTAAAGAGTGCTGAGTTTGGCATGTCCTTTCCCAGATATTGGTTAGGCTTTGGTAAAACCCAGTTGATTAAGCTTAGTAAAAAAAATTTCCCTTGAGGGCAAGCCTTCTTAGGAACAGAGAACTTTGGGAGTATTTAAAAAGTGTTACTTTTCCTTTCCCTCTCACTAGAGAATGAGGAGATTTTTCTCTCATTTTTGTAGTGAGAACCTGGTAAGTCTCCTAAAGGTAAAATTTAGGAAGGGAAGGAATTGCTAAGAATGGGCTGCATTGGAGTTTTTAATTGCCTAGTTAGTCTACTTGAGCCTCCAGCAATTCATCAATTATAATGGTAAAGTTTTCCTACCATTCTGCTTCCAGCTGTGGGCTTCCGCTCCTGGGCTTTGCTCCTGGTAAATTGTGATTCTTTGTATCTGCCTGTCTCTCCAGTTTAGGGGGCAGGAGTTTGTCCTGTGACCTCAATTCTCTGATGACTATAAGAAGAATTGTTGATTTTTAGTTAGAGAAAAGGTCTTTTCTTGTTGTGAGGACAGAAGTGAGTACTTCCAAGCTCTTTACATGTCAGACCTGAAAGTGGAAGTCAGAACTATTTTTTTTAAGAGCAGACTCTCTATTCTAACTTAACAAGTAGTTTTCAGATGGTACCTTTTTTTCTATTTGACCTTAACTTTCCAATATTATTCCCACTATCTGGATTCTCTAATATACTGTTGATTAATTTTAGGCCTGCTACTGTTGAGTCTAGAATGTCAATTCATGGTGTATCTCAGCTTTTAAAGAATATATTTTGCGTTTCATGCTATGTTGAATTATTTTGAACACACTCCCTGCCCCCTACCCCACAAAAAGAACACCCTAGGAATTGGCAGCATCAACTACTTCCAGCATTTAGTACTAAGGGTGGAGCCTCTGAGTTTTCAGTAAGCTTTTTAGCTCCTTTGGTCTTAGCCATGACCAAACAACCCAGATTTAATAAATACCCAAAAGTTCTCATTTCCCTTTGAAATTGCAATGTCTTGACCTAGGCATGGAATAGAAAATAATTTTCTTGCCTGGTTTTTTCTACCTAATTGTGTCTGTAAACAGTTTTGCCATATGACAAGAGGTCGTTGCTATGGACTGAATTGCATCTCCCTGAAATTCATATGTTAAAACCCTAACCTCCCATGTAACTGTATTGGAGATAATGCCTTTAAAGAGTTGATTAAAGCCAAATGAGGTTATAAAGGTAATTCTGATCCGATAAAAGAGGAAGAAACACCAAAGATCTCTCTTTGCTATGTGAGGATTGAGAAGGTGGGCATTTGAAAGCCAGGAAAGAGCTCTCACCAGAAACTGAACCCTGCCAGACCTTTGATCTTGGACTTCCCTGCCTATAAAACTGATCAAATTCACTTCTGTTTTTTAAGCCACCTAGTCTATGATATTTTGTTGTGGCAGTCCTAGCAGAGTAAGACAGTTTTGTGTTGACTAATGTAACTGGGTTCATTGAAAAGTTGAGTTTGGTGGAATCTAAAGATATAGTGGCTGTAGTGTTCCCATTTACTGTCTTCTCTCATGCCAGTTGGAGCTGCCTTTCCAGTAGAGCAGTATGATTTTATGAAGATTCCATAGCTTTATGGCCACTTTTGGTTATTAAAATTTAGTTAAAATCAAAGCATAAATTTCAAAGTTGTTTTAAATCTCATCTCTTTCCTTACCCTCAGGTCAGGCTTGAGTGACAGTCCTATTTGATTTGTGCTGTGAAGTGTGGGCAGTGTTTGGCTCTCAGACACCTCTTTCTCCTCCCTTTAAAATTCACCCACTCTGTGGCTATTCCTGCTTCCCTGATTAATGCTGAAAAGCTGAAGATACCCTCTGTGTGGCAGTGCCCAAATACTTACCTGTTATTAGATACACATGCACATTGGACACACATGTAGGTTTTTCATGGATCTTCAAGAAACCTCTCTATCATGTTGTTCTTTGTCAGGAAAGGCCCCCATGTAGCTGAACATCCTACGGCCTCCTGTTACTGAGGTGCCTCACCTGATAGCAAGCTTCCTTGATTGGACTATTAGCAAAATTGTAGCCAGGTAATCTTGGTAGTGACCACTGGAAGCTCACACATTTTTTTCTGATGCCAAAATGAGGGAATTCAGATGTCTCTACTGCCTCCCTCTCTTCAATCATCCATGTGTGTTTAATACTATTCTTTCTACTCAGATAAGCATATGGTGAAATCCTAAATGATATTTAAGGTCTTAATTTATGACAAAAGAAATCTTTAGAAATAAAGACTTCATAAAACAAGGACCAGTTGTCTGTGTGAACTCATTTTTATAAATATTACCTTATCATTTAATTCTTAAATTGTTATTTAACTGCCATAAGATGAATATTTTACTTTATTTATTCAACAAATACTTATCGAGCACCCAAGGTGTACTAGGCACATAAATAAAAATATCCATATGGGTGGCTTTGTAGTGTAGTGGTTAGCATGTCTGTTTTACATGCAGAAAGTCCTTGGTTCATGTCCTAGGTGCACCCTGTGAACATGAGGGAGGAGACACCCTGCCTTCAGAGATCCAGTTCTTAAGGGGAAATGGCAACATCAATAGGTCAGGGGTGGAAGAGAGGGGGAATTAAAGAGGGGCCAAAAAGATGTGCAGAATTGCCCCTCTCATCAAGATATCTAAGGAGAGCTAAAATAGATACATAAATATTTTAATATCAAGGTAAAAGATGATGAATGACATAAGAGAGTGTTATGAGAATTCAAAGAGAAAAAATAACTCTATTTTCACTTATGGAGGGAAGACTTCATAGAGAACAGTACATTTCAGCTAGTATGATTTTTATATTTAGACAAAGAAAGGATATTCTAGATTACAAAACAAAAACTTATTAACAAAGGCACAGAAATGAAAAATCACTAGAAATTGTTGGAGGAAAGATATATATTTTAGGGTAATCTGTATTTATTTTTTTCCTAATTGATCAACTATTTGCTATACATGTGTAGCCACCATGAGAAGTGCAAAGAATTATAACACATAATCTCACCCTACAAGGAGCTTAAATTTTATCCGTTTCCTTCCCTGATTTGTTTTGTAGCAAAGTAATTGACACCAAAGAGCCTAATTTGATTATACTTTATTATTCAGTTACTTCCACTGTTAGTGTTCTCCTGACCCTTGCTGTTAAGAAAATATATGAATAACTTCTGACATGATGTTAACCTGAGTTGTTACTATTGGAACAGACTTTCCAAAAAGTTTTATTTTGACTCTTTTATCATTGAGAGCCAAAAATGACTTTCTGAATTTCTAATTGGCATGTTCTTCCTCCATGATTTCCATCGATTTGCAGTGGCTACTTTTATCAAGTATACATGTATGCCTTATACAGATTTTCATAATGAACTGCTGATCAAACTGCTATTCCCATTTCGAAAATAAAAATAATCTACGCCTAAGAAATTAGGTAAAACAAAGCCTCATTTATTACATGGATTTTAATTTTAGCAAGATCTCTAACATCAGCTGTTAGTTTAATTGGTTAAATCTTTCCTGTTGGTTACCATGGGCAAGACACATTTAAAGGAATGTTAAGGCAGAGAGGCTTGGAACAAGCCATTCCTCAGCAGAGGGTAACCCGTCCTATTTAACGTGCTACCTGTAGATGTCACTATACCCTTACAAGTCTTCTCAGTGATCACCCCTCCCCTTTCCCCTCCCCCTCATCAGAGTTACAGGAATGAATATTTGAAGGGATGTTGAATTTCTGTTTTCTAAACAGAGAATTGAAAGGTGAGATTTCCTAGAAGATAAAATATAAAATTGCAAATCAGGCAGTAATACACACACAAACCAGAAGGAACGCTTTCAAAGGTAGATAATTACATTTGCCACCTTTGTTTCATTAGTCAGTTTGATAATCTTTCAGGTTAGAAACGAGATTCAACTAAGAATTTATAAATGATTTATAAACTCTTAGCCTCAAAATAAACAAAATCATGTTTCAACAACTGTTTTCTTATAAAATCTTAGCAGGAATTGAATAAAATGTATTTCTTGTTTTTAAAAAATGTGAAAATGATGCTTTCATGGGTTAATTAATAGCAGAAGAAATATAAACAAATATGCCTGGTTTTAAGGATAGGTTTTTGCTTTGGCAACCTTTTACCTGTTAACTGAAATTGACCAAAGCTCAAAAACTAGGCATGAATGATTTGTTGTCTTCTCTTCGTTCAACTAATTGTGTGACATAGCAGTTAACACACAGTATGGAATGTTGTATAAAACATTCATGATAGCAGTATAGGATCTTCAAGGGAGCTGAGAGCTCCATTACAATTCCTGAAGTAGAATATAAATGTTGAAAGAGTAGAAAATCAATGGGCATGGGTGCTAAGGTTTTGGCATTTTTCCTTGTTGCATTTGGCTGCCAAACACTGGGCCCTTTTTTTTTTTATTTATTAGGCAGTCATTCCCATTTCATTAATTTGGGTATAGGAATCACTTTATCACAGTTTGTAGCATACCAAAGTGTTCTAGATGGGAAGAGAAAGATGCTCAGAAGTGACCTAGGTATCTTACAAGGCATAAAAGGTTATCCTTAGCCTAACTGTAAAAGACAGATCTCCTCCAATGAGAGAAACACAGCTAGAGCCAAAACAGTAAATAATTTCAGCTTTTCAAAGACAGAGAGAGTTTGAGAAAGGGAGCTCCAGTTAATTAAAATCAGCTTTTCAGGTAAGAAAGTACATATCCTGGTTATCCTCTGGGTGATGCTGATTGCCAAAGGACAGGCTCAAAAAAAAAAAAAGCCACTGGATCAACAGGAGAATTACAAAGCCATAAGTCACATAGTTGAAAGGATCATGAGTGAAAAAGTAGAAAAATAAATGCAAAGTAAGGTATATAGAACGAAAAAGTCTGGAATAAACTCTATAGATGAATATGAATTTGGGCAAAAGTCAATAACATCAAGGCATAATTGAGGCATAATTGAAGCCAGGGATAGCCACTGCCAGTGCTATTAAGGACTTGCATTGTAGCTATTTGTAAATATGCTTCATACTCATTGTTAGACAGTAATCTTTTAGAGGGCTAAAACAGAGTCTCATTTATCTTGATTCCTCCATGTAGCACCTCTAATCATCTGGCACCTAGTAGATTCTCATAAAATTTTTTCTTTATTAAATAAATTAATGAAAGCAAAAGATAAACATTGGGAAAACAAATAAGATGTGGATAGTTCTTGGATGCTGTCAATGAAAAAGAACAGGATCTCAAAAGGTAGTTTTAATATCTTAATTTGGAGATAGTGAAAATGTTGGTGCTACTGTCAGACACTTGGGATATAGAAGGGAGATTCAATTTGTAAACAAGAGATTCATTTCCTTTGAGAATATGTGAAGATGGTCCATAGTAAATGGAGGAATATATGGTCAACTGGGCTTTAAATCTGAGTGGCTGGAAATACGTTAGGAAAGAGGCTGGAAAGGCATATTTGAGATTCCTTGGTGGAGAGAACACATTTAAATCTTCAGAATGAATGAACTTCCTGAGGAAATATGTATAACATATTACATATATAAAGAAGGTCAAGAACTAAAGATTTTGAGATGTCTGGAGTCAACAGGTGGGAGAGAAAAAGGAGAATCAGAGCCAACTGAAGAGAGAATGGTGTTGTATTAGCTGAGGCAAGAAAATTATCAAAAATACAACTATGCTACAAGCATGAACAACATATAATAAAGGAATTTAGATGGGTAAATAAAAAATAGCAAGCAACAAACCCCTTTGCTAATTTTTTCCAAGAGGTCTTTAGTTGCCTAAAAGAGCTGCTTTACTATGATATAATATACTTATAAGTTAGATTTTTTTGACAGTTCCCCAGGAAGGAGTTTAGGGTTGGGGGGAGAGTTGGATAAATGGTGAGAAAATGGTAGTCAGAGTGTGTAAAACAAAAATCTCTTAAGAGATTGATTTTGTATGGTTAAGGTACATGGAATCATTTTTTTTTATTCTATAGTCCTTTGCCATTTCCATGGATGACTGAACTAGAACTAATGCTAGATTAATTTCATAGTGGATGGCTGAGAGAAGGAAGATATAGCATTAAAACATGTATCCATGGAATTTATAACAAGTTAAAACAAACAAACAAACAAACATTTATTTAGCTTTAAAGTTATTATATCTTGTTTTCCATGTGGAGGAGGAGTATGGGCTATTCAGTCTTTTGAAAGCTATACTCCTGCCAGGGGAAGATGCACATTCACACTGAAATATACCTGAAATGATGGAAGACCTACGCATCTTTTCCAAAGATCCCAGTATAAGAATCCCTAAATTAGCAAACAGCCTGCAAATTCATTGACTTGACTGTTCAAGTGAGAAGACTATTATAGGAATTGGGAGTCCTGAGTTTTAGTTCCACTTCTCCCAGTTCAGCTGAGTTACCACGAAAAGATACTATGATCTCTTTAGAGGACAATTTTCTTTTTTACAAAATGAGGTTATGAATCTTAAATCATCTCTTAGGTCTCTTCATATTATATGCTATGTTTCTACTTAAAAAGCCAATAAAGAATATTATTACTGAATTAATTCTCTATTACATTTCTTCTCACAAAAAGCACCTAGCCATTTTACGGATTGAGATACACATTTCAATTTATGCTTACCAGATATTTAGAAGACAGGTGCTAACTGCATTTTAAACCTGCATGTGAACAGTAACTGCTCCTAAATAACTCTTAGTCTCAGTGCAACTTCTGGATCTTTCCTTATTTTCCCACTAATTTTGAACTCTCTTTTATAGGAAATACCATAGCAGCTTGGAATACTATGATAGTAGGTCACTTTCACCAGGGGAATGATTGAACTCTTTGGGAAAGTTAGACCATTGTTTCCTTTGAACATTTTGAAGTTCTGCAAAGCAAGAATTGAAAAAAGTGAAATAGCTTTCTTCATAGAAAGCAAGAGCTTAGTAACAGGAAGAGTGGCAGGGTCAAATGAAGGTGCTCAAGATTACAGAAAAGAGAAGAGATGAAGGCTCAGAAGTGAAAAATGAAGGAAAAAGGAAAAGTTAGCTGAATTTCTGCTCAATCTGATATTGTACCATGAGTATATCAAGAATGGCTTCTTAAGAATGAATACAAGGCAAGTTTGTCTTCACTTGAGGGTATTGAATCTCCAGACTTTTGAAATTTACTTCTTGATTATTTTGGAGGAAAAGGAAATAAATGTTATCTGTTTGTTTTTGACCTAAATTTCCCCTTTATAGATATTAAACAAAAATTTCAGGAAGGCATTTGTCTTCCAGACTCTTATAGAACCTTATAAAAAGGGATTTGGGGTAAATAGAGCTTCTGAAACTTAGAGGAACAGGAGGATTATCTGTATAGCTAATTTCTATGATGGGAGTACTTAAGTTATTAGACTTAATCCTAACATGCAGCCAGAATTTTTAGACTATATTTAAAAAAAAAGGGAAAATGTTTGAATATATGAAAGTCAACAGCAGAATACTTTTATTCCTAAATATTCTTTAGAAAGTCCATCAAGAACTATATAACAATGGATTCAGAAATACTAACGCATGAAGTCAAACTGTATTAGAGAACCAGCTCTGCACCCCTGCGCAGCTACTTGATTTTAAAACTTGTCATAATTGCTTACAAAAGGCTGAGGCAGCAGTCATCTAATGGCACTGCAGGGACAGCAAATAATAATCTTCTATATTATTTTTTTAAAGCCAAACATTACCAGAATTGGATCCAACAAGTGTTTAAAAGCTCATGTTCTTTTTTTTAAGGTTATTTACTTTTTATTTTTGCAATGTCACTCCATACATAAGCAAGAGAAACATTAACAGTCTTAGCAAGAAGTTTACAATTGAATACTTGAACAGAAAATTTGTATATATGATTATATACAGAAATTTTACATGGCAAGTTAACTGTAAAAAAATATTCTTTCTAGATCCCTCTGTTAATGGGGAGGGAGGAGGAGGGAGATAGATGGGGTAAGAAGGGTCCAAAATAAAAATAAGAATAAAAAAGAAGATATGCAAATTAAAAAAATCTCTCTGCTACCTTAACTCTTGAAATATACTTGGTAGAAGGCCTACCTAGCCCTATTTCCAAGTACCAAATTAAGGTTGTAAAACTTACATAAAATCTATTAATTTAACAGCTCAATTTAATATCTTTGACTGTTCTGTGCTCTGTATGAGGAAAAAAGCCACCCTGACATACTGACAAAAGGCCAAAAATTAAATTTTCACAGAAATATTAAAGTTGTCTGATTCTAAGAATACTTACCAGATACCAGTAAGGAAAGCTGATACTAGATTGGTCCTGTAAACATATGGTTAAACCCAAACCAGCCATCTGACAAGTGGCAACTTAGCGTTTAAAATACTTGTGGAAAACCAGTTAAAGTATGCTTGTCAGGTTAACTTGGAGAATGGTGGGGATTAAGCAATTAAATTTGTTGCAAGATTGCTTTAAGCTCAATTTTCATTGGCTTTAGTTCCATTTATGATTCAAAACATAAAAAATTCACTCACTATACATAAAACTGTTTCTCAAGAAAATAAAGCATAAACAACAATTCACCATGAGATAATAAAGTATTAACAGAAACCACCCAAATACAAATGCACGACACATGCTTGCATGGCCCTCCACCCAGCCAGGTAGAAGCAGCTTGCTCTCAGAGGCCTCCGCATGGCACTAGCTAGGTCATAACTGAGAAATCTTTCAAGAATTCAGCTGAACAAGCTTCCAAGTCTAACTTTGGTGTGTGTGCCAGGGTTCTTAGCAAAGATATCACAATAGCTCGTCTGGGACTTGGAGCTGCTTTCTGTGGATTCCGTCTCCAATTCCCTGAGGTCTATAGGATGTATTTCTTGAAAAACATCCTTCTTTAGCTGAAGAATCACCAAAATGCAGAGCCACTTTCCAGAATTTTGTGTGCTGGTCCCATGATCGTTGACCATACTTTTTGATTTTGTTGAGGGTCTTGGGATGAATGCCAAATTTTTAAAGATATCTTGGGACTTCTTTAACACACCTATCATAGGCAATGGTGTTCTTTCCATTGTTGTTTTGCTTCTGTCTTCTCATCAGTCCACTTTCATCTGTCTCCAAGTTGGTAGGCACTGTAGCCATAGACTCCTTGAATTTAAGCTTCCTGATGATGATTTCTTCTCTATTCTAAAGTCAGTTATGAGGAGTTTTCGTTTATATCTTGCAATTTCTTTGTTAATTCTAGTCCTTACTTCATCTTCTTCAGCTGCACTTTCCCAGGCTATACATCTAGAATGGGGCTTTGGGCCTTCAGCTATGGGAAAGCTGTCAGGTCTACGATTGCCTGCCAGCTTTGCCGGGCCCTCCCAGTGCTTTGCCTTCCTGCACCTGCCCTATGATCTGCGCATGTACCTGAGGTTCCATCTTGTGGGGGCACTGTGGCGGGTTTGTAGCAGAAAGAGGGTGGGTGGGTGTCAGAATGACAGTGGCTGGGGTACTCGTGGGAGGCTTTGTGGGCAGCAGGCCATGTCCTCATGGCAGTGCCCTGTGCATCCTCTCCAGCAGTGCTGACAGACTCTAAAAGCCCATTTCTTGACATAGGAAATATTCAGATCTTTCCAGTACATCTTACACATTGCTCTGGAAGGAGCAGCTACTTTCTGTCATTAAAGAGCTTTAGCACAGTGGATGCAGACAGGCATGTCAAATTTTCAAAGTCTGGAGCTTAGGACAAGAAAAAATCTGGGCCAGCACATGACATTAGGTGATCCTTTCAACCTCACTTTGAATGTCAGAATTTTAGCTGGACAGTTGTGATCTTTAGTAGTTTAAATGTAAATTTATATATCAAGACTTCAAAAAAGTCTTCCCTCTCCATCTTTTGTTCATTTGGTTCATTCGTTCACTTAGTTAACAAATGTTCACTGAGGAGCAACTCTGTGCCAAAAATTATAGTTAACATTTTGAATATAAAAATAATTAGACAAAATCCTGTATTCAGGAAGCTTAGAGTATAGTCAGGGAGGTAGACAAGTAAACAAATATAAGATTAAGAGGACACCAGGCAAAATGGCTTAGATAACAGAGGCTTTGTTAATTTCCTCTTGCAACTACATCAAAGTTGTGGTGGAAACATGGAGCAAACAGAAAGAGTCACCTGGGGTCTTGATGAACATAAGTGCTATAACTATGGAGAGAAATAAGACATCACCCTGCAATGGTAGGAGGTGGGAGGGAGTGAAGACAAGAGGCTGTCTTCTCTCTAGGGGCTGAGTGGGACAGAGGCTATGGCAGCTGCAAATGCTCTTCTTAAAGGGGCCGTATCTGTGACCAGACTTTTGCAGTGACAGACTCACTTGCTTGATCACTAGCAACCAGTTGGCTACCTGGGGGTCACCAGGGACTTACAGGGGGACACTGAGTTGTTGGAGCAAGGGCCAGAGGCAAGGCTTTCTCCTGGGCAGAAGTGCGAGCAGTATCCATTGTTCCTCTGTGAAGCCCTTCTCATTCCCAGTGTGCAGACACAGTGCCACCATAGCTGAGATGTCATGGAACTGGGTAACAGAGGTCACTATTAAGAAAAGAATTACCATATTACCCAGTAATATGTCTTCTGGGTATCTACCCAAAAAGCTGAAAACATTTATTGGTAAAGATATGTGCACCTTGATTTTTATTACAGCATTATTAATGGTGACCGAGATGTGGAAAAAAACAAAACAAAACAAAGTGCCCTTCTATAGGTGATTGGATAAAGATGTGGTAAATATATACATTGGAATACTACTCAGCCATAAGAAGAAATGAAATACTGCCATTTGCAACAACATAGATGGATCTTGAGATTATCAGGCTAAGTGAAATAAGGCAGACAAAAAGTTGAGAACCATATGATTTCACTTATATGTGGGATATAAAACTGAAGGCAATAAACATGACAAACAGGGACTCATGGACACAAACACTGGACTAGTGGTTACCAGAGTGATGGGAGGAGGGGGAAGATAGATAGGAGTAGCAGTGGTCAAATATATGGTGACGGATGGAAATTTCACTTTGGGTGGTGAACATACAATGCAATATACATATGACGTACATTTGAAACTTATATGATTTATTAGCCAATGTCACCCCAATACATTTAATTAAAAAAAACATTTAAAAAGATTTAGGCAGAAATATTGGGCAACAAGTCTTCAAAAAAAAATAGAGGAGGCAAGTGGCCATCTAGGTGTCTTGTGGTTAGTAGTGTTTAAAGGAAGCCAGACTTACTACACTGTATCAATTATTGTAGATCAGAATAGGCATCAGCAGCCATAAAATCAGCCATACAGGTTGGAAAGGTGTTTTAATGGGGCAGGAAGAGTAGCAAAGTGCTTGCCTAAGGATTCTGGCAATGACTCCAAGCCATAGTAGGTGCTCTGGGCAGCAGCAGCAGCAGCAGAAACAGAGATGTCAGTCATCAAAGACTCCTGCAGGTATGTTAACATTGTTCCAGGCTGAGGGCCACAAGGCACTCTGGTTACTGCCATAAGTTGGAATAATATTTATTATAGAAAGGGACTTCTTAGGACAACCCCTCTTGGCCCTGAGCCAGGAACCAGAGGCAATATAGAGGTGTAGGAAAATTGGGAATAAAGTCATTAAAAGAGTAAGAGTTAATTAAGAAAGGACACCATTGATTCTACACCCAGATTCCTCCCCTCTTTGACTTGTATGCCCCTATGGCTCATCTTCTGTGTGCTTTGTTTTTAATGGCTCTCAACTGAGACCTTTCCTCAAAACACTGTCTGCAGAAACCTTCAAGTATCTACAAATTTATGCCCCATCCTAAGCCCTTAGCCAACTACTAACAATTAGCAGAGTAGTATGAAAGCCTAGCTTTCTCACCTTAAAGAATGACAAGTTCAAAGTTATATTTTATATACCACAGCTCCCTGTAGGATCAAACTGAGAGTGAGACTTAACCTGAAATTACACTTTGTTAGGCTTGGTCTATTCTAATCTCCCCATTCCCTTTCCAGGGATACTTCCTAAATTAATCAGTTGCATCTGAATCTTTGCCTTAGCGTTTGCATTTAGTAAACTTAAGACAATTGATTTAGTAGCCACTGGAAAGAGAGCTGCCTGTAACCCTTCACAATTCTAACATAGAACTGGAAACAAAGTGTTATGGGGGCACAAGTAAAATGCACCCAGGTCTTCCTGGGGAATCATAGAAGATTTGTTAGGAAAGATGATGTTAAAGATGAGCTTTGATATATATAAAGAAGCTTCCCAGATGAGATGGGAAAGATACCTTTTGTCCTTAAGCCTAGCTACTCATTAATGTTGAAAATAATATTAACTAATCTATTTCTAATGTGTTATTAAGTGCCTGATGCTATACTAAGAATACTACATTTTTTTCTTTTTGGTATTTATTTATTTATATTTGACCAGATGGCACCTTCACATGTTTCAAAAATCAAAACAAAATAAAAAGATATATAGTGAAAAGTCTCTCTCCCACCCTGTTCCTTCCACTCAGTTCTTCACACTCAACCACCCTCATAGATAGATATAACTATTTATTTTGTTTTCTCTATGTATCCTTCCAGTGTTTCTTAACGCAAATATAAGAAATTATTACATTTACTCTCTTCCCCTCTTCTCACACAGGAGGTGACATATTATATATCCCCTGATCTGCATCATGCTTTTCCCTTTAACAATGTATTTTGGAGATTTTTCAAATCAGTACTTAGAACATATTTTATCTTACTTATTCTTAGAAATGAACATATGAGACATGTACAATCATGATACTCTTTCACATAGAAAGACTCCAAAAATTCTAGTAATTTGTTCAAATAATACAGCCACTCTCCAACAGATTTGTGATTTGAACACAGGTAATTTGGTGTTAGAACTCACTTGAATTTTGATCACTTTGCTATATTGCCTTCTTGCTAAACAACAGTAAAATAAGGATTGTCTTCAGTCTCATTTTTTTCTAGTGTCAAGGCAATATTTTTTTTTCTTGCTGAACCCTTTTTAAACTTACTCATGACAAAAATAATATTTAATACATATATGGCTCTGTGTGTTAATATTTAGAATGTTGTAGAAAGAAAAAAGGAAAATAAAAATGTGGAGCTTGAAAACTGCAGAGAACTCAGACAAAAGGGAAGATATTGGGGAAGCAAGGACACAATGGAATCTGTGAAATTGAGCTTGAACTAATGAAAACTTACTAGATTGATCTCTCACTAACTCAAGCTTCCAACTTTAGCAATGGGGGTGTTCTGCAGGAGAATCTGGTGCTTATCATCATGGAGCTAAACATTCATCTGGCCCGAAAGCCAGAGAAATTGGAGGAGAAGCTTGAAAGCCTCCGACCCCAGCTGGTGCTCCACACCAATCCTGTGAGCTTACAGAGAAGCTTATATGAGCTGCAACAGAGTCTCATGACCTACACAGACCTTTAAAGCATAAAACCAAGATGGAAGCTGCTTTAATTCTGCCTTCTAAATCTCCCACAGTATGGATCCTGTGGTCTACATGAACCCAGACCTATGCAGATCCTGTGGTCTACATGAACCCAGACCTATGCAGAAGAGGAAATTCTAGGAAACATGATTTAAACTTGGCTAAGTTGACAAACACAAATGCACCACAACCATTGGGAGCATTTGCCTCACTGCGGTCAGTCATTTTAATGTATGCCTTTGCCCCTAGAACGTGTGCTCCAGCAGACAGAGACCACATCTTACTTACAACATATCCCTAGGGCTTCGTATAAAACTTGACACATAATAGGGACTCACAGAATTTTGTTGAATAATGAATAAATGAACAAACAAATGTATAAATAGGAAAAGATAATTAATAGCATTGAACAGTACATTGTAAGTAGTAAATATTTGGTCATATAACAAGGTAACAAGCAAGAAGTATCTCTTGTTATTTCCAAAAGCATAAACTTAACATATCTTATATTGCCTAATACCTTAAGGATGAGATTGAAATATTTAAGCCTATCAAAATTTTATTATATATATATAGAACTTTCAAATTTATAAATTATGTTTATAGGGTTATTTGATGACTTATTATTTAGTTAAATATAATTGAGTCACTACTTTTTTGGACATATATGACAATAAAAATATTCTTTAAAATTAGCTTCAATTAAATTATAAAAATAAATGCTAACTTACTAGTTAAATACTAATTTTTATACAGTTCATTTTCATTTATATATATCATATTTCAGAATCCACTGGAACAGAACTAACTCAAGAAAAATATTGCCAGCCTATCTCTGTCCTCTTTTCATCTGTATTTTAGCCTGTTTTAAGTTCCAAAGCATCATTAACATGATCATTCTATAATTTTCAGTCTCTAAAGCCTTTGTCATCTATAGCTTATATCCACTTATAATCACATCATTACTAGCCTGAAGCAGGAAAGAACCCCAACTCTATGTAGAACTGCATCCTTTATAAAGAAGCTTTAAGAATACAAATCTAAAATAAACTTATTCTGACCCTTATGGAAGGAAAATCAACATCTTGCCTTGATGCCATCAATAAGATGCACATCATGTCTCCTAATAGTTCACAGAATATAAGTTAATTTTAGCTTTTGCTATATGCTATTGACTCTTTAGAAAAATAATAAAAATTTACAACAACAAAACACTTGATCCTTAATTTTTGTTGATATCTTAAGATATGTAAAAACTTTAACAGATATTACACTCATGTGAGGAAAATGTTATTTTACTACGAATAGGCTAACTGTAACCTTGGCAACCATGGAATCATTTTTTATTTCTCTAAAGCCTGTTGTTGTATTTTTAATTTGATGAATCTGTCCTTCTCTGCCATGGATGCTTTTTAAAAATTCTTTGCAGGTAACTTCTTACCCAAAAGTTGTTTCTGGGTCTTCAAATAACAAAAGGGAACTAAAATTTAAAGAGTGACAACTATGTGATGAACATAGGTTATGAGGCAGTCATTCTTATTCCCATTTACAGGTAAGAACATTTAGGTTAAAAATTGTTAAATATCTTAAGATTAAACAACTAATAAATTAATTCAAAGCCAGGATTTTAACTCAGGGTTTTAAGCAGTTAAAAATGGCTAAGCTTTTTACTTTTTCTTTTATGTCATAATGCTTCCCAATCTACCATTACTGTACAGTGGTTTCAGGATTTAGGGTAAATTTTAGAGAGGCATAGCAGTTTCCTCCCAGGTCATTTGCATTATTCTTAGACACAGTCATTATTCATTCTTTAAAAAAAGTTAAAGTATAGTTGACATACAATATTATATTAGTTTCAGATGTACAACAGTTATTCGACATTTATATACCCTATGAAGTTATCACCATGATAACTGCCTCACATAGACTGTTTAACTTGCTCCCCCAACATTTTTGAAAAGTCAAATCCCTTTATGAAATCCCATGTATATCTAGATCTAGATCTAGATCTAGATGTATGTCTTTCTTTATTTCCCCCCTCCCCAGGGGTTCTTCTCTTATTGAACACTGATAGAAACACAGGCATATATACTGAGTATTATAAGAAAAAACAGAAATGAATGAGTAGTTTTTCCCGAGAGAAGAGTAGTCAGGTTAAGGGTAGGGAAAGATTTCACTAAGAAATCTTTTATTTGAGCTGGTATACAAGGGTGAGTGGGAGTTTGTTAAGTGAAGAATGGGGAGAAATTTATTCCACCAGACAGGAAATATGGGTAAAGACAGGGAGTTAGGAATCATATTGCTTATTAGGGTGATGACGAGATGATTATACTTGAATGTGAGGAGATGGGAGGCAGGCAGAGAGATGTAGTATCAGAAAAAGAGGGGATGAGCAGGAAAAAAAAGGGAACCCGAATTGTGAAGGACTATGTAGTAGAGCTATAGGGAAGATATTAACAAAGTTCACTAAGAAAAATGACATAATCAGATCACGTATGTATAAACTGTTTAGTCAAATATACTAAACTTCTTGAAGAACTTATAATTCTGTTTGCCTCCTTTGCCACCCTTTTCACTCAACAGTCTCAATAAATATTTTATGATGAGTTATAATGTAACTCCTAACATTTACTTATTCAAATACCATCATCCAGCCTCTTTCTCAATAAAAAACATCACTTTAAAAAGTAGAAAATGATATTTAGATTCAAACTGCAATCTGTCTATCTATAGTGGATACCTATTTGAATTAACTTCAAATATATAGTAAATAGTATAGTGCTGGGGTTTCCAAACCATGTGCCAAAGTGTCCCAGGGTGACACAGAAACTTAAAGGAGCACCACAGGATAGCTTAAAATTTCAAGGCAAACTCAAAGACCTCTGTGAGACATTCTGTGAATTACATTCATGTTGATGATGTCATATCTTTGCAAAGCTTGCATTCTGGTAGTTGTGATAAAAAGCTGGTGCTGTGCCAAAATCATCATGGAACTGGAAATGAGGGTTGCAGTATTCAGTCTGATTCCAAGGTTTGAGAAGTTATTAGGATATAAATACTTATTAAGTTGTGTGAAACTAACTAGTTAAGAAACGGAACTACTAAATATTTCTTTTGGCCTAGGGATCCATGAAAAAATTACAGAAACTAAGGGTGCCATAAACCAAGAAAATTTAGGAGCCTCTGTTAGGGAGGCTACAAAACTGCAAAATATGTGTAGTATAAAACAAAGTTGGGGAAAACATTTCAAACTGAATGCTTGCAGGATTCAACATTTGGCCTAAATTGCTATTATATTCCATAATTGCAGCATCCTATAGGAGCATGAATATTTCTCTGCTTGCCTAGCTTTTGATAGTAACTCTAGCTGTGAGCCCCTTATGCCACATTTTTCTCAGAGCAGAAGCCATGTGGAGAAAGAATACAGAAGATTTCAACAATTTAGTGTGCCAAATTTCTACATTGGAAAAGCAAAGTGTATTATTGAAAAACTCCAAGTAACGTTTAAAGTAGCTGCTCGACTTTGCACCTAATGCAAGTGGAAATGTTTGCACTCTTTTGCATGGCCATTTCCTACATTAATGAATAATTGTTACATTTATAGTCTTTTGCCTTCTTATGAATATGAACCTTTTTTCCATCATGATTGGAATTCTAGATGTCTAGTTTTTTCAATAATGTTACTGGCTTATAGATGAATAATGATACTCATTTGCTTCTGTTTGCATTTTTGACTGTGTCCACTTGAAGAAGGTGAAGGGAAGCTGTTAATTTTAAATGATATCTTGCTATAATAAAAAATAAATACTTACTTGTTTACTACGTGTCACTTTTATCAGCATTTTACAAACATATACATTTAATCTTTATTGCAATACCTTGGTGTGGGTATTATTTTTATCTCTGTTTATGTAATATTACCAAGGTGACTAATCTAGTGGATGATAGAGTCAGAGTTGGATCCCACAGCTAACTGATGCATGGACCACTATCTTAACCACTGTTCTAAATGGATCTCCTGCTATGCTAGAATTTGGTAATCATTTTAGGAAAGTCATATTGTTTTAATCTTACAATATTCCGGATGCTCAGAGATGAGAAGTAATGTCTGAAAAGCTACAAGGACAGCTAAATGGTAGAATCAAATTTCTACCTCCCAATTCTATGCTCTTTTGACTGTATCAATGGTCCCTGAAATGGGATAAATTAAGTCAAACTATATGAAATTGCTAATATTTGACCATTTTAACTTCAAAATCGCAATTCATATGGTTCAACTTTAAACAATATGAACTACTGAGATTAGTAAAAAATATTAGAAATTCTATTAATATTTATTTTTAACTTAAAATGAGGAATAAATTAAACTTTATAAACTTTTTAGTTTTTCTCTTTTAATGGTACCTGCCCCTCACATATCAGATTATCTTGCTCACACACAGTAGGAAAGGTCTTTGAGTTACAAGTTGCTACATGGCAGAGGAATGAATACTGGTATCTAATTACTGTCTTTGTTTTCCACATATTCTGCCTTTTAATTATGTATTCAACTGTTTATGTTATTGAATATTGCCAATATTATTAATTACATAAACCATGACCTTTAAATAATAAAATGTTCACTATACATTATAAAAATATGGAGAATGACCATGAAAATTACTAATTACTTTTCCTGAAATATGGAAAAGCTAGGTTATTTAGACCATCCTCCCTCTGAAAATAAACTAAAGATATCAAAGTGCTGTTAAGAGAATACAAAATTACCAGACAAAAACTTAAGGAAACATGGAAATCCAGGGAGACAAGCACAGCTCTAAATGTTCTTTTGTTCTAGGCATATACCAGTAGAGGCTACGTTGAACTTTTAAAAATGTTTCAATAGGGAAAAAGGGGATAAAACCCGCAAAATTTTGTGCCTACCTTTTTTGGGAACTATAGTAGACATTCTCTTTATATTGAACTGGGACCCTCTTACTCAGGCTAAGATGAAGCCGGTTTCTATTATGCCAACCCCTCATTGGTTGACTTTTTTTTTCTTCAGTATTTTTAGGACATTTCTCCACTAACTTCTGGATTGCAGTATTTTACAAGCAGTTAGCTGATATTCTTATCTCTATCTGTACATCTTTCTCTGGCTGCTTTCAAGAATTTAATATTTATTTCTGGTTTTGAACAATCTGACTATCCTATGCCTTAGTATTTTAATATTTGTAAATTCTGGGGCTCATTGAGATTCTTGCATCTGTGGTTTATAGTTTTTCTATTTTTAAATCATATTTGGAATGATTTTGGCCATTTTAACGTGTTTCTCCCACCCACTTTCCTCTCCTTTGAGGACTCAAATTATACATATATTTGGCCACTTGAAGCTGTCCAGAGCTCACTGGTGCTCTATTTTTTTTATTTTTTTCTCCCTTGTTTAATTTCTATTATTATGTTTTTAAGATAATTAATCTTTTATTCTGAGTGAGTGTGTAATTTGCTGTTAATTTCAACTAATGTATTTTTCATGTCAGAAATTGTTTTTTCATCTCTACATGTTCAATTTGGGTCATGTAAAAATACATTCCATGTCTCTCCTTAACATGCTAATGCTTTGCTCTGCTTTCTTAAATATATAAAATATAGTCATCATAACCATTTTAATGTCCTTATATACTAACTTCATCATCTGTGTCATTTAAGCTGTTTTTATAATTTTGTTCTCATCATTATAAGTCATCTTTTTCTGATTTTTTTGCATGACTAATAATTTTATATTGAATACAGACATTGTGATTTTACCTTCTTGGGAGATGGATTTATATATCTATATATGTGTAGTATACTTATAATTATCCTTAAGGTTTGTTTTTTTCTGGAGCACAGTTATTTCAAAAGAGTTTGATTTCTTTAAAGATTATTTTTAAGCTTTGTGAAGCAGACAAATATTTAGTTTGGGGCAATTTTATACTCTACTAATTAGGTACTAAGATATCTTAAACATTCAGCCTGATCCCTGGGAATAATGAGGTTTTTCCACTCTTCTGGTGGTCACATAAACTATTCCAGGCCCTAAAGTTTCTTTCCCTGGCCTTAGGTAGTTCCTTACATACACGTGCTTACTGGTGTTCAAATGAAGACTGGCGGACAACTCTCTGTAGACCTCTGGGGCTGTCCTTTTAACAGTTGTCCCCTCTGTTTCTCCGCTCTGCAAATCCTATCCACCTAACCTTCGTGGATTATTAACTGTTTCCTAAGCTAAAATAGAACAGAAGTTCTGTTAGTTTTCTCTCTTCCTGCACCATGGCCTTGAATTTCTCTTCAGGCAGCGAGTTGGGACTACCTCATTTATTTCTCTTTTTCTAAAGATCATCTTGCTGCGTATTGTACAATGTATGGAAACTCTTATTTCATATATTTTATTCAGTAATTTAGTTGTTTAAGTGAGGAGAGTAAATTGGCCATAAATGATGCTTACTATATTTTTTAAAACCTTATCATTAAAAAGTATCAATGAGGAATATATATTTTTAAAAACACTTATCAGATTAAAAATAACCATGTATAACTTCTAGAAAATAAAAATAATATAATCAAGTTTAAGAAATTCATAAACAAGTTTACCAGCAGACATGAATGAGGAAAAAATTAGTACATTGTTGATAATTCAAGAGAAATTATATAGACTCATAATGTATTTGCAGAATGGATTTTCTATTTAAGTATAAAATATGAAGGAGTGATTGAAGAACATTCAAGTCTGTGTGTGAAGGTTTAACATACATAAAACCACAATGTCAAGGAGAGAAAAGGAAGAGAATGTGGCAGGGGAAATATTGGAAGTTTTAAAGACTGAAAAAATTCCAGAGAGAATAAAGAAATCATTCCATAGATTTATGAAGACTGATGAATTTCCCACAGAGTAAATACTAGATTCCACAATTAGACACATCAGAGTAGAAAAGCAGAATGCTAAAGACAAAGAGAAAATAGTAAGAGCAATATATAAAAAAGACCATGAAAAACATAAAGTTAGACTGACTTTTATAGAAAAAAATACAGAAGACAGAGACAATAGAGTAATATTTTTAGCATGTTAAAAGAAAATAACTTTTAACCTAAGATTGTAAAAAGGGAAAATAACTTTGAAGAATAAAGTTAAAATAAAGACATTTTCAAGCCAAAACAGTGAAGCAAATAAGCAAACATGGAAGAGTTTACCAAAAACAGATCCTAATTTTCTAGACTAAGTCTAAAGAAGTTAGAGAGAAGTGATATAATCTCAGACAGAAGTTCTGAGATACAAAAATAACAAAAACTGCAAAGAATGGTAAGTGTGAGTGTAAATATAAATTAATGCTGACTAAACTCAAGATAATTATGTCATGTCTCATATAATTACAAATTAAAATTAAAATATAGTTAAATAATGTGTTAGGAAGGGTGTTAGTGAAATTGCTATTTTAGAATACTCAAATTTTCTAGGAGGAAGGTAAAAGTCCTGATCGATTTCATAATTTGATGCATTTGGTATATTATTGTCATTTATAGGGTAACAAATAATAGACTAGAAACACACTATAATTTTTAAGTGAGTTAGTGGAAAACAAAGAAAGATAAAAATATTAATATGCATCCCCAAAAAGAAGATAAGAAGAGAAACAGAAATTAAAAATTACATTAAATAAGAAGTATTAAGTGTTCCACTTAAAAGGCAAAGATTGTCAAACTGAAAGAAAAAAATAAATATGAGAATACAGAAAAGTTGAACATAATATAATAAAAATAAATTAGCATGCAAATGGCAAATTCAAGAAAGTCTATGTACCTGTATTAATTTTGCATAAAATAGACTTTCCCAGAAAAGGCATTTTTCACTAAGAAAAGGTCACATTATTATAATAAATAATATATTCATGATAAAGTTATAAAAATAATTTTGTATACATTTAATAATATAAATTCAACACATAAGAAGCAAAAATCAATAGGAGGGAAGACTGGGCAAAATGGCGTAGATGATAGAGGTTTTGTTCATTCCTCTTGTGACCAAATCAAAGTTGTGACAGAAACACAGAGCAAACAGCAAGCAGAGTCATCTGGGATCTAGATGAACATAAGCCTTATAACTAGGGAGAGAAATAATTAATCACCCTGCAATGGTAGAAGGTAGGAGGGGGTGAAGATGCAAGGCTGCCAGGTCCTGAGCAGCCAAGTGGGACAGAAGCTGTGGCAGTAGTAGCTGCAGATATCTCTTAAAGGAGCCGAGTCTGCGAGTGGACTTTTGTAGTGATAGACTCATTTGCTCTGAGAACAGGAGTCAGGTCGGATGCTCAAGGGGGCAACAGGGACATACAGGGGAACACTGAGTTCTCAGAGTGAGGGCTGGACGTGAGGCTCTCTCCCAGGCAGAAGTGCTGGTGGTACCCATTGTTCCTCTGCTGAGCCCTTCCCTCCTACCAGTGTGTGGACACAGTGCCGCCATATCTCAGAGGTCATCAAACTGGGTAACAGAGGTTGATATACCCAGAAGATTCCCTGAAACTCTACCTCCTCCAACTCATGGCTCCACCCAAGCTACATCTAGTTGTATCCTCCACAAGTTTTGTGTCCCTTGCTGAGCAGCTCCAGGATCCACATTGGTGGCAGCTGGCCTCAGTTTCTGGTGTGGTTTATTGAGGCAAATATAAGCACAGCACCTGTGAATCGCTGCTGAATCTTAACAGGTGGCCCCGGAGGGTCACATGCTGGGGCTTAACTTGGCCTGCAGCTGAACCCCTCTTGAGACTGTGCCACTGGACACCTATTAAACAAAGCCACACTAATAAGACTGGGAGACTTAGGAGCTTTGCTTACTACATGGAAATAACCACAGAAAGGCAGCAAAAATGGGAAGACAAAGAAGCAGAAACCATGTGACAGAACAGAACAGAGATAAAAAAAATGATGTCAAGCAATCTAACAGATGCAGAATTTCAAACACTTGTTATAAAGATGCTCAATGAACGTAGGGGAAGTGTAGATGAGCTCAGAGAGAACTTAAAAAAAACCCCTAAAAATAGAAATGAAAATTATAAAAGGGTACTAGTCAGAAATAAAGAACACATTATCTGAGATGAAGAGAATATTAGAAGTAATCAACAAAGTGAATAAAAAAGAGGATCGAACCACCAATATAGAGTATGGGGGAAGCCAAGGACACTCAAACAGAATGACAAGAAAAAAGAAGCCAAGACTATAATAATTATTTAAGGAGCCTATGGGATAAAGTTAAATGCAAAAACTTCTGTGTCATAGGGGTACCTAAAAGATAAGAGGGAGAACAAGAAGTTGAAGAGCTATTTGAAGAGATAATGATGAAAAACTTCCCTAACCTGGTGAAAGAAATAGACATACAATACAAGGAAGCTCAGAGAATCCCAAGAAAGTTGAACCCAAAGAGGCCCAAACCAAGATACATCATAATAAAAATGCCAAAGGTTAAATACAAAGAGAGAATTTTAAAAGCAGCAAGAGAAAAACAGTGAGTTACCTACAAGGGTACACCCATAAGACTGGCAGCTGATTTCTCAAAAAAAAAAAAAACTTTGCAGGACAGAAAGGTTTGGCACATGCCTTGAAAGTGAGAGTAACATTTTACACTGAGGTCTTCTTGTCTAGCTGCTTTGTATAGCATTTAATACACATAAAAAGGCTTTAATATACATCAACACATTTGATCCTCATTACATATGTCCTCTAAGAAAAGTATTACAGACCTTATTATCCTTATTTTGTAGATGGGGAAAGTAAGACAGGAAAGATTAAGTAGCATGGGCAAAGTCTCACAGCTAATTCACAACAGAGCTAGAGCTGTCACTGGGTCCATTTGATCCCCAGTCTTTTTCTCTTTTATCATTACATGTTACTCAGTAGTAATCAATTTGTAAACTAGAACGAAATAATAAGTTACATGTTTCATAAATTTCCAAAGGAAAAATTAGCATTATTCACAAACTAAACCTATTAAAATAACTTTGAAATTGGAAATATTAGTGTTCAGCATTCATTCCATTTTTAAAGTTTTAGAAACTTAAATTTTCAATGATTTCTAAATTTAAAGTGATATCCCAGGTGGGATGGTGGTGAGGGGGCACAGATAATACTAAGTTAATCTTAATGGTTTTTGTAATTGCCTTATTTTCATTCTCATACTTCATACTAAAATATGAAAAACTTCTTGATTTTAAATGTAGATAAATGTGAAGGAGGTCAAAATATAGTGATGGAAGAAAATTAAACTTTGAGTGGTAAACAAACAACGCAGTATATATATAACGTATTATTGAATTGTACACTTGAAACCTATATAATTTTATTAACCAATTTCACCCCAAGAAATTTAATAAAACATAAATAGAATATTAATCTGTTAAATTAGTGTATAACACTAATAATTCTTAAAATTTTGAATCCTTGTTTTATGAGTGGAATAAATCAATATACTATTTGGCTTTTGTTAATGCCTACATGTCTAAATGTAAATGAATAAAATTGTATTTATATATTTCAATAAGTATTTTATAGAAATTGGAGTTAAAATAGTCTATATCTTCAGTTTGTGTAATTTTTTATTAGCTTCCATCACTATATAATCTCAAAAAACAAAAATAAGTACCATTGATACATTTTTATTGACACAAGATGCTCAAATACACATTAATAAAAATGATAATGAGTAAAACAATTCAATAATATGTCGAGAAAAAAACAAAAACAGATCTATCTTGAATG
This sequence comes from Macroglossus sobrinus, assembly GCA_004027375.1. Lineage (NCBI taxonomy): Eukaryota > Metazoa > Chordata > Mammalia > Chiroptera > Pteropodidae > Macroglossus > Macroglossus sobrinus. The sequence continues at coordinate 1,717,376 of PVKZ01000088.1, read as the reverse complement.
GTGAACCCACTTCATTTCCTTTAATAAAAACAATATTTATTTTATGCTACAAATTTTTAAATTCCTATATCTTCAATCTGTCTCTCAACTGGCTCTTTTCTATTACTATTTAAATATAAGGATCTTCCTCCAGTAGTAAAATAAAGACTCTCCTTTGAACCCACATGTTGTTAAACATAACTCACTATTTCTCTCCTTTTCTCAGGAGACAAACATGTTTTAAGACCTATCTATATACAGTATCTCCCCTTCTCTAGTTTATTCCATAACCTGCTATAGTTCAGTTCCTTCATTACTTTATTAAAACCACTATCCCTAAAGTCATCAATTACCCACATATTGGTTAACTCCATGAGCCTAGTTGACTTTCCACCAGCATTTTATCTGTTTACTTATTTCCTTTGTGAAATCTTCTTTCCACACTTGCTTCTGAAGCTAAAGACTCTGTTGAGTTTCTTCTAACTTCCATGTTTTTTTCTCAGCTCCTATTGTAGATTATTTTTCCTACGGTTGGTCCTCATTAATTCAACAGGTATTTTTTATTATTTATATTATGAAAAAAAGACATTTGTATAGAGGGATGATAAAGTTCACACTATCAATAATATAAAATTTTTAAATTACAATAGTTTACTTGTGAAATAAATGCAAGAATAATTAGTTAAGTGAAATAAAATAAAAAAGTTCAGCAACAAACTCAAGTACACAAAATATTTTAGTATGTGATACATGTAAAATTTTCAGTGAAAATATTCAGTGAGGGAAGGGTTCACTATTCCATAAGCTGTTCTGGGACAATTTGTTAAAAATGAGGAGGGAGCATAAAAATGAACTCTGCATCCTATATCATGAAGCACCATAAACATTTTTAACAGGAAACAACATAAAAAAATTTGCAACAGTTTTAGCTGCCTTAATGTATACAGGTTTGTTTAATTCTAGAGAGCAAAAAGAGAAGAAAAAAAGTACTACTTTTAAAAATTGGTTATTGATTTTAGGATATTAATAAACAACTCAGTGAAAACAGTACAAGTAATATGAATAGATAATAATCACATATTATAAAACCTAATTATAAACCAAAGAAACATAAACTGTAACAATAACAATATCTAATTTGGGCTTCTGAAAGGTTTTTTTTTTTTTGAGTGGTAACTCTCTATTACTTAGGGTTTATGAGATTAAAACAGCTATACTTTTCTGGGAGGTGATTGGTTTGTGTGTATCAAAAGCTTAAAGTGTGGCCTAAAGATTCAAGTTCTAGGAATCTGAAGAATTAAAGATTTAAGCCAAGATATATGTACAAGTGTGTTCATTATAGTGCTATTTATAATAGTGAAATGCTAGAAACAATTTAATGACGAACATAGAGAAGTAATTTAATATATTCATTTAAGAAATTATTTATATGATATACACTACTATAAAATCATATTTGAGATAATTAAATGTAGTAAAAAACACCCACACTATATTATCAAGTATAATCTCTGGATTACAAAATGATATCTACAATATGAATCCAATATCTCTATAAGAGAAAAACTTTGCATTTGTTTGTACCCAAGAAAAATCTGTGAAAACAATACCAAAATGTTAATGCTTATCTCTAGATGGTTGGGCTTCAGAGGTTTCTTTATTTTCCCTTTCATTCAATTATACTTATCCCAAATTTTCTTTAAATAATATATTTACATTCATAATATAAATTACTTGTTATATTTCTTCAGTTCAGAGAATTTCTCCTGTGTTCATTTTTTTTCAGAAAACATTCTTTATAACACATCATTCCAACTCACCTTCTCTTCTACACATTCAAGTTTATTTGGCTGTTTCTTACAGGCTGTGTTAAGGTGCACTGGAGTCTACTTTTCAGTTCTAAACTGCTTAAATTTAAAAGCTATGTGAAGTCTGTGACTTATATTCCATCATTTTATGTATAAATTGTATGTACTCTGTCAATATAGATTGAATGTATGAAGATTACAAATTATAGAAACTGCACTGATTATTCAGGCACTGAGTACACCAAAAAAAATTGATTCACTCTTTATGGCTAACTTGAGTCACTCTTTGGAAACTTGTATATCCATCAATCCAGAAAGAATGAGTTAACCCTTCATTTATGGTCCCACAACACCTAGCACATTCTGTTTTATAAAAATTATCTTATTAGTTTTGTGATTGTCTTTCTTGAGACTGTGACTTCTCATCTATTTTATATATTCTCATATCTGCAGCATCTAGGGATATTTGCCCTATCGTTAGGTGCTCAGTAAATGCATTATTTTAAAACCATTTTATTGAGATATGATTGACAGATAGGAAGCTGTATATATTTAATGAATACAACTTGATGAGTTTGGAAATAACTATAAACCCTTGAAACCATCACCACCATTTATGCCATAAACATATCCATCACCTGCAAAACTTTCCTCCCACCTCTTTGAGTTTATCTTTTTTAGGACTCTGAGCTTCCTAGGGTTGTATGTCTATTTCCTTCACCAGGTGAGGAAAGTTTTCTATCATTATTTCTTCAAATAGCTCTTCAACTTCTTATTTTCCTTCGGGTACCCCTATGACATGGATACTTTTACATTTAATGGTGTCCCATAGGCTCCATAAATTATTACAATATTTTTGACTTCTTTTTCTTGCCATTCTGATTGAGTGACCTTGGCTTCCCCATCCTCTATATTTGTGGTTCAGTCTTCTTTACTCTGTTGATTACTTCTAATATAGTCTTCATCTCAGATAATGTGTTCTTCATTTCTGACTGGTTCCCTTTTATAATTTCCATTTCCATTGTTATGTTTTTTTTATCTCTTTGTTAAAGTTCTCACTGAGTTAATCCACACTGCCTTTAAGTTCATTGAGCATCTTTATAACTAGTGTTTTGAATTGTGCATCTGTTAGATTGGTTGACTCTATTATTCCTGGATTTCTGTTCTGTTCTCTCTATGGTTTCTGCTTATTTGTCTTCCCTTTTTAGCTGCTTTTCTGTGTGTTTATCTGTACTAAGCAAAGCTCCTAAGTCTCCAGATCTCATTAGTGTGGCATTGTGTACTAGGTGTCCAATGACACAGTCCTGAGAAGGGTTCAGCTGCAGGCCAATTTGAGCCCCAGCCTGTGTCCCTCTAGGGCCACCTGTTAAGATTCAGCAATCAAGCCACAGATGCTATGCTTATAGTTGCCTCAAGAAACCACACCAGAAACCGAGGCCAGCTGTCACCAGTGTGGGTCTTGGCACTGCTCAGCAAAGAGCACCTGACTCTCCAAGGACACACCTGCATGTGGCTTTGGTGGGGCCATGAGTTGGAGGAGATGGAGTTTCAGGGAATCCTCTGGGCAGAACGACCTCTGTTACCCAGTTTGATGATGTCTCAGCTATGGCGGTGCTGTGTCTCATTCATTGCTAGGAACTGAATAGCCTCACGTCCTTGCCTCCTCCTACATTCTACCATTGCAGGCTGATTACTTATTTCTCTCCCTAGTTGTAGTGCTTCTGTTCCTCGAAATCCCACAAGATTTTCCTTGCTGTTTGCTCCATCTTTCTGTCCTAATTTTGATTTGGTTGCAAGAGAGCTGAACAAAGCCTCTATCATCTATGCCATATTTTCCTCTCGGTCTACTCTAGGTTGCCTTATTTAATTAAAGGAATTAAAATAAATTTATGAATTTATTGATAATTTTAATATTGTGGAATGTGCTAAAAGTATTATATTTATTGTATAATTTTACATATAACTAAGGAGTTTTTTAGCTACTACAAAATATTTAATATATTTATTACATAATTAATTTATTACATAAATATATTATATAATAAATACATAATATATTGTAAATCTTAATAACTGAATGCAGTGATTACCAAACTTTAGTTTTCATTAATATTAATAAAGATGCTTTTTAAAAATGCTATCAGAAATACTTTAAGAGTCTTGGAACATAGCTCAACTACCTAAATAACTATCAAGAGATATTTTTTTCTTCTATTGTATGGCACCTGACATTAGCTGAACTAGTCTCTTGTTTATGCATTATGTCTGTTAGTGTTGGAATCACATGATTACATCTTCATTCTTTTGTTTCAATGGCCCTAGTTGAATTTTTTTCCCCTGGGGAGAGATAAAAAGTGTTTAGAGGCTTCCTGGGAAAAAATACGAACCTAACATACTTCAACGTAGAAGTCCAATCCTCAAAAACAAACTAATATTCCCTGAGTATGCACATCCATACCTGGGATTCTTCTAGATAGAAGCCTGAGGGCTTTCCCACATGTCTACTATGGCTGAGGGGTAATCAAGATCATTTTAGGTTGTGAAGTTTCTTTTTAAATTGTTTGAAACATATGTGTATGACCACTCATGATCATATGTGGTTTGTCTTTATGCTACTTTTGACAACATTTCACCTTTGGCAAATAACTCTTCTAGAGTGCAATGGGGTTTTTCTCCTAAAGTTTAACATATGACCATTGTGATACTGGGCACACACAGAAACCCAAAGTTTCATGAATAGGTTATGTGATTCTGCTTCAAAGTGGAACTTTAACATATCAGCAAGTTTGTAAAAAGGAACATTTATAGAGAAAGCAATCTTCTTTATGCTAATTTTCTGTGTGGTAATGTTACTCAGGTGGCTCAAAAGAGTTAGTTTATCTCCCTAAGTGTCCAACTTATGAGTAACTGAGGAAATGGGGAGTAAAGAGCCCAGTATAAGTTAAGTCAGCAAATCTGCAGCAAATCATACATCATTGCTTATGTGAGTTTTACAATGTCAATGAATCTTTGTGTTTAGAGAATTTATAGCTTAGGGGATGAACAGATCGACTTACGACTTAGATGTTTGGTTTTTAGGTTTTATATTTAATAGACCCAATTGTTTAGTCCTAACAAAATAACAGCATTAGATAAAATGTGCATATCCTTTCTTTCAGATCTGGAATAATTTGCAAATTGTGCCTTTTGCCATCCTATTATACATAACAGCTATCATCACAATTGCTGTTAGCATAGTGTTGGCAGTAAAAAAAAAAGCCACCTCTTGGGTTGTTCAGAGTGGGGTCACAGTCATAACTTGCTGCTAATTTCTATAAAAAACTTGTTTCACATTTAAATAGGAACACCTGAATAAAGAAGCCCTGAGAGCATAGGAAACTAATAAAATAATAAAACTAATAAACTCATAAAAACTAATAAAAAGTAGTTTCTCATTAGGAGGGGAGGAGTGGGACCTAGTTGAACCTGGGGTAAAGGTGGGAGAGACATATTTTGCTATATTTTAAATAATATTTCTGTTTTTGAACTTGTAACTATGTTATGTATTCAAAAACTAAATTTAAAATTTAAATAAGGAAAAATGTTGATCAAATAGAAAATTGGACAAAAGTCTTGAACAGACATTCCACCAAAAAAAAGATATCCAAATGACTGACAAAGACATAAAGAGGTGCTCAGCTTTATTCATCATTAGGGAAATGCAAATTAAAACTATATTAAGGTGCCACGTGTCAATTAAATGAGTAAAAAAAAAAGAAAGAAAAGAATGTGTTGGTGAGGATGTAGAGCAACTGGAATTCCCACACATTGTAGATGAGAGTGTGATGGTTCATTCATTTAAAAATATTTAGCAGGATCTCCTAAAGTGTATGCATATCCAATGATCCAGAGATTCTGTACATGTGCACCAAAAGCATGTACTAGAATGTTCATAGAAGCATTGTTTACAATTGTTCCAAACTTTAGAAACCACACAAATACTAATCCAGACTCGCTTGGATAAATAAATTGTGTAATATTCATACAATGTAATATCTTACATTAATTGGAGTGAATAATCTACAAGTAAATAAAGCAAAATGGGTTGAATGAATTTTAAAAGCAGAATAATCCAGATGTGGAGTATACATGATTGATTCAATTTATGTAAAGTGAATTAAAAAACTGAAAAAATGACCTATACTATTAAAAGTAAAGATGATACTTTCTTCCCACCTTGATAGAAATGACACACATGCTGTTTTGATGGCTGTGTTGAGCTTTTCGAGATGCATCAAGTGTTGATATGTGTATTTTCCTACCTACAAATTATTTTTTAAATACAGTGGCACCTTAGAACTGTGTGATCCAGGATCTAAAGAGTTACTTCAACTCTAGCAGAGTAAATTCGTCAAAGCAGTCCATAGTTTTCCAGAGCTGTAGAACATATAGTTACAGGATATGACAAATATTACTTTCTGTTTGGCCCATCAACTATAATTCAAGATCCAGTCAGAGCTCAATGAACTGTGAGCAAGATTTCACAGGATTTGGCAAAGCTGCTTCTAGAAACACATAAACATAAATCCATAGGTTTATTTCTCATCACCCAGTGAAATGATCCTGGTTAGGCTGGTTTTAAAAAGCAAACTTTATAAAGAAGGTGAGTAGAAACTCAGCTTGCCAAAACTGAGTTCATCAACTGCCAAAAAGTCATAATTTTGGAGCTGGCAGTGCCAGTAAACTGAAAAAACCTATCAAGAAAGAAAACTTAAGCCCTCACTTTTAAGACCACCCGAGGATGTCAAAATTATTGGCAGAGACACTGCGGCTCATAAGCTACACACCTAAGAACTTTACTCATGCCTTTGCATGCCCAAAGATAAATAATGGCTTGTCTCTTCCATATTTACAATGCTCAACCAACGACGCCAAAGCAAAAAGGAGGTTGTCAGTTTCACTGGGAAGGCAGAGCATATGTTGATCTCACTTTCATTGTTTCCAACATTGTGTTTCCCGATGAATAGGCAATTGGGGCAGAAATGTTGACAGAAACAGGATTAAGTGGTTAGAGGTCTGCCAGGATTGGCAAAACAATACCATGCAGTGTCCAGTATGACAGTAATTATCCACATGTGCCTATTTAAATGTAAATAAAAAGAGATAAATTTGTATTCTCAGTAGCACTAGCCACATATTCATCACCAAACTGAATATCTCAAATTATAGAACATTTTCATATAGGAAAGTTCTATTTGACAATATTGCCTTAGACAACAGACAACAGGTCAGAAACCTAAATCCCATGGTGTAAATACAGCTAGCCACCTGCTTTGGTACATAAAGTTTTATTGGTAATCACTGCACTCACTTATTGAGATTTATAATATATTATGTATTTATTATATAACATATTTATGTAATAAATTAATTTATTTACATAATACATTAATTCATTTACATATTTACATTTATTTACATATGGTCTGGCAGGTTTTGTGCTAGAATGACAGATTTGGGTAGTTGTGATGGAGACTTTCTGGCCACAAAGCCTAAAATGTTTAGTATCTGTCCCTCCTCAGAAAATGTTTGTCGACCCCTGCTTTAGATTGTGCTTGATCATCTCAGCTTAGAGACTTTACATAAAAACGCCTCAAAACTTCATGGAAATACTGAAGGCATTTAATTCTTTCACTCAACAGATCACACACAACATTTCCTCAGGCTCTAAAGAATAACTGGAAATGCGAATGAAGAGACCTACTTGGCTCCTAAATGCCTGTTTAGTTACAAATTGAGACTGACTCCCTGGAGAAGAAATTCAGTTCCATCACTGAGCACTTACTTGCTGCCTAGCACTATACTTGGTGCTGATAGAAGAAGGAATTACACAAACCTGCTCTCAATGTGCTTACTGTTAATTAGGGAGGTAAAGCAAATAATTTACTAGCTATTTTCAGCTTTATGTTAATCAAAGTGCCTAAAGATCTGCAACTCTATAAGCACACACATTTATTAACCAAGACCTAGAGAGGGGGATTTTCTGAATACATGGTGCTGGGGTGGACATGATAGTGTTTGTGGTGCCCCTTACTCCTGGGATGAAATGTGCCTAAAGGTAGTGGGAATCTTTGTTTAGGTTCACCAGGAAACAGCAAGATGAAGATTTAAATGCAAGCAGTTTATTTGAAAGGTGATCCTGGGAATCACTGAAACAGGAGTGGGAAAATGAGTCAGGGAAGGGAAGGAAGCCATGACAGATTGCATCAATGAGCACACTATTGTTGTGGGCAACTGGGGCTGATCCCACTGGGGATCTCTGGGAGATGGTGTAGAGCACATCTCAGAGTTTTCCCACTCTGAGAAACAAGGAGCAAACAAGCAGCAGAGTTTATCTAACACCTGTTTCCAAAGGTTAAGTGCTGCTCCCAAAGACATCAATTCTACACCACACCCATACCACACACACACACACACACACACACACACACACACACACACACACCACTCAGGCCTGCCCTGCATGTGAACTGAACATGTTCATGTGGCTAGAGAAAAATCTTCAGGTAGAGAGTCAGAGGGGCTGGTAGCAAGAGGAGACTCTGAGATGCTACATCTGCACCAAAGTGAATCAAAGTCTTCCAGGAAGTGGCAGGAGGTCACACTGACCTCTCTAAACTTTAAAGATTATGTCAGCTTCCTGTGAATCCAGCTGCCTGGCTCTGAGACACTGTTGGAAGCAGCAGGAAAAAAAGTGTTTGCAAACTCCATGCCGATCACATCTACCTTGTTCATCACCGTGCACCTAGTAGATGTTTAGAATACATTTCTAAAATCAATGAGTAATTAGACCTTTGTTATTGATTTTATCAAAAATCATTGATTTTTTTTGTTCAGAAAATATTTCTAAAGGGCTATAAATGCAGTAGATTTTACTTAATAATTAGGCTATGCAAGATATAACATATTACTTTCCAAAATTTAAATTCTGTTTGATTCTCAATTTCAAACCTGTTGCTAACCTGTTCATGGCTCAAGCCTGCATGTTCGCTTGAAGAAGTCTTATGGGCTCAGGAATTTTGCTGGCATTAATACCCCAAATTTTCAGTTCCACTCTCTCTGAGTTACATAATTCTTCCAGTCCCCTCTGAGATCTTGTTGGGGTGTTGTGAACACATGGTGGGCAGGTATTGATGCTTATAAAACAAAGAACCCCAAACCATTTATCCCTTCCTAGTCCAGAGCAGGCCCATTCCCTCGGAGTTGGCAACTTGTCTCTCAGCCATCTCTCCATCTAGACCCTTAAAACCCAAGCATATTTCCATCAGTGATTTTGTCCAGAAAGAGAGATTGCTTTTAAAGAACAGAAATGGCTCTAAAGCAAAGCCTGGCTATATTCCTGGAATGGAGGAAGAAAGTACACAAAGAGAATAACACACACAATAGTATCTTGGTAGATTATCCTTGTTATAGGTTGTGTTCTCCAGAAGCACACCCTGAGAAGGAGGTTAAGGTACAAGATATTTACTAAGGTTCAACTCATGAAGGGAAGGAGGAGGAAGCATGATGGGACAGAAGAAGAAGCTGAACTGATGTACAGGTCCCACAAAACCTTAGCCAGTCTGGTGAAGAGCTCTGCAGTGAGTATTGCTTATCAGAGTTGAAGCAGAAATGGCTGAACCTGTATAATACCTTCGTCCTGCTCAGTCACCATGATTTCTACCTTGGGTGCCAACACTCTTGGCAGGTGAAGCTGACCATGAAAGAGCTGACAGCTGGAGGCTACCTGCTGGGCACACATCCCACAGATGGGCAGCAAGTCTTTCTTTGAAGGGAGTTTTATGTGTCACATTTCCATATCCACCACAGTCTTACTGCAGAAAGATGAACAGTTCTGTCCCCTAAATATATAACAAGCTAATAATTCTTTTAAGTATACAGTGCTTCATACTTAAAAAAAGATTTTTTATATAGCAACATCCTATTTGGATCCTTACACATAACACAAGTATTATTATCACTATTTTACAGATGAGAATGCAAAACCCAGAGATGGTCATTGGTTTGTGATGAAATGGCAGGAATGGGCCTCAAAGTTAGCTCTGGTCCTGTAGGCTAAATTCTGTCCATTACTTGTTTTTTGTAAATAAAGTTTTATCAGAATGCAGGTCATTTGTTTATGCATTATCTCTGGCTGCCTTCTTGCTACAAAGCTAGAATTGAGTAGTTGTAATAGAGACTATCTGGCTCACAAAGCCTAAAATGTTTAATATCTCCTCTACTGAGCACGGTTGTGTCCTTCCTACTGGTCCATTCTTCCTACTATCCTGTACAATCCCTTATTTAACTCTGAAACATGAATCATAAGAGATAGTAGTCTCAGACATTACTGGGGACCAGCTGGTAAGAAATATGAGTCCAAAGTAAATGGATAACACTACATTGTGTGAGTGGCTGGGGCTGTGGTCAGCTGGAGAGAACAAGTCTTTCTAAAATGGATTGTTGCTATTTAACTTCTTTCATGCAGATTTACAAGTCTATTCATGCCAAGTTTTCTTTTTTTTGCAAAACAACAGTGCATTTTTAAAAACAAATTGTGCTTTAACGTGAAGTATAACAGATTTAAGGGTCAACTGGAAACCCAAAAGGACAAACTATTAGGGCCAATGTTGGTGTATCTGTGGGACATTTTTCTCACTTTTGTACTATGGAACTTCTGGACACAATCAGTTGCATAGTAAGGAAATAAAAAAGAATCCGAGAGTTGAGATGTCCCAACTGAACATAACACACAAGGTATATAAACAGAATACATACATATAAAGTATATAAACAATAATCAGACAGAGCCACAAAGGCAAGAATACTCTGCTATAGTAAAGTGACTAAATGACCCCCTCTTCTGTCTAATATGTGTTTCTTCACCAGTGACAACTCTAACATTGCTTTAATTCTCCTGCCTCTTGGATAAGTTATTAAGATACCTAGTCACCAAGTGGTTCCCATTTCCTGACAGCACCCAATCCAGAAATGGCTCCTGCCTCCTAAAACTCTCCTTAGAATCACCTAGCACAAGCCTAAATCCTCATGGTTCCTCTACTATGTATCCAAGCTACATAAAATAAAAAAAAAAACCTTGATTACACTTGTATTACAGGTAGGTTGTGGCAGGTGAGTTTCAATAAAGGATATGGAAAGGCGTCATGAGTTGGCATTTAAGGTTGGTGTTAAAAATGGGTTATTTAACTAATGAAGATATAAGGAAGGGTTGTGTATAGAGCAGCACAATTAGACAGCAGAGGAGAAATTCATTGAGGGACAATGATTCCCATAGTTTGTCAAAAATTCAGTCTGTCAGATCAAAGATATTGACAAACCATGGGGAGGCCTTGAAAATTTTTGAAAAGGGAAGTGGGATGCTCAGCTATGCATTAGGCCATCAGGATGTCTTTGGGAAAATACACAGTGAAGTACTTTGTGGAGACTGAAAAATCATTTGGACTTCTAGGAAGCAGCAACAAGAGGGAGGACTTGGCTTAACTAAGAAACTTTCACAAAAATCCAGCTGCTATCAATAATTGAATATTTTCTCTTTTGATTTGTGTCATTTTGGTGAGCCCCAGAATAGCAGTTTACAGTGTTTAACTGGTTTTCCTCTGTTTAATTTTATTAAGCTGTCCTGAGCTCTTGAGTCGGCAAACTTAGCATTTCTTTGAAAAGCTGAGTCTGCTTTCTCTAGAAAGAAAAAAAAAAAACTAAAACTTTCTCCAGTTTATTCAGCTTAACTTCTCATATCTGATGCTGAACACTCACCACCTGCTGGGCATGCAGGGGGGAAAAAAAGGTCTCAGTAGTGGTATCTGAAGTTTTCTATTTTGTCTAAGAATATATGCAGCTCAAAGAAAAACAGTATGAACAAGTTTCCCTCTGTTGTTGGACAATATGCCCAATAATTAACTCACGAATGCCTTAGCGTATCATTGTCTCCTACAGCATAAAATGATAGAAGAAGAAACATCAGGAAGGGGCTCAGGAAGACTAGCTAATATCATTGCTCTGCTACTGAGCAGCTGTGTGATTATGTGTGTAATGATTTTGATGATTGACATCCCAACATCCATTTCTTCTCAATGATTACTCCAAATCGAATGATTACTCCTAACTCTAGCTGCTAGCCAGAATGACCTCTGCCACTTGCTAATACTTTACATATATTTATTGGTGAGCATAAAGTACAGCATAAGCACAGACCATGAGGCAGCAAAGGACAGGATTCATTACAGGACAATGAACCCCTTAGTTTGTCATTAATTCAGGCTATAAATAGGTAGAGAAATATAGAAAGGGGTGGAGTAGGGGTCATATTGCAAAAGGCTTTGTCTACCAGGGTGGAGAGCCACTGATCTAAACTAACCATTGTTGTGATTATTTAGATAATCATCCTATTGTTGGTGATTGGGTAATGACACTTAATAGCAAAAAATACCTCATTTTTATTGAGCACTTATGGAATCAGGTAGCCTTTCTTACATTAACAAACCACCCCGAAACTTAGTAATTTAATCTACAACTTATGATTCTGTGATTTACTATGAGGTTGTTTAGGTCTGGGCTGGCATGCATGGCTGACTGGTACTGGGCTCACATAGGTGTCTGTGATCAGTTAGAGGGGTGATTGGTGGCTAGTTGATCTAGGATGGCCTCATTCATGTGTCTAGCTGCTGGCTAGGACAACAGAAGCAATGTGTCTTTCCTCTCTAGCAGGCAAACCTGGGCTGCTTCATATGACAGCAGTATTCAAGAGCAACAAGAAAAGGCAAGCCTTGATACATAAGTGCATTTCAAGTTTCTGCTTGTGCCATGCCCAGGATAATTTCATTGGCTAAAGTAAGTCACATGGTTGAGCCCAGAGTCAGTGTGGAAGGGATCTATCCTAAGAATGTGGATAAAGAGAGCTCGAACAAATTGGTAGCTATGACATTTTTCTATGTGCCAGATAGCGTTCTACGCTCCCCTAGCCATAATAACTCATTGAATCCTCCAAAAACTCAGTGAGGTAGGCAAAATGTACTCATTCCATTCTACAGTACATTCCTGTAGAATTGAGGAAGATGAGACATAAATAGGTTAAAATAACTCACCAAAGGAATATTACCCAGCTACTGAGTGGCAGCATTGTTGTTAGAACACAATCAGTCTGGTTCTAGATTTCATGCTCAGAATCATATCATATGTATCTGAGGGGTGTAAGGAAAGCTATTCCTCACTGTTAAGAAAGAGATATAGGAAGAGACACTCCCATTCTTCCTCTGGACATTGTCATGTGTGGATGTGAGACCTAGTGCTGGAGCAGTCATCTTGTCAATATCCATTGCTAAGGGAATCGCCAACAGCCAGAATTCTGGTACCCTGTGGTAAAAACCACCTTGTTTCTTGTTATGTGTGATAATAAAACTCCTTGTTATCCAAATCGGAGTGAGCTAAACTTTCCTGATACTTGCAACTGAAAACATTTTAATTTTTTAAGGGCTAAGTCACACACCTCTCTGGGCCTTAATTTCTTTGTGTATAAAATAGAAGTCTTGAATTAGATGATTGCTGAAGTTGTCTCTACTATTAACATTTACCAATTTAATGGCACTGTTGATAAGGGCAGCAATTTGGTTGCTGATTATGGCAGAGGGCCTATACACTAGAAAAAAACATAAAATTGGCAAATATTTACTTTTGTTTTTATATTAGTTTTCCATTGTTACTGTAACAAATTACTACGAACCTACTGGTTTAAAACAACACATATTTATTATGTTCTGTAGTTTGAAAGTTCAACACAGATCTCACTGGGCTAACATCAAGGCATAAGCAGGGATTGTACTTTTCTCTGGAGCCTCTATGAGAGAATGTTTCCTTGTCTTCCAGCTTTAGAGACTGTCAGTATATTTGTCTTGTGATACCCTTCCTCCATTTTCATGGTCAGCAAAGGCAAATTGAATTTTTCTCACATCATGTCTGTCTGATCCTTCTGTCATCATATTTCTCTCTGACCACAGCCCATGAAAGTGCTCTGTTTTTAAGGACTCTTTTGATCATATTGGGTCCACTGGAGAATCCAGAAAAATCCATCTCAAGGTCTCTAATAAACCCTTAATCACATCTCCAAAGTCCTTTTTGCAAAGTAAGGCAACATTCAGTTTCTGGGGATTAGAGCATGGGCATCTTTGCAGGGGTGGCCCATTTTCTGTCTACCACAGGTTTCTTGACAAATATGTTTACTAAGCATTGTAATATATATCTATATATATATAGATATATATATATCTATATATATATAGTTTTTTTAATCTTGAAAATATCATATTTTAAAATATGATATATAATTTAAAATTTCTAATCATAAAGCTAACAAAATTTTGCAAGCACTGAAAAACACAAAGAAACTTATAAAACTATCTATAACCTATTATCATCCAGAGTTAACACAATAACATTTCGGTATATGTTCTTTTTAGCATCCATGAATACAACATTTTCGACAAAAGTAGATTCACATTGTACATATCTTCACTACCTTCACTTTCTACTTACCATTAAATTAAGAACTTGAAAAAATGAAGTCTTGATTTTAATGGCTATGTAATATTCTATTATATGGATAGAATTGATATAATTTATTTAATGACTCTTTTATTTTTAGACATTTACACTGCAGCTAAACTTTCATTCTTAGCAATCGCAAACATTCTTGCACATACGTTTGTACATAAATAGTTGGCCACATTCTTTAAGGCCAGAATAAAATAATGATTAAAATCTTAAGCTTTAGAGTCAGATTTTTATAGAAATAAAATTTTACCCCTTTTGAAGCCTCTTACTCTTCAATGTTGGGTATCAGAATTATCTGGAGTGCTAATGAAAATGCCAGCTCCTGGACATGACCTAGGTATATTTTGTCAAACCTTCTGTGATGAAAATTGAGTTTCTATATTTTTAAATAAGCTCGCACAATTGTGATGCACATTTAGTGATCTCTGATGCCACTTCCAACATTTTTCCCTGAATTTTTGTTGACATTTAAATGCAATGATACTTACTTAAATATCATATCCCCTATTATAACCTCCTGGTACAAGTGAAAGGAATAGCAAGGTAGAAAAGATATGAATAAAAAGTATGGTAGCCACTTTTCCATCTTGCTTCCCCAAATTGTCAAGTTTGTTGCTTAGAGGCTAATTCTTCATAGCTTATCACCTGTCATACTGAATCTGAGTGGGTATTCCCTTAATAATTTCTAACAAATTAAAATGCATGTATTAAAATGAGGTGTGTATTGCTCATTCTGAATAATGATTAGAAAGGAGCTAAACTTTATTGTGCATTTATTATGTGCTAGGCCCTTCCTAAATGGTGTGTATATATATATATATATATATATATATATATATATATATATATATATCACACACACATATCACATATATGTATCATGTGTGGCCCTAAGAAGTAGCTATTCTCCCCATTCTGCAGATGAGGAAACAAAGGCATAAAGGGTTAAGGGTTAAACAATTTGCCCAAGGTTTCACAATTTATAAATGATGCTGTCTGGATAGAAACACAAGATGTGAGTTCAGACTCCATGCTTTAAACCCATTTTTACCAGGTGCCATTATAATTTCACTTCTGTACAAACAATGTTAAAAATAGTAAGAGCCATGGCATGGTCTCTTGGTGTTAATCACTATATCTACTAACATTTCATTTTATCCTCATAGTAAGGCTCCAAGGTATTATTTTTATATTGTTTAAGGTTGCTGCACAGCTATTAAGTGGCATAGCTAAAACTCAGGCCATATATCCCTGACTCTAAATCTCAAGGTCTTAACCACTGTTTTATTCCAATATTAAATAATATCTTATTAGATAAAAACATCTTTGTAAAACTTGGTGTATTCAACTACCAGAGTAAATGTCCTTGTTTCACTTAACAGTATAGAAAGAATTAGCAAGAGTGGCAGGCAGAACTGGTACCAGAAGGAAAAAAAAACCGCTAGAGTCTGGAGGTGAGTTGAGTTTTACACAGAAACATTTATGATACTGTTCTCCATGCAGAAGATCCTCACTCTGAAGGTACTGTTGAACTCTGGTTCCTGAATTCAGAAAAGCCACTACCCTAAAAAATGGACTCTGAAGCTCACTACCATCCTACACTGTGGTTTCTAATATCTTAGTCTACCTCTGGGAACCTAGCTGTCTCACCAAGGCAAACACACCCTGTGGTTCAGTACTGCCTGTGCTATGGAGAACCTGGTTTGCATAATCAAAGCTCTTTAAGTAAAGATTCAGCTACAGAGATGAAGGAGCCAGATTCTTGGATCTGCCATTATCATGGGGGAGAAAATGGTTCCAGGCACACTTAAAGGGCCTTTACTCTCTTCCTCAAAGCAAATTGCAGTTGAAAAATCAGTCAGGTTATTATAAGGTACCTTATATAGTATATACAGTATAGAGTATTGTGAGACTCCACTGATTCATGTTTTTGAGCTAAATCATCTACAAGAAAGGCAAAACATGAGCTATTGAAAGAATTGAAAAAATGTGTTTTTAAAACATAGCACTTTATAAAGTTACAATAAAGGTAAAATGGAATAGAGAGGAATAGGAGATGTAGCTTGTCATGAAGTTAATAATTGCCACAAAGTGTGTTGGAGTTTCTATGTTAGTGAAGACTTTAAATAAGAACCCAAAGATATCAGAGCAGAAGCAGAGCTCTGGGGCCATCTAGAGGTGGTTCTTCAAAACTCTTATGACTTTCATTCAATTTTTCTTATAACTTTTTGAACAATATGTAACTCTTCCCCTCAAACCTAAGTTTTCATGGAAATTCAGGTTCTCATATAGGTAAAAATTTCCCTCACTAGTAAGTAGTAGAGTTTGGAGTGTTGGAAGGGTTTTTACAAAATCAGACAAGAAATGCCCAGTGGCTACTTGTAGTGTTATGGGAGAACAGAAGCCTCTGTGGGTAAATAGATTTGTGTGATTTGGTCCCAAAATGAACAATTCAGAATTTCCCCACAAGGATCAGAACTCTGGAAACTACTCACCCTGTTTTGTCAAGAAATGGAATATTCTATGGATCACTGTTAGTTAAGCCAATTTTTTTTTCAACAGCAATGTCATATTGGGTAAGCAGTTTAGGCCTAAAAATTTCACAGACCATTTCATAGCACAAAAGTAAATTTTATAAAAATTACTGGAAAGATTGGCATTGCTTTTGATGAAAATCAAGTGATTTGATGTCTATTTTAAAAAATTTAATATTTAATCTTTCCAAAGTATGTATATATATATATTCTTAACCTTGTAATTGATACTATAGGAAAGTATCTAATGAAAGAATCTAATGAAAACAGCATTGGGTTCTAGGGCCAGTTCTACAATAGTATATTTGTGGAGTTGTTACTTGATATGGTAGCTTTAAACTGTGTCACTTTATCTGAGCTGGAACTGCTTTTTCAATAATTCCTTTCCCCAGGTTAGGGTTGACCACAAGATAAATTTTCATGTTATTTAGAAAGTGAAGGTGAAGCAGCAGCCTTTATGCTCTGAAGACAGCGCAGGGCCCCACATACCGCTGAAGCTCACACACATTACTACCTATCTGAGGCTCATCTTGTTCCTGTCTCTGGCTCATCTGCCAGTAGCCACCAACACTCAGCTCCCTCTGCTCCTGACACTCCTTACCCTTTGGTTTCTCCAAGTCTTGGACTAGGTACCTGTGCAGCTCCATGGCAAAGGACACTGTCTTCTTTTTCAAGTCACTTGTATCATCAAGGTTGGAGGCAGTGGGAGACAAATGTGGGCACTAGTTTGTCCTGGTGGATTCTGGTTTGTTTTGAAGGTTTCATTTTGTGCTCATGCTCCTTTATGTCAGGCCAAGCTTTGCTTCCTGACTGCTGGATCTGCTGATTAATGGTCACTTCCAACTCATCATCAGACATGAAGCAACAATCTTGAAGGGACTCCTCTAACAGCTTTCACAATTGCCCAAGGTCCAATCCATATCATAAATCCCTCATTCTACGTCACTCAAAAGGGTTCTGCTTCTCCGATCAAGTTCTAACTGATACAATTGATGTTACAGGGCCTCAATTACTTGGTTTGTAAAACAGAACAAGGATGTTAGAAAATATCTTAGTTTTCTGTCTCTATTAGATACCATAAATTTTAGTTCTTGTTAAGTGTTCCTCTGATAGGTGTGACAAAATTGGAAGTCCTTCAAAACTCTATTAAAATGTTATTGAATTCATAATCATTACTATTATTCATTGAGGATGATTATTCATTAAATAAATGGTCACTGTTCTCACCATAGTAATAGCTAACATTTATTGAGTACTTATGTGACAGACACTGCGCTTTATTGACATGGGCTAATCTCACTTAATCTCAACAATAACTCTACAAGGTGGGTAATGCTCCATTTCATAGATGAGAAAAGAGAGGCTTAGAAGACAGAAGTCAGATAGTCAGTAAGTGCAGAGCTTAGATTCTAATTCAAGAAGCAAAATACAGAGCCCATTACATGCCTGAAACTGCAGTCTATCTTTAAGAAACTTACCATATAGTGGAAAATACAGTCAAGTAAATTATTGTAAATCAGTAATGTAATTCTATCACATTTGAGTGTATAGCAAGACATATAAATCAAACATTGAGATCTAAAGAAGTTAATGTTGGAACTGAACTATGAAAAACAAAATTGGAATTACTTAGAAGAAAAGGAAAGAAAGGATATTCCAGGCAGATAAAACTGCACAAATAAAGTCTTGAAGATATGAAGCAATTTATCACGTTATTTCAGAATGGTCAGAGAGAGACATGTGAGGGTGAAGGGAGAGAAGAGGAGAGGCCAAGCCAGAGAGGGAAAAAGGGTCCTAACTCTTGTGTGCTAATCTATGAAGTTTGAACATTGTCATAATTCTATAAGGACTAAGAGATTTGGGGGAAGAGAGTGATACAGTCAGGTTTGCGTTTTATAAACCTTAGGATCTCTGGCAGCAGCTTAGAGGATGGTTTGAAGTTGAGGGAGATGAGATAGAAAGGAAACAGTAAACTAGGGACAAGGAATAAGGAAATGGGAGCTATTCTAAATCTAAAGGCAATATCAGCTTGGAGATGATGAATTGTGCCAGTCTTGTTCTTTCTTGGCAGCTTGATCTTGGACTAGATTGGCTTGTATCCATAACTGAAAATTGGTAGGCATCCCTTGAGATTCTTCAAAAACATTGGCAATATCAAAACTGATATGAGACCCAATGACCTTCAACTTGGAGGACTGCTTGGTGCACTGGCAGGTGAGCCATGATCATTTTTATTTAAAGCTTTCTCATAAGACATTAAGGATCTTAACTATCAAGGATTAGTCCTTAGAATGAGAAGACCAAATAGTGTAGTGGAAAAGTGTTGTGGTTAGGTAGGCAAGGCTCTCATTCTTGAGTCTGCCATTCACTAGGGAGTGATGTTGGTCAAGATATTTAACCTCACTAAATCTCAACTTTCTAATCTGTAAGGAGCTTAATAAATCATATCTTGCAGTATTATTAAAATGATTTACTCATCTACAACATATAAAATATTGAGTTTGTTATCTCATAAGAAGCAACCAATAAATATTAGTGCTCTTCCACCTTACCTTCCTTTTCTTCCCATTTCTATGGCTCCGTCCATATATGGCAAATGATAGGTATATGTCGATATCATGCAACCATATGCTAGAAGGAACCTAACTTTATTGATATTAAGTGCCAAATGTGTCATGATGGTGCTAAGTATTTCACATTTATTGTTTCAATTTTTAGAAGGACTTGCGGTTGTTCTGATTTTCATGAGAAATAAAAAAATAAATTTCATATCACTTGAATAAAATTCCCCATGCTTAGTTACATAAAAAGTGAAATAGAAGCCAGAGAAGAATCAGAACTTTTTTCTATATTAGAAATGATTGGTAATTTGAAAGTTAAAATTTCAAAATAATATACTAACATATATAGTCTATATTTTAATTATAGGAATCATATTTTATCTTTTTGCCTTTACATATTCCTATTATGTTAAAAGTAAGAACTAATTTTATAAAGTTATATTAAAAATATTTAGCTTACTATGCCCTTGAGGTAGTAAATCTTCTGACCATGGCAAATGATAATCTTGGACACCAACTGATGGTCTCCAAGCTCCTTGGGACTAAAACTGACAGCTAAACTCTGCTCAAGGGAGTTTAATGGGAAGGTTAATGTTACTTTGCATTTTTCCCAATCACATAACTTCTATTAGATTCATAATAATTGACCCTTGTGTGTAGATCCTCCACTTGGGAATCATAAAAGTAGCTCATAAAATGGCACTTTCTCAGTTGTCCCTTAAAAACAAGTATGATAAAAATTGTCAAAATTCATAAATGTGATAGAAATGCTGCCATATGATGACAATGGATCTTCTTAGGTCTGTAGTATTTTATGTTTACTTATGAGGTTCTTTTCATCTTCCTTTCATTTCCTTAACTGAAAATATTTCAAAAGTTTGATGGAAAGCCATAAAATAAACCCATTTGGTGCGAAGTCAGTCTTCCCTCTTAATCTACTCTATTGTGACCAAGCATTTTAATTAGTGCAAATTTCTTTTGTCCATGAGTAATTTTAATAAGTGTTTTTGGCTATCTCATTCAATATGGCTTTAAGCTTGCATATTTTTATCCTAAATATTACTTTCATTCTTAACTGAAATCTGGTTGATTTTCAAATGAGACCAGGAATATCTTGGGGGCCATTTTGCTGTTTTTCAATGAGTTTAGGTTCCTGAGAGCTAGCATTGTGGTAGAGGGAGTAGTTTGTGTTCAAAATACGATTAGTCAAATAGCAAGTCCCCAAAAAACATTGGCATCAAGGGATGTCTTTTTTAGGTGGGTACCTTTACTTTATTTCACAATTTTTCTTCTAATTACAGCAAGAAAGAGACAGGTCAGAAAACATATGCACCAAAAATGTGGACATCAAAAGATATGGACAACAATGTACATAGCAGCACTATTTGTAATAGCCTGCCACTGGAAACTATCCAATTGCTCATCAGCAGTAAAATGGATAAATATATCACTGTATATCCATACATTGGAATACTCTAAAGCAGTGAGAATGAATAAATTGTAACTATTCATGAGTCCAAGATAAATATCACTAACAAAATGATGAGTAAATGAAGTCTAACACAAAAAAGTACACAATGAAAATTTTTTTTATTTTTACAAATTTAAAATTCAGAGAAACTAATTTATGGTGTTTGAAGTCAGGATAATGATTATACCGGGAAGGGATATTGTGATTAAATGGGCACAAGTGAGTCTTCTGGGTAATATTCTGTATCTTGATATGAGAGCTGGTTACATAGATATGTTCATTTTATGGAAATTCACTGAGATATACACTTATAATTTGTGTACTCTGAATAGAAATATATTTTTTTCAATATAAATTAAAATCAACAGTACAGAAG
Organism: Macroglossus sobrinus; assembly: GCA_004027375.1. Lineage (NCBI taxonomy): Eukaryota > Metazoa > Chordata > Mammalia > Chiroptera > Pteropodidae > Macroglossus > Macroglossus sobrinus. The sequence goes on along the minus strand of PVKZ01000088.1, from coordinate 1,696,065 downwards.
CTGCTCATCCATTGGTTCAGTTGTTTCTTGTTCATATTGTATATGAAAAAGCACAATAAATTTCCAGCTGAGAATAATGACCAATGAATATGTAATTAGTTTAGGCTTACATTTTGGTACCAGAAAACTCATCAACAAGATTATAAAAGTGATTTTAGTCATAAAAGTGAAAATACTCCTGGTTCAATAAACCGATAATTATACACTAATTGCCAAATTTATACTGCCCAAATTAGGTACCTCCCATTGTTCTATGGCAGCAACCAAGCATGTTAGAAAGAAATAAAATGTTGTCAGCTGGGCAGGGACCTTTGCAAATATTCCTTTAAAGAGGGGTCTGCCATCTGGATAGGAGGTTTATAACCTCATCACTCACAATGTGAATGTCTATTAAAAGAGAACATGAACACAAGACAATGAGGAAGAATAAATGTGAGCATTATGTGCTCACCTAGCCAGAGTGTGCATTTCTCCATCAAGTCTGGACATGGCAACCCTCCTCAGCCCATCAGGTAAAAGTCTTAATGAACAACCAAGAATATTTTATCCAGCAAAGCTATCATTCAGAGTTGAAGGACAGATAAAGGGATTCCTAGACAAAAATAAGCTAAAGGAATTTATCAACACCAAGCCAGTATTACAGGAAATGTTAGAGGGACTTTTTTTAAGAAAAAGAAAACATGTATCAAAAACAGTAATAACGAATGGTAACAATTACATTCCTATCAACAAGTGCCTCAAATGGAAAAGAATTAAGTGCTTCAAACAAAAGAGAGAGTGGCTGAATGGTTAAAAAAACCAAAAATTCTACTTATGCAACCTACAAGTTACTCACTTCAGATTAAAAAACACACACAGGCTAAAAGAAAGGGGATGGAAAAAGATATTGCCTTGATGGACCTAGAATGTATTGCACTGAATGAAATGGTCGAATAGAGAAAGACAAATATCGCATGATTTCATGTACTTGTGGAATCTAAAAAACAAAATCAATAACAACAACAAAAGTGGAAATAAATTCATAGATACAGAGTATATTTTGAAAGATATTAGATGAGAGGAGGGTTGGAGGGAAAAAAAGAGGGCAAAGGGATTGAGAGGTGCAAGTGGATGGCTGCAGAGTAGATATGGGGATGTAGAGTATAGTATGGAGAAGATGGTTAATAATGTTGGAATGAATATGTGGGGGGAGGGGTACTAGATTTAGTGGAGTAATCAGTTTGTGAATTATGTTGTGCACCAGGTTGACCCTTGCACAACATGGGGATTGAGGGCACCAACACCCACTCAGTCAGAATCTGCTAGTAATTTTTGACTTTCCTAAAAGTTAATTGCAGTTATCCTTTTACATGCACAGATTGAACCAACTGAGGACTGAAAACAGTATTTTCCATCTGCAGTGGGGCACTGTGGGTAGAAATTGGAAAATACTGTTTTTGATGCACAGTGGTTTCAATCCATGGATGCAAAACCCATGGATGCAAAACCCATCACAGCACCTTGTTGATGCTGCTGACACAAACTCCTAAGTGGTCATTCCACGAGTGATGTTTTTCAAGAAATTTCTTCTGTTGCTTCTAGAATTTTTAATGTTTCAAGGAGAATTTGTATGCGCTCATCCTAGGTGTACTCAACAGAAAGTGAAGGCTATTATGAAAACTGTCATAGCAAGTTGTACACTGTAATCTTTAAATACATTACTTATGAGTTTAAAGAGAAATGTAAAACAAAAAATTCCACTGCCATCTTCTTCAATGAAACTATTAATGACACAATGGTAATCACTTTAAAATAAAGTTCAAGCAATCTATAAGGTACCTACACAGCAAAGCACGTGTTGAAGACATTTATCTTGACAAAAAGTTCCAAGCTCTGTATTTTCTTATTGCTTTCAAATACTTTGGGATTTTTGATTGTTATCATATTTTTATTCCCTAAAAGACAACTTTTCCCCTCAGTTTTGCTGAAAATTAATAGACGATTAGTTGTTTGTATTTACATTGTATAATTCAATGAGTTTTTTTCAATTATAGTTGGTATACAATAATATCTTAGTTTCAGTTTTACAGCTTAGTGATTAGAGATATATATAACTCACAAAGTGATCAGTCCACTAAATCTCCCCCTTACATATTTATTACATGATTATTAACCATCCCCTCCATGCTATACTCTACATCTCCATGTCTATTGTGCAACTATCCATTTGTACCTCTTAATCCCTTTGCATTTTTTTATCCCTCAATGCCTCTCCCATCCAGTATCCCTCAAAATATTTTCTGTATCTATTAGTTTATTTCTGCTTTTGTTGTTGTCGTTTGCTTTGTTCTTTAGATTCCACATGTACGTGAAATCGTGTGGTATTTGTCTTTCTCTATTTGACTTGTTTCATTCAGCACAATACCCTCTAGGTTCATCAAGTCATTATCTTTTTCCACCCCCTTCATTTTAGTTTGTGTGTGTCTTTTAATCTGAAATGAGTCTCTCATAGGCAGCATACGTAGGGGTTTTGTTTTCTTATCCATTCAGCCACTCTATCATTTGGATGGAGCACTTAATTTTTTTCCATTTGAGGTACTTGTTGATGGGAATGTGGTTACTAACATTTTTTATTCCTACGTTTGATACATGGTTTTTCTTCTTAAAGAAGTCCCTTCAAAATTTTCTGTAATAATGGCTTGGTGTATATAAATTCCTATAGCTTATTTTTGTCTGGAAATCTCTTTATCTGTCCTTTGACTCTAAATAATAGCTTTGCTGGATAAAGTATTATTGGTTGTAGATCTTGGGTTTTTATCATGTTGAATATTTTGTGCCAAACTCTTCTGCCCTGCATAGTTTCTTTTGAGAAAACAGCTGCCAGTCTTATGAGTACTCCCTTGTAGGTAACTAACTGCTTTTTCTCTTGCTGCTTTGTATTTAACCGTTCACATTTTAATTATGATGTGTCTTGGTGTGGGCCTCTTTGGGTCCAACTTTCTTGGACTCTGAGCTTCCTGGAGTTATATGTCTATTTTCTTCACCCGATGAGGCAAGTTTTCCATCATTATGTCTTCAAATAGCTCTTCAACTTCTTGTTTTCCTTTAGTTACCCCTATGACATGAATATTTTTACATTTAATAGTGTCCAATAGGCTTCTTAAATTATTGTGATATTCTTGGCTTCCTTTTTCTTGCCGTTCTGATTGAGTGTCCTTGGCTTCTCCATCCTCTACATTGGTGATTCAATCCTCTTCTTCATCCATTCTATTGATTCTCTCTACTATAACTCTTCATTTCAGATAATGTGTTCTTTGTTTCCGACTGATTCCCTTTTATAATTTCCATTTCCATTGTTATATTTTTTTATCTCTTTGCTAAAGTTGTCACTGAGTTCATCTACTCTTCCCTTAAGTTCATTGAGCTTCTTTATAACCAGTGTTTTGAACTCTGCATCTGGTAGATCGCTTGACTCCGTTATTCTTGGATCTCTGTTCTGTTCTCTCTATGGTTTCTGCTTCTTTGTCTTCCCTTTTTGACTGCCTTTCTGTGTCTGTTTCTATGTACTAATGAGAGCTCTTAAGTCTTCTGGTGTTATTAGTGTGGATTTGTATAGTAGGTGTCCAGTGGCACAGTCCTGAGAGGGGTTCAGCTGCAGGCCAAGTAACGCCCCAGCCTGTGCCCCTCCAGAGCCATCTGGTAAAAATCAGCAAACAACCCACATATAGCTGACACCTATGCTGTGCTTATAGTTGCCTCAAGAGGCCACACCAGAAACTGAAGCCTGCTGCCACCAGTGTAGGTCTTAGAGCTGGCTCAGCAAGGAACACTGGACTCACATAGGACACACCTGGATGTGGCTTAGTTGGGGCTGTGAGTTGGAGGAGTTGGAGTTTCAAAGAATCCTCTCAGCAGTCCAATCTCTATTATCCAGTTTGATGACATCTCCGCTATGGTGGCACTGAGTCGCACACTAGGAGAGGGGAGGGCACAACAGAGGAACAATGGATACTGCTGGCTCTTCTGTACAGAATGAATCTCACTTCGGCCCTCACTCCAACAACTCAGTGTTCCCCTGTAATTCCCTGGTGCCCCCTGAGCAGTCCAACTGGTGCTGGTGCTCAGAGCAAGCAGGTCTATCACCTTGAAAATCAGCTCACAGATGTGACCCCTTTAAGAGGAGTCTGCTGCTGCCAAAGTCTCCATCCAGCTCAGCCGCTTGGGACCGGGGAGCCTCATGTCTTCATCCCTTCTTCTACTGTTGCAGGGTGATTTCTTATTCCTCTCCCCACTTGTAAGGTTTCTGTTCATCTAGATTCCAGGTGACTTTGCTTTCTGTTTGCTCCGTGTTTCTGTCACAACTTTCATTTGGTCGCAAGAGCAATAAACAAAGCCTCTATCATCTATGCCATTTTGCCTGATCTCCCCTCAAAAGACAACTTTTTACAATGCTTGATATGTGGTGAAATTTCATTAAGTAATTGGTGAATGAATAAGTGAATGAATGAATTGCTGAATGGATAAACAAAGTATACAAAGATGAATGGATGGATGAGAGGATTAATTGGAGAACTACCTACGCATTAATAATTAAGTTCTTTCTGCAGGATTAATTTTGTTTTATACTATCTTATAAGCATGCTTTTGTAATTTATAGTAATGAAGAAAGTCTGGAAGTTAATACCCTTTGACCAATATCACCCCATTTTGCCCTCCCCAAACCCTTAGTAAAAACCATTCTAGTCTATGTTTCTATGAATTGGACTATTTTAGATTTCACATGTAAAAGAGATCATGCCATCTTTATCTTTCTGCTTCCAACTTATTTCACTTAGCATAATGTCCTCTAGGTTTGCTCATGTTGTTGCAAAATGGCAATATTTTTTTCTTTGTAAAGACTTAATAATATTCCACTGTATATATGCTTTTTCTTTATTCATCCACTGATGCACATTTAGATTATTTCCATTTCATGACTATTGGGAATAGTGATGCAGTGAACATGGAAATGCAGATATTTATTTGATACACTGATTTCAATTTCTTAGACCTATTTTAAATTTTTTTGAGGATCCTCCATACTGTTTTACATAACAGTTACAGCATTTTACATTCCTGCCAATAGTGTACAATGGTTCCAATTTCTCTATATCTTTGCCAACACTTGTTAGTTCTTATTTTATTTTCTTTATAAAGCCATCTTAACAAGTGTGAAGTGATATATCATGGTCATGTGGATTTGAATTTCCCTGATGATTAAGCATATTTTCATATGCCTGTCGGCCATATGCATGTGTTTTTGGAGGAATAATTATTCGAGGTCCAAAACTTCTCCAAACTATATAACTTTATTTATGTTATCTGTAACACTTCTTTTCAGAAAAGGGGAAAAGGAATCTTAATGTATCTGCCTGGTATTCATCAGAACAACCTTGAATAAGTAGGTCAACCACATCATTACTTATCTAAAAAACAAGACTCAAACTAATTTCAAAACAAACTTTAGTTTTTAGAAGGGACACATACTTGCTGGTGTGTACCTTCTCTGGCAACTAACATTGTTTATTTACTGAAACCAATCATGGTTGATGAGTATATCATGTAAGTATAGGTTAGCAAGGCTAGTGTGTGTGAGGATTACGAAAACCAGCATTAATACATTAGAGTTAAATTTACTTCATCAAAATCAGCATTTTTTAAAAATTTCTGTGTTTAACTCAGTAGGATTGATTTTTATTTTCTAAAAGTGTGGGTTATATTATTAATTTGGGGGAACTGCTGTAACAAAATTAGTTAAGAAGGATTTTGCAGTTGACGTTTTGTCTATAGATAAACAAGTTCATCTTTTGAAATGTATCTAATTGCTTTAGATTTTTTTCTGTTTTCCCTTGCTGCTTCATAAACATTTTTTTTGCAGTTCTAAAGAAAATCAATTACAATAGTCCTTTAAGGTTTTCCGCTTTTGCTTTCACTAAGGAAAAGTTGAGTATTTAAGATTTTAGAAAGCAGGTTCAATAATGATCTTCAAACCTTAATATAGTTGTTTGTATTGATAAAATAGTAAATGCAAAAACAATTATAAGAACAATAAAATACTTTTACCACAGGCATTCCTTTTTTATGGGGACATGAAGATCCAAGTGTACAATGCATTTATTTGAACAATAATTATTACTAGGGATGCTTAGTTCCTCTGTATAATGTTTTCATTGTAAAATTTGATCCCTCCATGACCATCATTTAACTTCAATATTATAATTAGATTGAGCAATAAATGATATCTAATAAGATAAGGAAGATGTTGGCTACCATTAATGAGCAAACCAGAATAAATGACTGACTACAATTAGACAAAAACTTGGCAAATAAAAGTAGTCATGTTTGATTCTGTTTTAAAAAAATTATCCAGTCTTTAAAGCAATTTGCAGGAAATGCACAGGCAGAGAACCTAGGTATTCTATCAATTCTTAACACGCTCTGTTTGGTCTAAGAGCTAGAAAAAATTCCTCAGCACAATGTTTATATCCCTTGGACCCTGGTCAGTAAATCGATGATGCAGGAAGTCATTTCATATTATCTTCTTTGAAATGGACTGCCAAATCACAATTTCAAGCAATACTTTTTCCTGCCAGTTGAAAAAATAGAAGGATTTTTTTTTTGCTGTAATTGTAGTTTGTTTTTGTTCTGTTATGAACTCCATTCTGCTGCTGTTCACTCACTATTAGTATATGATGGGTACTATTATACAGTTGCTATGTGTGCACATATTTTCAGCAAGAAACAATTCATTGATAGCACCTGAGAAAGCAGTTCTATTTAGGTGCCATTTGTTTGTGTATGTCTGCAGGATAGGAGAAAATTAATCAATAAAAGAGATTCAGAAAAATGTTGGGTAGTGTTTAATTTTTAGGATAAATACTTTATTTAACTTTGTGGTTATGGAAATGTGTTTATGTATATATACATATATATTTTTGAGGTAATATATCCCAATTACCACAATCCAATTCCCAAGTCATATGTACTTATAGTAACTAAATTAACTGTTTCCTCATTACTTCCACATGTAAAGCTATTTATTGGCTGAATGATTAGATTGATAATAAAGCAAGGAAACGTGACTAGTGAGTCCATTCATATAATAGTTAGATGGATTTTCATAAAAATATTTATTGTGTATCTACTATATGCCAGGTACTTTACTAGATGCAAACGTGCTATAGCTTAGTCATTTTGTTCCATCAATTAACAATTACAATTGAGTGGATAGCTAGTGGAAAACACTAAACAAATCAAATGGAAGATATGATGGGAAAAAAATTATTTTCTTCCCCTAAACAAATTGAAAAAGAAAATGGAAATTGCATGTATGTATATATAACTTAAAGGGCAATATAAGCTCAGTGTACTAGAAATACAGTGTTGTAAAATAGGGAGCCAAAGAAGCTCAGATGAGATTAGGTGAATCAAAAGGAGGTCAAAAAGAAAGGAGGATTTTGTGATGAATTATTAGAGCAAGCATTCTGAGTAGTCTGGCATATGCTCAGTTTACAGCTGGAAAGAGAATTATGAGCAGGAACTGGTGCCCTTCAAAACCTTTATCTTCTTGAAAGCAGAAAACTTTCCACAACATTCTTGGGTATTTTTCAGTATCTCACACTGTGCTGTGACTCATCTATTTGAGTAGCCAGAACTGTGATTTGATCTTTAAGATGCAGTTTTCCCCTCTTAAAAGTGGACCTCTTATGTTTCATTCTCTTGAGGTCACCACATTAGAGAAGCTGTGATGTAGATGTGGGTATACATAAAAGGTCTTAGTTTCAACCTTCCTGAGATGATATTAGTGATCAAAGTTACAGTAGCTTTGCTGAGGGAGGGGTCATTTTACAAGGAAGAGTAATGAGTCTCACTTAGATGCAATATGTTATCTTGTGTGCTTGAAAAAGAATAGATTGGTTTTCTCATTAATGAGAAGATAAGTTATAGTATGTAAGTAGAGAAAAGATTTTCTGATAAGGTTACAAATTGGATATGTAGCCCACCAAAGGGGGGATTTATGAAGGATAAGGGGGGAAAGGCCAGAAAATATCCATTGCCAATAATCTGCAATATGCAATTACAGTGAAGGCTTGGTCTTCATATGTTGGGTGTAGTAAGCTGTATTGGCAAAACCAAGAGCCATGTGAATATTTAAAATGGACTTTTCCAGACTAATACAAATTTGAGTTAATAAGTATTATGATGGGTGTATAATTTTCAGGTTTGTAAAACCAGTGTTCCCCTTCCTCTTATAAGCCTCAGTTCAACAATTTAGTTCATCCCATTCTAATTTAGTGAGCATAAAGTGAATACCTTCTATGACCTAGGAAGTATGCTAAGCACTGGGAATTCACATAGGAGATCCTTGCTCTTAAGGAATTCACCACAAGAGGCATACATATACATAAATAAATGTAAAGCAATGGGCTAAGTATTTCAGTAGAAGAGCACCGAAAACTGAATCATAAATTCCAAGTCTTAATCCCACTTCTTCCATGTGTATTTAGACCCTAAATGAATCATTTTTCTAGAGTTCAGTTTTTTTATCTGCAAGAATATATATCTGCCACTTTTATTGTATAGAATTACAAAATATGACACAAGCTAATATATTTGAAACATTTAAAAAATTTTTAAACCAGTATAAGTTTTTTAAAGTTTATTTTTGTTCTTATTTTTGCCTTTAGACTTTTTCAGTTAAACATACATTTGGTTAAAAATATTCTATTTTTGGAGGATACATTTTATTTATAGTTTATGTGGAATCAAATTCTCAAAGAAAGATATATAATTAATACAAATAAGTATAGAATTAATCCCAAATAAGCCTCTTATTAGTAACAATTCTTTCTATATTTGGTGTGGTTTTAAAAAGTTATACTGAGAAAAAGTTTCCTCTTTCTTTATTGCTTTTATTTCAATTGTACACATAATTTCAGATTTTTAAATTGTTTACCAAGAAAAATCTGATTTTACCATTTTAATGAAGTATAAAAGTCAAGTGGCCTTGATTTTTCAGTTTCTGCCAAGTGTCTCTACAAGGTGAATTTGCAAAAGTATTACAAGTTTTGACTCTATTTAATGTATTATTTGTAATAGACATTGACATTCTATTGAATAATTTTATGCTTTTATGATTTCCTGTGATTCCCTGAAAATGAAAATAAGAAGTTTTTCACCTTTTTTCAGGCAGAAAGTTCTTTTAATTCCTTGGATTTATGCAAGATACCACCTAAAGGATAGTTTGTAAGTTACATTTTTTTACCTAATAATTTTCAAGTTTGTAATTTTCATATCTAAAATGGATTACGATTATAGTCATTTCTCAAATATGTAGAAGTTAAAGTATGAGGAACTTAAAATTACTGACTTGAAATACAGTAGTGGGAAAAAATTATATCTTTTGAAAAAGCAATTTTTCATGGTTATCAATATCCTTAATTGCCAAATTGGATCACTGATATATTACTGTACAGGTAATTTAATTTTTGCTCCTTTACCTTTGAAAGGTGTAGGCAAGTCTCTATCACCATAATTATTAACAAAGATTATGTACAAAGCACTTTACTAGATACAACTGTCTTTGACCAACACTGAGAAAGTTATGTAGTTATTCAGAGAGTCAATCCTTTGAACACAAAGAGGTGAAACATACAAATAAACATCAGTGAATTAGAAGAAGTAGCTTACTTTATTTGGGATAAGCAAAAGATTTGGTCTACCAAAAAAAAACCTTTTTAAACAGAAAAGATCAGTTCTTTCAGAATCTACTTTGACTTACATAAAATTACTCATCACACAGCAGATTCAACCAAGCCAGGCTTGGCTGAATAACCCCTCACCCTTCTGAAAAGATTTCAATGCTAGATTGGTCTCTTTTTGTTAGTATCAGTTAGGTTGAGAGAGGGTTGGAATGCAGTTAATGCTTCTTTGTAATTAAGAACTACCTTCTGCTACAAATACAGAAAATCATCATGTAGGAGAGAAGACTGAAGTCAAAGTTACAGAAAGCAAATGAAAATACATATTCTCTTAATATTTGTGAAGGAAAGACTACTAACTTAACTTAATGAATATAGTTAAGTATGTATAAGTTAAGATTTTGAGACAAACAGAAGGACTTTGTCCTCATTATCTCATGATTCAGGCAGCATTAGCATTTAGCAAAGCATGCACAGGTTCTGCCCCCACTGTTGACTCACCCAACAAAGATTTTTCCAAGTCTCTACTTTCTTCCTCAACATCAAATACACACACATACATCCCAGCGAACAATGGACAATGGATATCCTCTATCACTTTCTCTCTCTCTCTCTCTCTCTCTCTCTCTCTTTCTCTCTCTCTCCCACTTCTTCCATCCTGTGTCTTCTAAAATGTTTCCATAGAGGTAATCCTGTTACCATGACCTCAAGGGAAGTTATAAAAGAGGCAAAAGAGGCAGAAATGTTACAATAGGCAGAATTATAGGTGGGAAGAAGAGGAAAGTTTATGCAAAATTTCCTTTGATGGTTGTGGGTTTATGGACTAATTATGGGGAAATGAGCTTTGAATTTTTAAAAGCATTCCTTGGAAATGTCACTTTTTCTTTGTCCATCATTGTCTGTTGATAGGTTTCATTCATTCTAGAGAGTACTGTGGTTTTAACAGATTTATTTCTTTTTTAAAAAGTTTTTAATTATACTTCATTTTCCACATGGGTATGTTTAGAATTAAAAGAAAGCACTGATTTTTTTCTTGCCTTATACATTTGGGACTTATGCATATCTTTTATTGATGAGAAGGTAGTAGTTTAATTCACAACTAGTTTCTTTATTTTGTAGCAGAAGACCACTATATGAATCCATACATCACGGACCACTGTAACTGTAATAGAAGTACTGTGGCATGGGGTGGGGGTGGGGGGTCTCATTCTGGTAACAGAGGAGTAGTTCCTATGAAACCAACCTTTCCACACACATTCTGGGTGTGGGTCCCAGGTCTGGCTGTGATCCAGGCTTGTGGCTAGGGATAGGACTCCAGATTTAGAATGTTATATTAATGTAGTATGGCACCTGCGCCTAACTTATGCAAGTATAATTCAGCTTATTGTATCATGCATGTGTGGCAGAATAACACTATTGTTCTCTGACGTATATAGAGCCCATGCGGTCCCCTAGTGCAGAAGTGCGCACTCTCCACAATAAAGTTGGTGCTTGCCATTTCATTCTCATGTTGGTTTCTCTTCATTCTTTCAACTGTGTGTCTCACCACTGAAACCTTCCCTTCTTGATCAGCTCAGTGCTGACACTAGGCAAAATGTTAATAAACCTAAATGAAGCTCGTGGAGAGTAAAATCAGACAAATATTATAGGAAAGTCTACACTCAGAACTAGAAAATGAAGTGGGGTAAGTTTTATAGCTTTTTGCTGAAGACAAGTTATAGACAGCACAAAGTAAAGTGGCTAAACTTGAATAGAAAACATGCAGTTGTAATAGATTGAGAAAAGAGAGAACAGAGGGTAGGTGAACACAGCAGCTGGAAAGTAAGGCAGAAATATCAGAAAGGAGAGTTTCAATAATGATAACTCCAAATTCTGCATATAAACTCCACCCAAGTCTCTGAATGAACCCTGAACTATGCATGTTCAAGACAAAGTCCAAGCAACTAGCTAAGGCAAAAATAACTGAAAAAATATTTCAACTGTTCCTCACTATGGGGCAGAAAGAGTTTGGAGTTCTAGTCCAAACTTGGAAAATTAAATTAATTACTTACTAAAAAAAAAAATCAATGCTCTTCGAAGGAACTTAACAGAATCCAGAGTCTATACATTCTATTATTCATAATGTCCAAGATACTAGACATGAAGAAACAGAAGAAGCTGACCTCCTCCTCCCCCATACGCAAGTGAAATGGCAATGAATGCAGACTGACCATAAGATCAGATGTTGTACTCAGCAGAGGCTTTAATTGGTCTTATTTATTATATAAAATCTGATTCATTCACATATTTGGATTTTCACGTTTGTTGTTGTTCTCTCATTTCCCAGGTTTTCAGTCTATTTTGCAGCTTCTTAAGAAAGCAGTTTTAGGTTTTCCTGAAGATGAGACATTCTGATCAAATACTATAGCATTTCCCTCTCAACTTGGTGCACATTCTTCGGAGATACTTTTAAGATGTTTTTGGTCGCAGAAACTTGGAAATGGAGGGACTTTGATGATCTTTTGAGTAACCACATCTGAACTTGATGGAAAGCCATTATCACTTTAAGAAATGAAAGTTTAAGGAGCTCACTATTTTGTTCTTTTTTGAGAAAGTACTCAAACAAAGTTGAACCCGTCCATATTTCTATAAACTCTGCTAAACAGAGTTTGTAACTTGAGAGGACTGGCTTCTTCTGGGGGTGATGCGCAGGCTTCAGAGGCTTGTTTAAGCAATTAAACCTTTGAGTGAATTAATAATATTCTTCAACTGGGACACAAAATCTTTGGGCTGCTTTTATTTTTCCATAAAATGTATCCTTTCCTTATTATAAAAGAATTACAATAACATATCATGGACTTTTCCAGGAAAACCAAACATATATGTTGAACTTGACTTAAATATTTGAAAAACACCAGCAAAGCACTATACAGTTGCTCCACGACCAACTGGAAAGACATTTTTATTTCACCCAACAGGTCTTCCATGGCTCCAAAGGGCACTGCGGCTCTGACTCATTGGTCGCCAGTATTGACAACACAGAATGATGTAAAATGTTCTAATTCTAACCCAAACAACTCTCTGGAAATGATAACAGAATATTGATGGTGCTGGAGGAAGGGGAGGCCAGTTAGGTTTTGTAAAACAGTTATCTCTAATTTTGCTCTGTTCACTACACAAAGAAAATGACATTAGTTGTACAGTGCATTTGGAAAAGTGCAGCCAGAGGAAGCCAGCCAATGAACTCTGGTCACAATGGGCTCTATCTGGTTTTACAACAAACCTGAGTCAAATCAGTCCCATGCCAAAATGCCTTTGCTCACAAGCATATCCAGACATAAATGCGAGGCATGCTGCAGTAGAAAACTTATGTGCACACATTCTGATTTAAACCTTCCTTCTGCAACATGGAAAACTGATACCATTTACCAAGGTCAAAGGGATCATTTTTCTACCCCTGAAGGCCCACTCTCTACCTTGTCTTTGGTTAGTACAAACAGGCAGGACCAAGTAATAAAGATTCTCACTAAAAGTAGAAACTAAGAGACCTGGCTTTCTAAGAATTTAGGAGAAATCAGTTGAAATTGGCAATATCTTAAAATGTCAAGGATTTTTTGTGGAGCCAGTTTGTCCCTGCTTACTTCCAATGCTCCTGGAAGGGAATGATTCTCCTTTAGTGCTGACTCCAGTGATCCAGGCTCCTTCCTTTATGTGGTCCTGCTATCCCCAGCACATACATCTTAAGATTTCCCTGGGGATAGTCTCCTATCCAATAAGTCATATTCAGAAGTTTGGTTCCTTCTTCCAGCTGTTTTTGTAAATCTTTATTTTTTAAAAACTATATCACACTCTTGTAGTGTCTCTCTAGCAGACTAGAACTCAGAACTTTTTTGTCCAACACTCAGGACTACCATGAGTGATTCATCTACAATATTTCTACCATGAAGAAATAAAAGATTTGTAAGCCAAATTCTATCTGGTGGTCTTAGAGGGTACCAGGCTGCAGGTTGCCCCATGGATATGGAGAACAGAATCACTGGTCAGGGAAGGAAGTGGCCAAATGCCCAAAGAGGTGATATTTCTTTTCTTTTTAATAATTAATTAATTTATTTTATAAAGAAATTTTTATTTTAGAGTTTACAACCTGTTTTGTGAAATTAAGAATTCAGTCATTGCAGGGACTTAAGAAAGGAGAGACTAGAGAGGATTTTAGGCAGAACTCTTTAAGTTGCAAGTTACAGATATACACCTGTAAGTAGGTTAAGTCAAAATAGGGATTTAGGGTACAAATATGGGGGGCAGAGGATGGGAAAACTGTAGGAGTTAGTGTATTCCCTGGAACCTTGGCCCAGAAGCAGGGACTCTCCACTTCCAAGAGTCCCTCTATTTGTCTCTTATCCCCAATTCAGAAAAAAAAAGGACTCTGAGTGTCTTTGAGTTGGCTTCACTTTCTAAGGAATTTAAATAAACTATTACAGCTATGATGACTGTCACAAAGAAGCAGTTGTGGAGGTTCTCATAAAGAGGCCATTGCACCTATTGGAAGATGTCAAGTATCTCCTCAATATAACCACTAGCAGAAGCCACAGGACTTACCAAAAGAATCTGTTGCAACCACCATATGTACAGTTCTGTTCCTTGGAAGGACCTATGTCAATGGAAATCTAGAATGGCTGCCTATTCATTTACTTCTCAGCCCAAATCTATCAACTTGATAAGTTAGAAGCAGTGGTTCTCTGGAACACTGAGGGATTCCTAAGGTCATTTCTGGTGTTAGCGAGTAAGATGTCCTTGCCTCACATGTCTAGATTGCTTATCCTAGTATTTATGGCAGGCTGGTGTGGTGATTCTCTAGTCATTAATAGAGAATGACACATATAGAGAGTCCCAAGGAAAACAAATGTAGTGCTCTGATAAGACAATTAAATAAACAGCCTGATTGAGCAGGGATTACTAATATGTTAATATAAACAATTGCAGCTGGCCCATGGGATTGCTCTTGGAGATAAGAACAATCATTTAGACTTAAATCAGCTTACTAATCTGGGCATGTCTTCTGAACCATTGATTTGGGCATTTACCAGGCACCTGATCAGATATGTGTTCAATACAAATCTGTTATATTTTCAGTGAAGAGTCAAGGAGTGTCTTTGATAATCTAGTGTTTAAGATGATGCCTGGGAAATGGTAGGTACCAAATATCTGTGAATGACTAAACAAGTCCTCTAAGAACTGCTCTTTAATAGTAAATAGATAAGGATGATGCCAATAATATCATTAACATTTATCAAGTGCTTATTCTGTGCCAAGCACTGAGCTAAACATTTATGTGATATATCTCATTTAATTCTCTCAACACACCTATGAGCTAGGTTCTATTATTGTCCCCATTTAATATATGAGGAAAGTGAGGCACAGAAAGTGTAAAGAGATGTATAATATGTAGTTTGTGCATACATTTGATTGCTTAGTCAATTAGACTTGAATAAAAATAAGAACATGAATTCTAATCACTGTTCCAAGAGTCATGCATTGGTGAACACTCAAGATGGTATTTCCCAGGTGATGGGACCAGTCAAGATGGTGTAGAAGGTAGAGGCAGTGCATGCCTCCTCTTGAGACCACTCTAAAATTATAAGTAAACTACAGAGCAACAATCATGCAAAGTCACTTGGCGGTGGTGGGGGCGGGCGGGTTCTGGCTGAACAGAAGCCCTACAATGAATGTATAAGAAATCCAGATTCTTACATATGCCACCTATATGAGATTTACTTCGGATTAAAAAAACACACATAGATGGAAAGTAAAGGCATGGAAAAAGATACTTCATGAAAATGGAACTTTTAAAAAAAGCTGGGGTAGTAATACTTATACCAGACAAAATAGATTTTAAAACAAAGGCTGTGAAAAGAGACAAAGAAGGATCCAGTGATTCCACTGTATTTACCCAAAGAAATCTAAAACACTAATTTAAAAAGTTATAAGCATCTGTGTGTTCAGTACAGCAATATTTATAAAATTTTAAAAAATAAATTAAAATAATGCCACTTCCCAGATAATCATTTGAGTAGATAAGTTTGGCATCCTCTAAAATTGTGTTCAGTGACTGGGAATGGAACATTTTTCATGAGAATGTATGATCACACATTCACACTCAAATGGTAAACCAGAGGACAAGTTTATATTGAATAGCAGAGCTGAGATCTGCTGGGCATAAGGTGCTAGTGCGATGCAGAAAATTTTTTAAAGTTCCAATAACTAGTTGGCAGTTACCTAGGTCTGACTGGGTTCCCTGTGCTCTTGGAGCTATGCTGGAGTTGCGCTATGGACTCCTCTGCATACTTGGGGTTCTGTGTGGCAGGGTCAGGGATGCATACCGAGGAAGGGAATTAGAGACAATAAAGCCTATTTCCCTACAGAGTCAAAGCTTATAAAATAAAAACAAGTGTCATAAGCCCAGCTCTTCACCAGAAGTTATGATGATGTCCTGGGCTTTGAATATGTGACATTCTATAATGATTTTGAGAAAAGGATAGTTTGCTTTTTTCAAGGAGGCACCTGCAAGGAGTATCTGGATTCCTTCACGGAGGTGCCAGCATAACCACAATTGATGCTATTGTTAGTATGTCTGTAATTATAGTTGGGAGAATTGTCATGACTGCCAATCTCAACATCAATTAAAAAGACCTATCCCCCTTTGTTCTGTTGTTATGCTAAACTTGATAAAATCGAAGGAAAGAATTTGTTTTCTGTAATATTTAATGTATTGATGAGAAAACCCTATACTCAAGGCAACAAACTTGTTTACAAAGCTGGATCCTGAAAAACATTTGACATAAAAAAGCTTCTGATGAATCCCATACCACTATGTGTAAGGTGCTCCTTCCTCCAAAAGAAGCTTGGTTCCCAGTTCTGCTCTGCTCACCCACTGTTGACCCCCCGCCCCACCCATAGAGTGCAGCCTGCTAACACTGCCTTCCTCAACAGTCTTCTGAACACAATTCTGGGAGCTCTGTTTCCACCTTATAAATTTTTAACACAGAGACACCTTCTATGAAAGTGTCAGCAATTCTTGGTGTCTCCTTAGCATAAGTGTCTAGTTTTCCAATTTAAATGGGCTCCTTAAGGTGATAGCTGCTCTACTGCAGACTAGAGAAAAAAATTTATATTGAAACTTTTACTGCAAACTTGGAAATGCCAGAACACCAGAAGAAGAAATAAATATGTGGGTACATATTTGCATGTGTGTATGTGTACATGCATGCATGATAAATTACAAAGCTAGCTTTGTTGTATCTACAGCAGGAAAAGCTAGTTCATATAGGAATATAAACCTCAAATTGGTTGTCTTGGAGTCTAGTGATTCAAGTACTGTGCCATTTTTAACATAGGCTGTATAGTTGTGTTTTACCAATAAAAATTTGTCATCGCTGGAAGGAGCCTGTCTTTCTTTCTTATGTGTCTTACTTGACCCAGGCTGCTGTAACAAAACACTACAGACTAGATTGCTTATAAACAAAAAATTTATTGATAATGGTTCTGGAGGCTGGAAAGTCCAAGGTCAAAGTGCCAGAATTGTCACCTGGTGCTGAGGAGTTGTTTCCAGGTTCATGGCTGGCACCTTCTCACCATGTCCACATATGGAGGAAGGGGCTGGAGATTTCTTTGGAGCCTCTTTTATAAGGACACTAATCCCATTCATGAGGGCTCTACCCTCATTAATTAAGCACCTCCCAAAAACTCAACCTACTGGTACAATCACATTGAGCATTAAGGTTTCAACATGTAAATATTGAAGATGCACGTTCAAACTATGGCGCTAGGCCTGCCATAACAAAATACCACATAATGGGTGGCTTCAAACAATAGAAACTCATGTCTCATAGTCCTGGAAACCGGAAGTCCAAAATCAAGGTGTCAGCAAGGCCATGCTCCCTCTGAAGGAATTAAGAAAGGAACTGTTTTGTGTCTCTCTCCTAGCTTCTGATAGCCTCAGGCATTCCTTGGCTTGTAGATACAGGCATATCTCATTTTATTGTGTCTCACGGATACTGAGATTTTTACTAATTGAAGATTTGTGGCAATCCTTTGTCAAGCAAGTCTTATTAGCACCATTTTTTCCAACATCATTTGCTCACTTTGTGCTCCTGTGTCACATTTTGGTAATTCTCACAATCTATGAAACTTTCATTGTTATTATATTTGTTATGGTAATCTGTGATCCATAAGCTTTGATGTTACTATTATAATTGTTTTAGGATACCATGAACCTTGCCCGTGTTCTGACTGCTCCAAGAAAAGTGCCAATAGAAACTCCCATAAAGAATGCTTTTGGAGCAGAAATGAAAAGATACTTCCTGGCAAAAGCATTGGACAGAACATTAACCAAATGGTTGATTCACACACTGCAAATTCCAGCTGCAGTTTTGAATCAAAAGGCAGCTTTCTGGTACACAAACCAAAGAAATACTGGGAAAAATAGGTCTTTTCTGTCATATCCAATGCCAACTTCAATCAGTAGTAATGTAACAATTAGCCATGGAATCAAGAGTAGAAGTTTAGGTTGTCACTAAGTGAGCACCCCAAGGTCTTTATGGTCACATTATATAAATAGAATGCTAAAACACTGAAAACTGGTGATAGGGAAGAGAGTGAAGACCTAGATCTACTTACTTGATTTGGATAGTGTGTACTAACAGAGATGACAGAGGTTTAAACAACTGCATGGGGGAATCAACACATAAAACTTTCTGTTTTAAGAAGTATGATATCAATGTACGTTTTTGCCTTGGATGGGCTTTGAAGGCCAGTGCAGTACAAATAGGAGGTATCTTTATTCAAGCTTTGTTCAGTATGGTTAGAGATTATTATATTGCTTTAATACTAAACTCAGATACTTCTGGTCTCTCTAATTTAGCAACACTTCATAGTTGCATAGCTTACTCTGAATTAAGGACAATTTTCTTTTCTCTAAAGGGTCAGATAGTAAATATTTTAGGCTTTGTGGGACACATACTGTCTGTGTTGCATAGTTTTCTTTGTTTCTATTTTTTTTCAACACTTGAAAATGTAAAAAACATTCTTAGTTCAAGGGTTATACCAAAACAAGAAACTGGCTAGCTTTGGATCTCAAGCCATACTTTACCATTCTCTTGCTAAATCACTGAAAAAGTAAATGTGTGGTTAAGACATGTACAGTGAGGTTTTCACATGTATATGCTTTCATATGAGTTATGTACATGGAATTGTTCATTCTCTTCCTCACTAGAAAAACAATTTCTTCCTCTGCAGAGACTTCACTTATTTTTTTTACAGTTTTCCAAAACATCAAGAAATGAATTCTGCATACAGTGGATCTCAATAAATATGGAATGATAGACTATTATAAAGATAATAACCTATGTTAAAAGACCATGACCAGAGAAAATCTCAGTTTTCCTTTTTCAATAGAAAAAAAATGACAATTTTTTTCCTATCTAACATCTACGAATTTGTGACATTTAATGTGCAAGTACCTGGTAATGCTTTTATCATCAACAACATCAACATTTTCAACATTTTTTTCAAAACAGTTTATATACATTACTCCTATTAGTACTGACATCAGAAATACTGTGCATTTCCACACATAGTAATATTTTCACATTAAGAAAATATAGTAAACAGATTTCAGAAGTTCTAGATTTCTTGATGTGAAAAACTAGCTAGACTAACAGCTTGAAACCTACCATTTATACACAAAATCTACTACTATCACAATAACGAATTAACAAAGCAAAGAAATATAAGTGAGATTTATTTTTTTCACATTATTATCTAGGTGTCTGATTTGATTAAGGAAAAGGAATGAAGATTTCAGAGATGGAAATATACATATATGTGACTAGAGTCTCACTAATCTTCCTGCTTTTATTGAGTCATATCTTGACCGCAGAATATGTTTGGGATTTTCTGCTTCTGGGCTTGCTTTATTTATTTATTTATTTATTTGTTTGTTTGTTTGTTTGTTTGTTTGTTTGTTTTGTTTATCATCACTGTATTGAAGGTCCATGTATTCTCATTATGCATTTTTAAAAACTACTGCTGAGGCATTTCCACATTCAGTACTATAATAAATATTTTATTATTGAACTCCGGTACGTTCTCTTTTTCTCTAAAGATACCCGAAGTTATGTATCATTGAGAATAAAAATATAGTCTTTTTGGCTCAGAAATTTTTATTTATTATAGTTCAAAATGCCAGCATTATGAGATAAGCTATCATACAAGATGTTGACAACAAAAGTCAATATGTACAGTTTGTGCTCCACAATTATTTGTGCTCTATTCACAGTTGGGGCATGCAGTTATCATACACTTTCCTTCAAATCACCACCTCATTCCACTTATGGCTTCAAAAACAATTTTCAAGGTTGAGAAATGAAAGGAAGGAAACTAAGTGAAATGGCAGTTCTGTCCCATTATCATTGCCATTTTATGCTAGTTCTTGGTCTTGTTTTGGTGCTAACTTCACCAATGCATTTTTTTTACTCAGTTAAACATTCCAGTAACGTATCCATCTCTTTTTCTCTCTTATTCTCCACAAAGATACATGGGAATTATGTTTGTAATACATACTTATAATCCCTTTAACAAACTAAAAGTTTTCAATTGCTTCCAAAATTGCACCTAAACACCTGTTCCATGATTTCAACGTCTTTTACATTTGATGCTTCTCATTAGTTAAGTTTTTACATTTCTATAAATAAACTTGATAAATCTTATAGAGTTTCTAGATAAAGTTTATTTCCAGAGAGGGAAACATGATTGTTTTTTAAAAAGAGAAACACAGAGTGGGTTTGGGGAGAAAATAGATGAAGAGGAGAGGACAAAAGGATAGTATAGAAAAAAGGTTTTTTTATATTGTTTTTAACTTTATATTGATGTATAATATACACACAGGAAAATGCATGTGTAATAATGATGTAATTCGATCAACTCTCAAAACAGCACCCAGATCACTCCCTTGTGTTCTCTTCCAGTCACTAACCACTAACCACAATAGTGGTAACCAAGGATAACCACTAAAGAAGGGTAACCACTAATCATAGATTAGTTTTACCTGTTTTTAAACTTAATTTAAATGGAACCATAGAATGTATATATTCTTTTGCGACTGGTTCCCTTTGTGATATTTTTCACTAGACATTATTGTGGTAAGATTTATTTATACTATTACATGTCTTTTCCATTGTTTATTTTAATTGTTGTGTTATATTTCATTATATGACAGTACTACGTTTATCCATTCCAGTGTTGATGGACACTTGGATAGGTCCTGGTTTTGGATTATTACAAATATTGCTGCTATGAACATTCTAGTACATATCTTTTGGTGAAGGCATGTTTGTATTCCTGTTGGGTATATGCATATGAAGAAAACTTCTGGGCCTGAAAAACAGTTTTGAAAGGGTTAAAATGTGCTAATGCGAAGCCTTGCTTTAAAATAATTTCTCTTTTTTTTTAATTTGCCTCCAAAGAGTACATCTGCAGCAGCTTGAAACAAAAAGCCACTCTATGTCCATGATTAAAATAAAGAGTTTTTATAAGCCAATCTAAATTAGACAATCTCTTCAGTCTATATATGAAATTTTAATTAAAATACATTCACATTAAGACTCCATTAATTTAGTGCTGCTACTTGCTATTGCTGAAAAACAAGCAAGGGGGCAAAGATAGATCTGAGGCATTTACAGCACACATATCCCAAAGTAGAACAGACAAAACAGAAATAGAAGTTAATAGGGAAAGAAAATACCTGTGACAGAAAGTTCCAGTCATACTAGAAGAGAAACCTAAGAAGAAATTGGTATGAATATATTCCATAAATTTGGACTACTGAATTGGCTATGTGTGCAAATAAAATGGTGTAAAAATACTGAGTTTACTGGTCAGATTCACTGAGCCAAAGGAACATAGCAGGTAAAATCATTAATCTACAAAAGCAATGCCCACCCCTCTGCCCCACCCCAAATGTTTCCATCTGCTGGAATATAGACAAATCAGGTAGTTTAAGAGTCGGAGCCAGATCCAACACTGCACAGTAATGTGAAAGGCAGATGAGAAAGACATAAAAGTTAGAAACCAGGCCAGGTCTCAAAGGACATCTTTTTGAAAAAAACGTAAACCACACACATTATTTTATAAGACAAAACAGAAGACTAGAATTTGAGGCAGAAAAGTATGCCACTTGCAAAAGAGGTTAAAAAGTTCTAGGAAGGCATTCTGTAGTTATATCAGCTATTGGGAAAATCAAGTCTCTCTCTCTGGAAAAGGCTAAGGAAAGAAACAGATAAGAGTTCATTAAATATCCAGAGCAAATGGATCTTATTGGGAGAATTGACTGGGGAATCCAAGGAATCCATTTATTCAGCTGTTTCTTTTTTAAGTTTTAATATTTCCTCACTGCCTCACCATATATTTTTTTTCTCTTTTGAAAGGTGTTGGGAGATAATGAACATTCTTGTATCATTCTTACTGATAATGAGAAAGCTGTTCAAGTTTTCCTGTTAACTATGATGTTTACTATAGGTTTCTGGTATGTACTTGTTCTCAAGTGAAGAAATTTACATTATTAGAATTAAGAGTTTTTATTAGGGAATGTTTGTCAAAATAATTTAACATCCAATAGAAATCATATGATTTTCTCTCTATTCTGTTATTGTGATTAATTATATTAATATACAGTAGGTTTTAATATGACTCATCCTTGCATTTCTGGAATGGATCTTTGGATCTAATATTCTTTGACTCTAGTATTTTTTTGCTAAAATTTTATTTAGAACTTCTACATTTACTTTTGTAAGTGAGATTGACTTATAAGTTCTTTTAAGACTTGGATATCAGGGTTATGCTAGCTTGGTAGCAAGCTTCCATAGTTTTTTATATTCTAAAAATTTTAAGTGGAAAAGATATTTTCTGTTCTTGATGAGATTGGTAGAACTGACCCATGAAACTAATTAGGTCTTTTACTTTAGAAGGCTGGATATTTATATTACTTTTTAAATATTTTATAGGTATTTATCCATCCAGTCTATCTTTGTTTTCTTCAGTCAGACTTGGCAATTTACATTTTTTTTTAGGAAATCATTCATTTTATCTGAAAGGAGAAGGAAGTTTAGCTGAGGCCAGAAAACTTCAGACAGAGTGTTTTCCTCATTGGGTAAATTGAGAGTTGACATTCATTTTAGTTCTCTCTCTCACATTTTTCTTTGGTCTGTTTTGAGGTCCAGAAGTATGCCAGATTCTTTTCTGCTCTTTTATCCAGCCATAATTTACTCAGTAATCCTTTCCTCAACTTTTTAGGATCATAATTTACTCTTCTTGTTCCTCTATCAGTCATTGTCTTACAGTCTTATATTCCAGTCTCCATTCTTCTACATTTTGGACTACTCTTGCCATTTCTTTCTTCTCCAGCACTGAAAACTAGTGCTTCTCAAACTTTAAGGTGCATAAAGTCACCTGAGGATTTTGTTGATATGCAGGTTCTGATTTAGAGAACCTGGGGTGGACATGAGATTGTGTTTCTAACAGTTCCCAGATGATGTTACTGATCCTTGGACCACACTTTGAGTAGCTAGGTTGTATACCATGCTGACCCAGAGAATTAAGAGAGCATTATGGATCACTTAGTGCAACTTTCTCAATTGAGAGTTGGAAAAATGATTTGTAGGGCTAAAAAACATGTCTATTTAGCAGTGGTTAATCCGGGTCTTACTTAATGTATCACATTGCTTTCTTCAAAACTGCCCTTTAGGTCTTTATAGATTAAGTGTGAAATAATATACTCCATTGTGATGAAAGGCTGTTTTAGTCCAACAGTATATCTATCTCAACAAAGAGAACAGTTTTGTTATAGACAGGATCCCCAAATAAAACAATGAGTTTGATCTTTCAGCTCCTACCCTGGCAAAGTTCAGAGGTCAGCACCTTGCAAAAGAAGACAGTCTTAACTGATGCTTAGAAGACCAAAAACTACCATCACCATCCTCTTATCTCCATCAACATTCTCATGCTAAACTGTGCTTCCTTGAGAAACCTCTCAATTTGTTTTCATATTACTTTACAACAACATCACCAGCATGTATCTATAATAATGAGGGCTAAGTAAATATTTGTTGAAAATGTAAGGGTAAATTTAACATTTAAATTTTCTCTATTGTCAAAAGAGAAAGAGGCCTCTTCCTCTTTCCTTTTAGAGAATTTCCATGAGGAACCTAAAGTTCTGAATCTTTCCTCTAACCTTTTCATATGTTTGCAAATTTTTGCAAGGGCTAGTTAAGCCCCTTGTCAGTTTTAAAACTCAGGAATGTTTTTCTCAAGAGTCTGAAAATCATCTCTTTGAAAAGTAATCATTAAGGAAGAGAGTGCCCTTATTTTTTGTCACCTCGGGAGTCTAGCCTAGATGCCTTTCTCTGAGCTGTAAACCATTTGCTTCTCATAGAGATAAGAGAAATTTTAGTATTACTTCCGCTAAAAGCAAAAACATGGCTGCCTTAATTACCAAGTGAATTTCAGATTAACTATGAAAGAATACATAGCAAGGGTTATTGTCAAGTCCTCTTGCAAGAAGAAAAGTTATCATTAATGTAGAAAATATATGTTGTTGGGAGCCATTCTTGATGAATGCCCTGCAGACAGAGTTGCAGTTGCCTGCAAGCTAGAAGTTTGCAGGGCAGGTGGGCTAGTTTACTGAAGGAGGAAGTTTGGCTTAATGGATAGCTCGTTAGTGGAGGAGGAGGTTTGGCTTAATGTTGAATGTTTCTTGCCCCAGGGAATAAGAGACATTCTTTGCCCCAGGGAATAAGAGAGGAAAACAGGAACAAGGATGTTTTGTGAGAACTTATGTAAAGGTCAGCGATCATTTGCATATGTGTGGGTGTTGCTTCTCCAAGGGTATATATATGCTGTGCTAAATAAACTTCCCGCGCAGTATTTACTGTTAGCCCTCCTGACTCTATCTCTCTGTCTCTCTCTCTCTGTCTCTTTTTTCTATCTTTCTCAATCCTCACTCCCCCTCTCGGGAACTGTTCGATCTTAGCCGGCGGGCTCCGGCAATATGTCTAATGGATTTTAACTGTTTGGCTTATAAAAAGGGTGAGATGTTGTATCTTTCTATTCTTATTTAATTTGTACAGTAAACATTGTAATCTGATTTAATGCTCTTTTAATAATAAATCTGTTTTCTTTCTAGTCTACATTTTGTGGAGAGGGCTTTTGGGGCTTGGCAGTATTTATAATTTTCCCCAATGAAAGAGAAAAAGAAAAGGAAGGAGTGAAAACACAAATAAAACAGAATAAGTCAGCAAAGGAAAGAAGAAAAGAAGGGAGGAAGAAGGGGAATCTAGATACAAACATTATACCCTCCATAAAAATTAACTCAAAATGGATCATAGACCTAAGTTTAAAAGGCAAAAGTATAAAATTTCTAGTATATAACAGAGGAGAAAACCTAGGTAACCTTGGCTATGGTGATGATCTCAGATAAAGCAACAAAGGCATGATCCATGAAAGAAATAATTGATGAGCTGGACTTTACTAAAATTAAAAGCTTCTGATCTATGAAAAACAATATCAATACAATGAGAAGACAAGGTACAGATTGGGAAAAATATTTATAAGAGACACATCTGAAAGAGGATTGTTATCCAAAACATACAAAGAACTCAAAATTACAGGGAGGAAAAAAAAACATGAAAAAACAACAGGAAAACAACCCAAATTAAAAAAAAAATGAGCAAAAGACCTAGTAGGCCTCTCACCGAAGAAGATATACAGATGGAAAGTAAGTGTATGAAAAGATGTTCAACATTATATGCCATTAGGAAATTAAGAATTAAAACAATGAGACACTATTATATTAGAATGGTCAAAATTCAGGACATTGACAACACCAAAGCTGGCAAGGGTGTGGAATAATAGGAACTCTTTTACATTGCTGGTGAAAATGCAAAATAGTAGCCAGTTTAGAAGACAGTTTAGCAGTTTCTTACCAAAATAAACATGATTTTACCATATGATCTGGTAAATATACTTCTTGGTATTTAACTAAATTGAAAACATATCCACACAAAAACCACTACATGACTATTTATAGCAGCTTTATTGATAATTACCAAACCTTGGCAGCAGCCAAGATATTCTTCAGTCGGTGGATGAATAAATAAATTGTTGTATATTCAGACAATGGAATATTATTCAGCACTAAAAGGAATGTGCTCTCAAGCCATGTAAAGACATGGACGAATCGTAAAGCTTATTATTAAGCGAAAGAAGCCAATATGACAAGTCTACATACATATGGTTCCAACAATATGACATTCTGGAAAAGGCAAAACTGTGAAAACAGCAAAAAACATTAATGGTTACCAGGGGTTAGAAGGCAGAGAGGGATGAATAGGCAGAGCAAAGAGTATTTTTAGGGCAGTGAAACTACTCTGTATGAATTACTCCATATGCTACTGTAATGGTGGATATCTGATGTTATACATTGGTCAAAATTCATAGAATGCACAACACTAAGAATGAACCCTAATGTAAACTATCGACTTGGAGTCACTATTATGTGTCATTGTAAGTTCATAAATTATAACTATTTGAATGCACTGCTAAAAAAATAATGAAGCTTTGAGCTTTCTTTTTTCTCTTTTCCTGATCCCAGATAGGAATATAACAGCCTGATAGTCTATATACAATGGTTACCTTGATTTCTTTATTAAGACATACACAGACCATGAATGTTTTGCCTGATTTTCAGTAAAATGCTTTAAAAATAAATGGATTATGAACTAAAATAACCCTTTATTTTAGGGAATATTTTGATGTGTGGAATACAAGTTCCATAGAGAACTCTGTAATTTGAGAAATTTGAGAGACATTAGGATGTATAACTCATAATCTCCTATATTGTTTTTATTAGTCAATTATTTTTAAATAAAGTGTTAAGTTTCCACTCACATCTTTAATGTTTTCTACAAATTTATCCCTTAGGTGTAGAAAGGAAACTCTTCTTTTCTCTTGCACAAAAGAGATAAGTGTTCATCCATATGTATGCCATCTTTTAGAAGTGCTGAGAAGAAAACACCCACTGTTTTCTCTACCTAACTCTAGGCCCTCCCCACTAGATCATAAATCTTATTGGGGAGATTTGGGATAAAGATCACAGCCCATGGTTGGCTTGTCCTCTTGTTCTCCCTAGGACTTGAATACTCACAAGCAAATTACGCTTTTTTTCAAAGTCAAGGCACATCATTTTCAGTCACTTTTTATCCCATCCTTCATGCCATGTGAGGCTACAAATATTTTTTTGTCTGACAATTCACTAATACCATACTATTTTAATTATTGTTACTTTGATGTTGGGTTGTATTCATCATTCAAATTGTTTCTTTTTTTAAGAGCTTTATTAAAATATAATAGTCTCTCATGTTTACATTGCTCAATTCAATGAATTTTTTCAGTTATAGTTGGCATACAATAATATATTAGTTTCAGTTGTACAGCATAGCAATTAGAGATAGGTATATAACTCACAAAGTGATCACTTCACTAAATCTAGTACTCCTCTTACCCATCATATATTTATTACACATTGACTATTTTCCTTATGCTACACTTTATATCTCCATGTCTATATTATAACTATCCATTTGTACTTCTTAATCCCTTTGCCATTTTTCCCTGTTTCTCCAACTCCCCTTCCATCTAGTAACCCTCAGAATATTCTCTGTGTGTATGAGTTTGTTTCCGTTTTTGTTGTCATTGTTGTTTATTTTGTTCTTTAAGATTCCACATGTATGGGAAACCATGTGGTATCTGTCTTTCTATTCTGCATAGTTTCTTTTCAGAAATCAGCTGCCAGTCTTATGGATGCTCCCTTGTAGCATCCAGAACTGCTTATCTCTTGCTACTCTTAAGATTCTCTCTTTGTATTTAACCTTTGGCATTTTAATTACAATGTGCATTGGTGTGGGCCTCTTTGGGTTCCTCTGTCTTAGAACTCTCTGAGCTTCCTGAGGTTATATGTCTATTTCCTTCAAGTTAGGAAACTTTCCCATCATAATTTGTTCAAATAGCTCTTCAAATTCTTGTTCTCTCTCTTCTCCTTTACGTACCCTTTTGACATATGTTGTTACATTTAATTTTGTCCCATAGGCTCCTTAAATTATCATATTCTTGGCTTTCTTTTTCTTTCTGTTCTGACTGGGTGCCCTTGGCTTCCCCATCCTCTGTATTGGTGATTTGATCCTCTATTTCATCCACTCTTTTGACTCCCTCTAATATATTCTTCATCTCAGATAATGAATTCTTCATTTCTGTTTCTCTTTTATAATTTCCATTTCCATTTTTATGTTTTTTTATCTCTTTGTTAAAGTTCTCACTGAATTCATTTGCACTTCCCCTAAGTTCATTGAGCATCTTTATAACCAGTGTTTTGGACTCTGCATTGTTAGATTGCTTGACTCCATTATTCCTGGATCTCTGTTCTGTTCTCTCATATGGTTTCTGTTTGTCTTACCATTTTGACTGCTGTTCCATGTCTGTTTCTATGTCATAAGCAAAGCTCCTAAGTCTCCTGGTCTTATTAGAGTGGCTTTGTGTAGTAGGTATACAGTGGTATAGTCCTGTGAGGGATTCGACTGCAGGCCACATTTAGCCCCAGCCTGTGCCCCTCTGGGGCTACCTGTTAAGATTCAGCAAGCAATCCAGAGGTGCTGTGCTTATAGTTGCCTCAAGAGACCATACCAGAAACTGAGGCCAGCTGTCACCAGTATGAGTGGTGGCACTGCTCAGTGAGGGGCACAGGACTCTCAGAGGACACAACTGGATGTGGCTTGGGTAGGGCCATTAGTTAGGGGAGGCAGAGTTCCTCTGGACTGAGTGACCTTTGTTATCCAGTTTAATGACATCTAGGCTATAGCAGTGCTGAGTCCTCACACTGGGAGAGGGAAAGGCTCAACAGAGGAACAATGGATACTGCAGGTACTTCTTCCTGGGAGAAAGCCTCGCCCTCACTCCGACAACTCAGTGTCCTCCTGCAAGTGCCTGGTGCCCTCTGAGCAGCTGACCAGGTGCTAGTGCTTAGAGTGAGTGAGTCTGTCACTGTGAAAGTTCAATTGTGGACATGGTGCCTTTAAGAGGAGTCTGCAGCTGTCGCTGCTATAGCAGCCTCTGTCCCACTCAGCTGCTAGGGACTGGGCAGCCTTGCGTCTTCACCCCCTTCTACTGTTGCAGGTTGATTTCTTATTTCTCTCCCTAGTTGTAGGGCTTCTGTTCATCCAGACCTCAGGTGACCCCGCTTGCTGTTTGTTCTGTGTTTCCATCACAACTTTGATATGGTTGCAAGAAGAGATGAACAAAGCTATTATCTATGCCATTTTGCCTGGTCTCTTCTAAAATTTTAATTAGATATTTGTTTATTGTCTTTCCCTGCCCATCAAAAATGTAAGCTCTTTGAAGAAAAAGATTCTGTCATTTTACTGACTGTTTGCCACAGACACTAGCAGAATTCTTTGTAGCATACAAACATAGTATATATCTTTTGGGAGCTGAATATAATACTCATATCCTATGTTTAGTTAATTTGGACTTTTGGCTGTCCCTTAAATATTTTCTAGAGTTTCCCATTGTCATGCCTTTGTTATGCTATTTCTTCATATAACACTCTTTCCTTTCAATTCCCACCCTTGGTCTCAATTTTTGCTTTTTGAAATCCTATTGATACCTCAAGGTCTGTTTCCTTCTCAAACCTCCTCAGTGATTCTTTTAATAAACTCAAACAAATGTCATCTACTCCTATAAACACTCATAATACTTTTCTTTTATTTCTCTGAGACTTTATTATGTTTTGACTTACATTTTATTCAATCACATGCATGCTTTCTCCCTTCCTTTTAGTTATAATTTTTCTGATAAGGACTCTGTTTTAATTATCTTTCTATCTTGAACAGCACCTGGAATTTAGTGGACATTTTATAGATTTGTTTTTAGTGGCACTGCCAGCATAACTTTATTATTTAAACTTATTTAATCCATAGATTCAATAGCAAATATATGAACTGAATACCTAAATCATAATTTGATTCACTTATGGAACTAAACAATAAGTAGTGATATTTACAAATCATTGATTATAGAGTGGCTGTCCCATTACTCTAATCACAAAAAACTTTAGATATATGGGTTTATTTTTCCAGATTACTGAGAGTTAGAGTTAATATACTATATCTATTTATAAGTTTTAAAACTTAAATAGATGTGTTACCTAAGATTAAAATGTGGGATGATAATGCAGCAAACAATATTATTTTCTTATCTATTACAACTTGGATTCATTAAGGCATCAGGAAAATACAAAAAAAAGTTACTTTCAAAAACTCTAAGAAAATGAAGATCCCTATGTTCATTGCAGCATTATTCACAGTGGCCAAGACATGGAAACAACCAATGTCCCTTGATAGATGATTGGATAAAGAAGATGTGGTACATATATATGATGGAATATTAGTCATAAGAAGAGATGAAATACTTTCATTTGTGACAGAATGGATGGATCTTGAGAATATCATGCTAAGGGAAATAGGTCAGATGGAAAAAGTCTGAAATCATATGATTTAAGTCATATATTGGATATAAAAATCGAAAGCAACAAACGAACAAACAAGACAAACAAAAACTCATAGATAGACAACACTATGGTGCTTACCAGAGGAAAAGGGGGAAAAAGGAGGAGAAGAAAAAGGTAAAGGGGGTTAAATATATGGTGATAGAAGGAGATTTGACTTTGATTGGTGAACACACAATACAGTATACAGATGATGTATTATAGAATTGTACACTTGAAACCTATATAATTTTATTAGCCAATATCACCTCAATAAATTTAATTTAAAATCTGAAAAAAAGTGTATAGCACCAGGTAATGTAAGAAGTGTCCTTATTTTGCTGAAAGCCTGGGACATTTGATATACTGCTACCTGTCAGGGTAGAAATTGGTATCCTCTGCCTATACAGATATGTTTCACCAACATGTAAAACCGTTCAGAGGATAGACTATGCTTGTAAAATTTTGCAGTCTTATTATTTAGTGTTTTTGGACAATTATACCCAATCTTTTAATACTGTCAATTTAAAATTCCAAACTACTATGAATACTTGCACACATGCTTTTCTACTCAGACATGGGGGTACTTATTTCCACTGAGAACTATTCCTCCAGAAAATTATAAAGATAATTTAAATTAAGTGACTGTATTGTAAAATTTCAGTTCCAATTAGGATCTGTGCAATGTTTGAGGCTGCTCTCTCTGAGAAGTAATATCCTACAAGTTGGTAATGTAACATTGATTTAAACTGCCTATATGTTCTTTTGCTCACCTTTTTCAACTTATAAATAGGGATCCATTTTCCCTATTAAGCCTGGCCCATAATTTATGCTCATCTTCTGACCTTCATTAAAGGAAGTTCATTTTCTGTATCACAGAATGACATTTGTACACTCCAGCTTCTATTGTGCTGTTTGAGCATACTCTAACAAAGCTTTGCTGTTCTCAATTTTACCTTGTCTTGTCAAGAAACATGGTCTACTAAGATTAAAATAATTCATAGAGGGTTAATAGAGTTACAAAGTACAAAAGATTAGTTTGGGTTTGGGCGGCGGGAAGCACAGAGATAGGGCAAAAAATTAAGTTAAGAACAGTTGAGTTGTTGCTACCCCTAGATCCTAAGAAACAAGGGAGAAATTATGGGAACTTAGAACATGAGAAAGCTGTGTAGAGTAGGTTACCTCAAGATGAGAATTTGAGGGGCTGAGTTGTCCTCAGGCAACATTGCAGGTAAGGATCTTGGAGAATAAATACTCTGTTCTTTCTCTCCTCTTTCCCTCAGTCTCCCAGAACTGTCTACAGGTTAAACATAGCCAGAAGACAGAAGGTACAGAAGCCCCACTGATGTGCTTTATAGAAGTATCATGACAAGCAGCATAGAAGAAAAGGGGTAAGAGCATATCTGGAAAGGTAAATGGCAGATAGCCAAGATAGCTCGTGCAGTGTATGGTAAACACCACAGACCCCTGACCTTTTAATCTTCCTTATAGGCAAAGCCTCAATGGGATATATCAGTATAATAACAAATAGGTAAGTACCATCTTTTTCAACACCTGACCAACAACTTGTCTCAGTGAGTTGGCATAATTTTGTAATGTTTGATAATTCTCTCACCTGTGTTCATTTGTTGCTGAGTGCTATTTAATTATGTAGGAGTTTCTGTTGAGGGTGTTAAGACCTCTTTCATTCTACAGTTGTTGGAGAATGTTGGTTTTCATATTAGTTTTGGACCATCATGTTTTTTTAAAAGTAGGGAACAACTAAATCTTGAATTTCAAGTCAAAGTTGACAACGCAGCCTGGGGACTAAAATTTTTAGCACCTATAAGTTCAACTTTTTCTACTATTTCTTCTACATAAATTCATGCTTATAAAACTGATTGGAAGATTAGCATTAAGCTCTCATGGATAGCTGGAGAAAAATGATGACACCTAGCAATCTGTGCAATATTCCTGTATTTTTAACACCACTTTTGACTGTGCATTAGAGCCTTTCATTACTTGCTTTCCTTCACTGCCTGGCAGCAATCTCCTTATAAACTTTTCACTTTGGTCAGAAAGAGGAGGAATGTGCCAACATGATTAGCATGCGAGTGTCAGTCAAGGCTCTGCAGCCAATCAGCTCCTTCATTCAAATTGATGAAAACATTGTCAGCTGTGTCAACAAGAGGGTTCTCAGCACTGAGAGGCCACAGTCTATAGCAGAAAGAAAATGGCCCAATTTTACTTTCAAGGATGTGTCACTGAAAACCAACATCCCTTAAGATATGGACAAAGTTTGCTTTCTCATGCCCTTCAGGTTCCTTGGATGTGGGAGGGGGAGGAGTCTTTTTGATCATTACATTATAACATAACACTCTCCATAGACAGGTTAAATGCCTTTGAACTATTTCACCCAAGTCAATGGTGGCTCATTATTAATGGAACATCTAATATATGCCAGTCTCTGCACTAGGTGCTGCTGATAACAACATGAATGTCACACTGTTGACAAGAACACCAGTGCATAAATAGGCACATATAGAGTTGAGAAGAGGGAAAATAAAGTCTTCAATGGAGAGATAAGAGTTGTTTGGGGTTGGATATTGAAGAATGATTCAATAGGACAGGATCTCAGAGATGGAGAAGGGAGATGAGGAACTTCAAAGCAGAAGCTATAACCAGTGCCAAAGAATTAAGATAGCACAAAAATTACAAAACCAGCAACTGCAGTAGGTAATGAATTATCATAAATATGTATTGATATATTGGGAATAGAAACTATATCCCATTTTAAATAAATTATTAATGTCTAACACAGGGTATGGCAGAGAGTAGGGATTTAATAAATGTTGAAATGAATGAGTGGTCATTGGTGCCTTCTAAAAATGGTTTCTTCAAAAAAAAAATAAAAATTATTTCTTCTTTTTCTGTTAAGATATAAGCATACCATAAATTTTGAAGTGACTAATAGAACTTATGATCTTTACTAAAATGAGTTGACAACATAAGAAGTATAATAATTTAATTGATAGTGAAGGAATATGAAAGAAACATATTAAGTGGGGATTTTTGATGCGGGAGCCTCACATCTTAAGTCTAAACATTAGGGATTAGAAGGCATCAAATAATCTTCAGCTCCCTCCACACTTTATTACTTGGTGAATGCCAGGTAGAACTTACTCTAGGACTATTCTGAGTTCTTTGAGCCAGCAAAAAGAGAGATTATGAGAGTTACTTAGGAGCTGCACCTGGGATATATCATCCTGGTCAAAGAGTCTTGCATATTTGAAGCATAAACCATACATCCTTTGATATGTGCAAGCTTCCACCACAGAAACACTAGTGTGTACATATGCTGTGCTATATTAGATGACTTTGCTTCTTCTTCTCCTTAAGAAAGATGGCTTTTGGAGTCATAGGTGCTGCAGCTTAAGAGAAAGGGGCTGATATTTCTCCACCTGACACAAACCTACCTGTCTTGGCTGACAGTGCCATCAATAAAACCCAAGACTCTCCTACAAAAAGAAATAAAAGTAGCATATAAAAATATGTGATAAACAATGCACTCTCTGATAAAAGCAACATGTTTGTTATCTTTTAGAGACTGAGTAATGAGAGGACCAGAGGAGAAAAATGAAAAGAGAACTGTTGGAAGAATGTTTAATAATACATTTGCTTAGATCCACAAATTGGAAGCTCTCAAACACTATAATGTGAATTAAAGATATGCCAAGCAAAGGAAATTAATTATTAACAAAGTCAAGACAGCATAGGAATCATAAGATTAGTGACTTCAATTTTAAAGTTAAAAAATTACAAATAAACTGTATGTATAATGTAAGGGGAGAAGGCACTTGTAATTTCATAGCTCCTACACTGCCATCCTACTGAGTACCTAAATATCTCCAAATTGTCTTCCTGTTTTCCTGCAAATATCATAAAGATTTTTTTTTGTTGTTGCTGTTGTTAAATCATAAGTTTTTAACAGTTATTTTTATACTTGAGAGTTCAAGGAATATTCTTTATTTGAACATATAGTAAAGTCCTTTATAATTTAGTAGCATGTAAAAGTAACACGTAAGAACTCAATTTATCATAAAACTAATTCAACAACATTATGCAATTGGAACAATAAGAATTTGGGGAACTAGGGTACAGGTTCTTTAGGCAACACAATGATCACAGTGAAACTTTTTTGATGACTGTATAAAAAATGCATTACAAATGTCCTTGTCTTGATCAGCATTATTTCTTGATTCTTTTATACTGTGATATGGCTGGCATGTAGCATTTCCCTGAACCAATTCTAAATTTATGACACAGGTACTTAAATAATCCATAACACTTGCTATTTATCTGTGTTTTATTAATACAGGTGAAATATGGAATGTACTATATACAACTTCATGGCTATTCTGCAAAATTGTATTATCAAAATGCAAACTGAAGTAGCTTTTTCTAACTTGATTTTTAGCTTTCAATGAAATCTTCATCAGTTTTTTTTTAAACTATTGTTCTTTGGCTTTTCTTCATATCTGTGTCAGTTAGTATGTAGTCAGAAAAGTAAAATTCTTTAAGACAGTTTATTAGAAAAAGTTGATTACAAAGACTATTTTGCAAAAGACCAGAAAAATTCAACTAGAGGATAGAGGTGGAATCCAGGAATTAGCAACAGTAGAAGTCAGCAACCACCAGTGCTAATGGAGAGACTAAGGGAAGAGGTGTTGGTACCAGGGCACAGGGACCAGGGACTCCCAATGGAAACTGGAACCAGGAAGGAGGTACATCTACTGCCATAGACTTTGCTTTAAACATAAAGAGATAAAATAACTTTTCTGGTTTCCTCCCTCATCTTATCCTCCAATTTCTTTTTGATGCATTCTACTGGTTGCCTCTAACCAAAAGCCAGAAGGCAAGGGGTCTGGGAAATGTAGTTTGCAGAAATAAGTGCCTTGAAATATAGGTACAAGGAAGGAAAGGGCAGGGGTTGAATCTGATCAAACAAGCAAATGGCTTAGAAGAGGGAAATTATAGTGATTTTAAAACATTTAAAAAATCTTTAACACTATTGCTACCAAAAGTGGAGTCTAATTCCTCTCCTCTTGAATATGTTTGGTCTTAGTGACTTATTTCTAAGGAAGAGAATTTAGCAAAAAGTGACTGCATAAATTCATATAAGAAGATATAACTTCCATCCTGTGTTCTCTATCTCTCTGTATGTGTCTCTCTCAATTTCCCTCTTCTTCTCTTTCCCTCTCCCTCTCTCTTCCTCTCTCTTCCTCTCTCTCTCCCTCTCCCCACCCTCCATACTTGAAACTCAAATTCTTTGAGGTGTAATTCAATAAAAGGAATTTAATAGAGGGAAATAATTGCAAACAGTAGTTTGTAAAAGACATGACAAATTAAACAGAGGGCAATGAGGCAGCCTAGGAATTAGCAACAACCAAGCAAGTATGAGGAAATGACCCATGAAAGTGTTCTGGTCACAGCCCCAGCTGAAGTTCCAGCTAATGGTTGGCATCAAGGGCCAGACAAGTGAAGGAGTGAATTTTTAAATGATTCTAACCCCAGCCGTCAAGCCACCCCAACTGATGCCACACAGAGCAGAGACAAGTTGTTCCCAATGTCCCTAACAAGTCCTACCAAAATTTCAGATCCATGCACAAAATACATATTGTCATTGTTTAAACCATGAAGTGTTTTGGTAGATTGTTACAGAGGAGTAGATAACTCCAACATGATCCAAGAGTGAACAAGCCAGTGACTCGTACAACATCACTCTCATTCTCTCATTTCTGCTGTAGCTAATATGTGAAGGTCTCAGTCAGAGTCAACCACACTCAAATTTTATGGCAATTTTAGAATTTTGTTGGCTAATTTTACTAGTAGTAAAAACAATTTTCAATTCATTAATTCTGATTGTACTTCCAAAGGATGAATCATTGTTCATGAAAGCTACGGTTTATTCCTGCATTTAGAAACATTTCCATATGAAGATGTTGAAAGAACTTGGTTTCCTCACATGAAATATAAGACATTAAAACTTTAATTTACATATGTGAAATTCAATTTAATTTACTGATATTTACTATTATTCTGAAATAAATTCCAACTCATGACTGAAGAAATACTATCTATTTGAATAGTATTGTTGCATAAAATATTAATTTGATAATTGTTTGTGAAATTTATTTTGTATGTAGGCCTTTTATAGAAATAGGAAAAGATAGAGAAAAAGGAGATGGATGAGAGGGAGAGGAAAAAGGGAACAGTAAAAGAATGAGGAAGAAGAGAAGAGGGAGGAAAATGTGGAAGGAGAAGGCAAAGGAAAGAGAGAAGCAGAGGATTGAAGAATAATTCTGAGATATATATATATATATATATATATATATATATATATATATATATATATATATACTTGCACAAGCATGCTGATTCGATGGTCTTTTCACATAATGGAAATATTTTGTTTAGAAGAGAAGAAAACAAACATAATTGCTTCATTTTGCAATATGCTTTTGAAGACAATAGATTCAGGAGGGTTTGTTGGAAAAATATCAGATGAAGGCAGGGGACCAGACTGTGCCACTAACAAGCCAGATGACAATCAGGTCACTTACTGTCTTTGTGGATTAATTTCTTCATGTATAAAATGCATGTGCAATGCTAGATGATTTCTAGGATATTTAAGTTCCAGCAATAAAATTTTAAGATTATATTATTTATGGGAACTTTCCTCTTGCCTGAATAACTAGATTTTGATGCTATGTTTAATCCTAGAGTAAAAGATACATTAGGCTGATAAAACTGATAGATAACGAAACTTGACTCAGCCTGATAACCTCCAACACACCTCACTGTGAATTCTAAAGTAGTAACTCTGACACTGATTCCAAGACTGCATTTGTTTTATTTTGATTTGTATTCATGTAAGAAGAAAAACTACTTTCCATATTTTTGTCCTAATTTTTTTAAAAATAAGAGAAATGGAGAACCTCATTAACCACATTTGCTTCTATTATATAATATTTTCACATTATTTACCTAAGTATAAAAATTAGTGAAATTATCTCATACAGTTTAGATTTCTCTGGATGGGATTCCTTGTCTGAGTACCAGAACACTATAAAAATTCTTTCTGCTTTCCTGACTCACTTTCACTGCAATCTCTACTATTTCCTCTACTGAATACTCAGTAAAGTTCTTGTGGGATGAAATGTAAATTTTAAGAAGATAGGACCAAGTGATTTACTTTTCTATTTTAGGCTCTTCCAAATTCTAATTCATCTTGCCAACCAAACATATCACTAAAAGCTCAGGTGTATTTTTCTTTTCCTTTAATGTCTTTCCATCTCTGTCAGGCCTGCTCCTCTGACCACCCACGCTCTTCATTGGTACTTGCTTCCAAGTATGGAAGTGTCTGTGGCTCTATGTTCACCATTGAAGAGCTCATCCCTCTATGGAATATAATTCATTAAAATTGCTATTCAATAACTTTATAGGTGTGTGAAGTATGATTATTTAATTTACCTAGTTTGTAATTATTGTTACCGTATAGCTTTCTACATCCTGATCAGAAGTATCAAATAGATGTTAAAGAAGAAGCTGTAGGTTGAGAAAAAAGCAGTTAGAGGGTAGCAAAATCTTAAAATAAAGTGCTTTTGTGTACCAAAGTCAAAATATATCCTGTAAAGAATAAATTTAAAAAGAACGCATGATGATGATTAAAAAGAAAACATTTTTCTGTCTTAGAATTTGTAGAGATTCCAAATGCAAATGAAGAAGAGGAAAGTCAGAAGGGAAGGTAAACAAAAGTGTTAAATTCTAAGAGCATTCCTGAAAAGGTTCTAAGTCTCAACACAGTCTCCTCAACTGAACCCCACATGGAATGCTAAACTCTCTAGTCTGTATGGAAACCTGAATACCAAGGAGATTAATGCATAGTTCTCATGTAAAATTTCATAGAAATTTTCCAAGGCTAGAATAGTGTGGCAGCCATAGAGAAGTGGCCACAGACCATATCTAGGCAGTCAGGACCCGAGATAGACAACGTGAGTCTCCCACAGACCCCATAAGTTGCATTTTAAATACCTAAGAGAGTATTTGAAAGTTGTGCATACTCTAAGAGGGGTATAGGGATAGAAAAAGGAGATCATAGAATATATTAAGTCATGTGTAGAAGAGACTACTAGAGGTCACCAATACTCATGTGCTCCTTTACATTTCCCAGACTCTCTTCCAGTTAGTTTGGTTGGCCATGTGACTAGTTCTGGCAAGAAGATATGAATAGAAGTGGTGTGAATCACTTCTGGATCAAGTGACTAAATATTAGGTGTGCCCACCATGTTCTCCTTCAGGTGTGACATTAGAAATTATATACTACAACACAAAAAGGAAGAGAAATGGATTCTTCCATCACTATTGGAAAGAACGTTGCCCCAAAGAGTCCAGACCAGGAATTACCACCTTAGACTTTACAATTTTTTATTCTTGTAAGCATTGAGATTTCATGTTTTATTTATTAATGAAGCATAGTTTATTCTAGTGTTAATAAAAATGTGGTTCACAATAATAAGTTCTGGTCTATAAACTGTTTGATATCAATCTATGATGAAATTACAAAATTTGAACGTTTTTAAGAAACCTTTATGGTAATTTGAAATAGAAATTTTACATTTGTTGGATTTAATAAAAACAATCCAGGTTTGTATTTTTTTGTCCCTGGCCTTATTTTTGAAAATTCCCCTTTTCTGATAATTTATCATTATTGTACTTTATGAGTATTGGTCCATAGCAGACTGCAAATAATAAAAAAAACTGTTTTTTTACCACTGAGATTTGATAAACACTGGCTATTTTATCCTGAATAGTATACCAAAACAAAAATAGGAATATCTTAGGATACCAAAATAAATAAAAAAAGGATTAGACAACAGATATTTTGCTCTAAAGAAAGGACTTCACATAGGCTCCTTATGAATTAGATGCTTCCTGTAGAGAGAGAGAAGATAGAAACTGTATAAATTAACTATTTTTAATCCTGAAATAATAAAATACCTAGCATTTTCTAAAATTCTATTTTCTACCTTAAAATAAAATAATACTGTAATATAGAATATAAGTTCTATCAGAGACAAAGCAAATAAAATGTCTGTCATCTCACTTCTTGGCTTTGACTGGAATAGTAGTAGAGATGGTAAGACATGAGTTTCTTGAGAGAGTATTTCTTGATTAATAAGTTATTGAAGCTTCTCTTTCTCTCCATTCTCACAAGGCACCTCTCATCATCTGAATGCAAGAAGGATGACAATGATCTCTCCCTGTTCATTTTTATTGTTGATAACTTCTTATGATGAGGCAATTATGACACTGAAAACTCATGAGATTATAAACTGTGCATCTTCACATTCCTTTATGATCAGGCAGTTATAACACTGTGAATTCTACTGAGGCTTTAGCTGCCTATCTTCACCTGTTCCTATGAAAATGTAGTCATAACACTGATATCCTGTAAAATTTAAAATGCTCATTTTCACTTACCTTCAGTGAGTGCAAGCAATCCATAAAGGGGAAGATTTTCATTTTGCTGAATTGGTAGTGGTCAAATTGGCATCAATGCTTTCAGTCTCTTCTAAGGCTGAGAACTATGCTTCTTCATACTACCTTCACTCTATAGACCAAGATTAGAGTTTGCTGATGAAAGGAATGCTTGTGAAAGTTGGAAGGTAGAAATGAAACAGAAATTATTATTGCTTAATACATCATGACAATCAGAGAGGCAGACATCTAGTTCCAAACCACTCTGCAAACTCCCACATTTGTTGAACTCCTAGGGAATGGCATCTCCTTTACCCACCCCGAACATTCAAACTGATGTCATTACTGTTCCTATGATCTTTTAGCTATATCCTTCCAAAAATTCACTTTCCTAATTCTTATATTAGTCCTTAATTGCTATATTAAAACCTTTATTTCCTCAATTATTATAGTGACTTTCTTTTATTCTAAAACCAGACTGATATAGATATTGTTAAAATTTCCAAGCTACATTAACTGTTATCTCTATAGTTCTCAAAAGAATTATGCCAACCTAAAGGATTTTAATAAAAGTTCTTGCAAAAATGCATTTTGAACATGTCATTGATTATTAAGATACTACAAATGTATTCAGATTCCAGCCATAGTTATTACCATATGTTGAAATACAAGTGAGGCACACAGAGCAGACATCCTGACATTTCTTTCCCAAATGAGAATTTCTTTCAAATCATGATCATCAGATAACAGATACATAGTACAGAGTTGGGCCATATGATATTGCTGATATGTGGCAATTTAAACTTCAGGAACTATTGTCTTATGGTTTAAACTGAGGTTATAATAATTTCTTCATTCTCATGGATTTTTAGTGGAAAGAATACCATTTTTTTCCATCTGGTAATGGGAATTTCTCATTATAGAATTTATATGGTATAAGCAGAGAGTATTTGCTGAGGTATACATGAAATTATAACTCCCTGAATTCAGATGAAAAGTCTAGGTATTTGAACCCAGAACAGCAGTGATCTCAACCATAGTAATTCCATTTTTGGAATACATATTAGTGTTCAAGGACTGGTAATGTTAGGGAAAGGTATTCCTCAAAAATCCTAGGATCACATCCTATGTCCTTGTTCGAAGTCAGGGTTTCTCTATCTTGACACCATTTTTACTATCAACTTGTAATTCAACCTTCTGCCTTACATTTGGTTTTCCTTCAATATAGAGTGAAATCCTTTCAACGTCTCAGTAAGGAGATTGAATGGTATCAAACTGTGCCATATGTGCCAAAGAAATTATTTTAAAGGCATTATCTGTAAAAAATCCAAGGGGAAGCATGTTTAGGTGCTTATGAGTAGCAATTTAGAGTGCGTTTACACTGTATGCTGCTGCTGATGTTTATTTTTCTTTTAAATTAAATATTACCTTCATCTTCAGGAGATATTAGATTGAGATCAATAAAACAGATTACATGGATGATAAGCATATAAAAAACAAAATATTCCTTTATTTTCAAATTCGGTTATAAACTATTTCCACTTTGACTCTTGAAGCATAATTTACAGGAATTCAAATCAAACAAATGCTTAATATTCAGCTGCTGTTCTCCTAAAATGACATAAACATCAACTTCTTTCTCTCTCCTCTCCTAAACTTTCTCCTGTTTTATGATGAATTTCAGGCTTATTATACAAAATATGTAGCACGAACTAACAGGGAAAACAATCACTGACCTAGGAAGTAGATAGTCTCACAGAATAACTGTGCCAGAAGATGGAAAATATCAAGAATATAATTTCTATGCATCCACAAGTGGCATAGAAAGAGCCAAACTAAAGGTGGCTTGTTGAGAGTGGAATTTGGTTATGACTCTTGGGGACCAATGAACAGATGGGAACAAGGGCACCTTGGAAGATGCCAACATGCATAGATTATTCAGGCCAAAGTTCCTTTTCAGTGTCTTGGCAATATATAATCTCCATGTAACTAGATGGAACCCAGAAAGAAAACCAGGTATTGGGGAAAGAAGGTGAATAGATTAAGATAAATTTCCAGAAGAAATAAATAAAAATAAAGTTATTTTACCTTTCCAGCACACCCAAATATGTAGACTCATATTTTTACCTGGTACACCAATTTTATTGCAAAACAAATTAGTTTTGTATAAGCAGACTGAA
This sequence comes from Macroglossus sobrinus, assembly GCA_004027375.1. Classification (NCBI taxonomy): domain Eukaryota; kingdom Metazoa; phylum Chordata; class Mammalia; order Chiroptera; family Pteropodidae; genus Macroglossus; species Macroglossus sobrinus. The sequence continues at coordinate 1,654,027 of PVKZ01000088.1, read as the reverse complement.
AAGATGCAAAATAATAATCATCAGCTGCATAGACAACCATGTCCTTATTTCTATTCAGTAAACAGGGTTTTCAAGCTGGCATCAAATGATTAAAATTTTAAGGAAAAAATCTTTCACAATAATTTTGAAGGTGAAGAATTTTCTAGTTATTTGTGTGTATTATAGTGCCAAAGTACACAGAATGAATTTATAGAGTTTCCATCTCTAAAATTATGTTGTACCATATTTTAAAGAAATGCATTGTATCTGCTTTGTTTCCTATTCACAGTTCCAAGTTTTCAGAAAGAATGAGATTTTTACAGTAGTTGATGTGAAAAGAGCTTTGCAGTTACAATACCCAAGAATAGGGTTGTTACAAAAGGTTTTGGCAGATAGGCTTAACAGAACAACTGATTTAGGTAGGCCTTCATTCCAATTTGAAGTAGGGTTTAGTACAGCCATATTCCAAGCACTAAATTACTTGGCTGTCCCCATTCAAAGTTTGCTTCCTTCATAATACATGTACTTAGAACTGCACTTCTTTACATCAGTGTAATTATTCAAAAAAGTTTTGCACCCCACATAGGCTGTAATTCTATTGGAGCAGGGGCCTTGTCTAATTTTGCTCACCCTAGTAACTTCAAACATAACATATTTGGCAAATGAGTTCATGCATTCATTAACTGTTCATATTATCAGTTTGCTTTTCAAATATAGTACTTGGCAAGAAGGTATTTTATCACCATTTCTTCCCCATTCCATGCTTTTTTGTTTCGCTGAAGCAATAAACATCATGATAACAAAGTAATTCCACAAACCTCTTATTTTTCTCATTCATTCTCTTCTGGGCTAAGAAGCCCAAATAATCAGAATAAGATGGATGTCTTGTGTCCCTGTCAATGCCAGTTATATGTTTCTGAAAGCATTCTCATCTCTGTTCTTTTGAGTGTCTTATTAATATAGACATTTGGTGATGGCATCCATGATGGAGTTCTGAACTTTAATGGTCATCTCAAGGTTGTGCAACAGGGTACACACTCTACAGCTTGTCTTAGAAAAGGACAAGAGTTCCTCCAGGGTCCAGATATGATATTGAAAATTATTCCTGTCTGGCTGGCTAATGAGGTAAAAACAGATCCATCCATAGTGATATACCATAACCTCTTAATGGTGGTGTGTCTACTAAAATTACTCCCAGAGTGAACTCCTTACTATAATGCAGTGAAAGAGGCTGTGAAATCACTTATAAAGTGCTAAAAACAACCATTTAAAAAGTGAGAAACACATAGCAATATCATGAAGATTCTAAGACACATTTATCTGGCTTCCTAAATGTATTAATAACATGGAACTACCAGAGGACCTGGGTTGTGTTGGTCAGTTCAGGCATAAAACAAAACAAAACAAAAACAAAAAGACAATTTGGCTATTTTGTTTTTACTATTAGGCTGCTTGAATATATCAGATGTCATATAAAAATGTATATCCTAAAGGTTTGTGATTGTATTCTAAGCCCAATGTCTCTGATGTCTTTTTTTTTAATGGAGTTCTCAGCTGTTTATTGAAAGGACCAAAATGACTAGGTATGGTATAAATAAGTATATATGTATATATCTGTCTATATCAATTTCTATCTATTTATATGTCTCTCTATATGTATATCTACATTTAATTCCCCTACGAAAGAACTGTGATTTAATTACTAGCCCCATGCCTTCCTTCCAATTACCTCCAGGCTGCTAAAGACTTCATCAGGGATTTTTATGATCCCTGTGTGGACCATTTAGAGAACACAACTGTGGCCTTTTAAACAGCTCACTTCACTGCTCTCTAACAACTTTAGGCTGAGCAAAGTAAAGCTTTGAAAGGCAGCTATGTAACACCATCTTCATTCCAAGTATTAATTTGATATCTGCATAATTTAATCTCTTCATTCTAAATACCAAACTGTTTCCAGAAGTTAATTGGTTTTCTTTCCTTTTTGTTTTTATTTCTTTATTGAGATATATTAACAGATTTTGTTTGCATTTTAATTTTCTCAGTTTTGGAAAGGTCCACATTTCAATTATAATTATTAGGGCTCACCACAAGATTTATATATTTTAAAGATTACATTAATTAGCTCTCAGGCAAAAAATAAATTTTATTCCTCATCAAGAGTATTATCAGCAAGCATATCCAAATGACTTTCAGACAGTTTCAGGGCATTAGTAATTCAGAGAATGGCAAAGACCATTGTGCTTTTTATTAAGGACCCTCTGCACTTCACTGCTGTTAATTTGGTCAATTTGTAAGATCAAAGATTATTTAGACCTACATATATATAGATATATAGGCTCTCTCTCTCTCTCTCTCTCTCTCTCTCTCTCTCTCACACACACACACACACACACACACACACACACACACACATTAACTCTTGAGATGACATTGGCCTTATCTCTATAATGCTTGTAAACAAATATTTTGAGGCTAAACAGTCATTAGAAGAAAACTGGGATAACTTTAACTTGCTATCATAAAAAATATCACTTGAACTTTGGCTCTCTATAAAGTCCTTTTCTTGACCCAATTGTTTGGAACCTTTTAGAGTGTGTCTCAGAAGTAGTCTTAGGCATCAAATGGCCTTCTCTATGACAAAATAGAAATATTTTTGCTGCAGTGTTGCCTGAAGTTGAGACTTACCAGAATGCCCTTCCCTCCCTTAGCTGTACCTGCTCTGTGACTTTTGCCATGGCCCTTCACTCCCAATGACAATGGCCATGATTTATTGCCCATGTTCTGTGCTATCTGGCTGCCACAAATGATAATACTTGCCTAGCCCTGGAGAAACACTGATGACTATGGATATTCGACAATATTGAGGTATTACTCCACTGTTAGTGCAGCTTCCTCCTAACATCTACTTTTTGTAACACTTTATTACTGAGTGGTGCTCCCTGTGTTCCTGATGTCTCTCTGAGATTTTTGTGAGAAAATAGCTGCTTCACATTTTATCAATAGAAGCCTTTCTCTGCTAGGATTCAGATGTCCATTCACAGGAAGCAATAGACATTGTGCTCTGATCAATACCACCTCTCTCTAATAGTGAGAATACCTATAGTGGAACAAGCTTGTTTTCCTAACTATCTCTTTTCTTAGGATCTGCTGTTTCCAATGAGGCACCTCAGTACCTCATAGAGGTAGACTTTTAAGGACCTGAGCCCTGAATATCCTGATGTCATTCCAGAATGTCAAAGGCAGCAAACCTAGACTCAAAGTATAACCTGCTTTACAATGGAGAAATTGTGGAATGTGCAAACTGTGTGTGTGTGTGTGTGTGTGTGTGTGTGTGTTTATGCAACATTTTAGCATTTAAGGTAGCTATAGTGTAGTAATTTAAGACATGTATTCTGGAGCCACACTACATAGATGCCAATGTCACTTTTTAGCTCTGTGGACCTGAACAATTCACTTAGCCTATCTATGCCTCATAACTCTCTTCTTTTAAAGTGTGAATAACAATGGTACTCTCTTCCCAGGGTTGTAATATGATTAGATAAGCTAATCTATGTAAAGTGCTTAGAACAGTATTTGGCACATAGTAAGTATTATCTAAGTGTTAGTTATGATAGTAATGGTTCTCTGTGTGGGGTGCAATTATTCATTCCAGTCCTCTAGGTGATGGGGATACAGCTATGACTAAAATAAATGAGACCATGACAATAAATAAATAAATAACAACTCAGGAAGTAGTAAATGTGGTAAAACAAAAACTGGGAAAAAAGAAGAAAAGAAAAAATACTAAGAGTCAAAGGGATAATTTTGAAGTATAGTCAATGAGAGTGTCATATTTTATTTGTTATAAAAGAAACAATATAATTTTTTGTTGTATGTTACCATTTAAAAAAATTAAATGCATTTGAAAATATAGATAAAGCTCAGCTAAAACATAGTTTCAGTTTTCATTAGTTTATCCCAGAAAGTTACTGGTCTGGCAATTAGATCACTGTTTTGGTGTAGTTCAGATAACATAAAAAATTCAACTCCACAGATTATTCATGGTATTCTTATAAAAGTCTGGGGTTTTCATATGGCATTCTATATTTATTTTCTCTCTTTTTGAAAATGTTTTTGCTTCTTCTGAAGATTTAAAGCACAATGCTGAGACTAAAGACCATCTACTTGTACATTTGCACACTGAGAACTGAAACCACCTATCCCCATACAGCTTACTGTCTGTTAGAGGTCATCAAACTATAGCCCATGAGTCAAATCTTGCTCCATGTTTATGTACATAAAGTTTAGACTATATAGCCATTCCATTTATTTCTATATTATCTATGACTCCTTTTGCACCACAACAGAGTGAAATCGTTGCAACAAAACTTGTATAGCCCAAAGTCTAAAAATTTTTACTACCTTTACAGACTTCATATCCACACCAGGATTTCCCAGCCTGGGCACTATTGATGTATTGGACTGGATAATTCTTTGTTGTAGAACTTGTCCTCTGCACTATAGAATGTTTAACAACATCCTTGGCTGGCATCCATTGACTAAATGCCAATAGCAATACTGCCCCCAACTCCTCTTATGATAAGCTGAAAATGTCTCCAGAATTTGCCAAAATCCCCATGAGAGGCAAAATAGCCACAGATGAGAAACACTGACATGAATTTACTATTCAGTTGTCTACATTAGTATCACTTTACTATTCTAGAAAAGTCTTGCTCAGGCAAATAATTGTATTGCCCATTATAGAACTTCCCAAAAGGCCCACCAACTCTTCAGCAGGAAATATTAACAATTTGTATCTTCACCTTGCTGTGTCCCCAATTCTAAACTATTATATCATGATCCTTACTGAATCCTAATTAAGGCTATACATTGAAAACTCACCTTAAACCAAACTTCAAATTTTTAACAAAAGTCCAACGTTGTCCTTTCCCCTTTGAGACAAGACCAAAAACAACTGTCAAGGTGGTGATCTCCCTTACTAAGGTAAGCAATACAATGAGATTTGGGTTATCAACAGGTTGTGTTGGTCATATTTGGAGTGCCAGCATTCAATAGTACATAACAAACACTAAAATTGCAATGTCTTTCATATATAAAGCATACTTAAAAAATAATACTTGATTTACATTCAATTATACTTGAGGCAGCCTTTTCACTTACTAAACACTGCGTTGAGTCTAAACTATTTTGCATTTTGAATTTGTAATTACCTCTGGTCTCACTGCTTTTAGAAGATTTAGAATAAATTTAGAAAAAATACAGATACCTATTTACAAATGGAATATTTTAATGTTATTGGGATTTCTCCATCTCTTAAGTATAATTAAACATATTTTACAGTAAGTTATCTACATATTAAATTGACATTCACCTTAACAAAGAGGGAATTGCTGAGTTCTACTTAGGAAAATTGTCTTACCCTTGAGTAAATAAAAAGGCAAGAAATCCTCTGTGATTGAGGAAACTCACAATTTGCCTGAGTAAAAATATAATGACTCAAATTGGCTTAATTGGGTAAAAATAATGAGAATTTTTATCTACCTGAAACGAAATAATCAGCTTCTTTGTGTTTCTCAATTTTCTACCAATTGTTGATGTAGTTTTACAAAACCACATTGTCTTTTATTCACTGCTCAATCCTCAGAGTCAAGGAGAGTTTCAGGCACATAGTACATGCTCAATAAACATTTGTTAAATAAAACAGTAAATTAACTAATTTATTCTATATGTAATGAGAATATATGAAATTATCACTGATAATTTTCTTAAAGTTTATAGCCCTTATCTAATTTTCAACTGCATTAACATCTAAAATCTTCAGGCTGCTCCCCATGAAGATTCCCTGTGGTGATAAGATGTATTCTTGATTACTTGCTTTTCAGAATTTTTCTTAGGCAGAAGATACCATGCACCTATGCAGAGACATCCTTTCCAGTTAACAATTTTCATCCCATTACCCTTAATATTCAATCCCTAACTAGAGCTCTTAGTTAGAGAGATGCATTTAGTGCCTTGATAATGAAGAATATTAAGATTTCTACATTTCTGGTGGATATGGAAAGCCATAAAAGAACACCGATCTTATTCTAACAATGAGTAAAAAATGAAAAATTTGTAAAATCATAAATTTTTGAGCCCCTCAGAGAGCTGAGGTTGTAATATCTCTGGTTGAAATGCAAAATATTTGAGCAACTTTTATAATTTCTTATAAAGTTAAAAATATATTTACCTTATGATTCAGCAATCCCACTCCTATATATTTATCCAAGAGAAATGAAAAAAATATATCTATATGTAAATGTTCATGGGAGCTTTATTCATAATAGAAAAAAATGAAAAACAATATAAATTTCCTCAACTTGTGAATAGAGAAGCCCATCTTTCAAAATCCAAACAGTGAAACACTATGCAACAATAAAAAGGAACAAAATACTGATACACGTAAAAATATGGGCAGATTTCACATTATTATGCAAAGTGAAAAAAGCCAGTCATATAAGATTATATGCTGACCAATTCTATTTAAATGACCTTTTAATAAAGGAAAAAATAAAGGAATAGGAAACACATTAGTGGTTTCTAAAGAACTGGAGGTAGATAGAAGCATGAGAAAACTGAATTATAAAATTATGAAATGTTTTATATTTTGATTTTGGTTATGATTATACAAATACACACTTTAATAGGGTAAATTTTAGCATATAAAATTTTATTTCAATAAAGTTAGAAAAAAATGCAAGAGTATGCACTATAAAGACAGCCAGTTTAACCCGACTTAATTTTGTTTGTACCCAAGGTGAAATTAAGAATTTCAGGATAGAGAGTTACTTAAATTTTTTTCCTGCCAAGTATAAAGAACTCTTATATAACACAACAAAATCATAACATTTTCTACTAAATGAATTTAGAGATTATCTAGGCTTAACACCTCATTTTACAGGTAAGGAAACTAAGACCTAAAGAAGCTGAATGACTCACCCAAAAACTCCGTTATAAAAGGTTCAGTAGATTTGCCCTCAAAATAATCCTACTAGATTTACCCCGAACTGTAGACAAGCAGTTTGAATAAATCTAAGAAATCCTAGGAGCTGATGTTACAAGTTAAGTCTCATCAAGGAACAAAACGACTGCACCAGACCTTTGAAATTACATACTAAAATGTGATTCTGCAGCTTGGGGAGAGAAACAGTTGCATTTCATGGAAAAGTGCCCTTAATTGATCAGAGAACTAAAGAACTTCAACTTTTCTCATTTCTCATTGCTTTGTATTCAAATGATTGACTCAATTTGTCAATGCCCTTTGCTTAATAGATATTATAATATTCATATTATAATAAAATGGGGAAGGCAGAGGGCAACAACTGTTGCATTGTCTATCTTGATGGGTCTGCAGATTCCAAACTTTTATATTCAGACCCTTTGAAGTCTAAAAGGTGAACATCAGCAGATGTTAACAGAAGCTAAGATTAGACAGATACAAAATTATTTGTTAATCTATGTTCTGCCCTACCCTCACCCCTACTCTTGCTCATTCTCCATTCCTACCACCTAGAACTGTACATGTTTACAGCTATGATCCCTTTTCCTTGCCATTAATAATTAGCAAATTTTGTACTTGTGTTTTGCAATAGAAACCTGACTTACCAGTGGTCCAAACAATTTAAAAGATACAATGATTGAATTTATGGGTTCACTGGGCTAGGCTATGGTGCCCATTTGTTTGGTCAAAAAGTAGTCTAGATGTTGCTGTGAAGGTATTCTTTATATGTGACTAGCATTTACAATGTGCAGACTTTAAATAAAGTAGATTGCCCTCCATAATGTGGGTGTGGCTTCATTCTATTAGTATAATGCCTTAAGAGAAAAAACGTTTCCCGAAGAGAGAATTCTGCTTTGAGACTACAACATAGAAACCCTGCTGAGTTTCCATCCGTTGGCCTGCTCTGCAAATTTCAAACTTGCCAATCTCTAGAATCACATGAGAGCTGATTATTGAGTACTGTTCCATTGTTTATATTTTAAAAAGTATGTTTACACAATGCAATATACAGATGATGTACTATAGAATTGTATGCTTGAAACTTATGTAATCTTAACTAATGTCACCCTAAAAATTTAATAAAAAAGACAATCCAGCTGTCTAATATTAAGCCAGACATTAAAGGGATTTGTAAAAAGAAAAAATAAAGTCATTTTTCTCTTTAAAAAAATGTGCTAATTCGTTCACTAGTTGATGAAATTTGTATTGTTTTCAGTTTTTTCTTGTGTGTGTGTGTGTGTGTGTGTGTGTGTGTGTGTGTGTGGTGTATGTTCTGTTTTTTTAGACAACCCTGACTTACAGGGTTCTTAATTTTCATAAAAGTCCAGAGGTCATCAATCCAGGGCTAGTTCAATGGCTTCATGATATCATCAGGGACTCCAGTTTTCTACTCTGCTATTCTTAGTTGGCATCTTCTGTCCTTATGATCATGGACGCAAGGTAGTTATTACACCATCAACATCATAACTGTGTTCCAGAAACAATAAAATGTTAAACATAGATGATGCAAGTCAGCTGGGTCTACACTGTTAAAGAAATTTCCCAGAAGTTCCATCCAGCAACTTTTATTTGTATCTTATTAGCCTTAACTATGTTATATGACTGTCTTTACCTGCAAGAGAAGTAGGGAAATGTAGTTCTTTTAACTGGGCATATTGCCCAAACACATAAGAATCACACATAAGGGTTTTATTCTAATAGAAAAGAGGAGAATAGATATTGGATCAGCTACCAGCTGCATCTACCCCATCCCTTTCCTTCTGTGGACTGCTTCTTAAACATACTCTAGTTCTTAGATCCACTGATTTTAATTTTAGTACTGGAATGTTACTTCCTCTTAGATACCATTTTGGTCTTCCTCTGTTAGAAGATTATTTATTTTTTCCCATAGATTATCATCATTTAATCTTTCTTCTCACTTCTATATCCCCTCTGACCCACACATACTCATATCATGGAATGAATGTTTTAGTCAAAGCAACATGGAAACATGGCAAGTAACTGGTATTTGATGGTTAATGGGTCTACTAAAAAACAGATAATCTTTTAATATTGAATATTCAGGGTTGCAGCTAATAACAATGATTATCTTGGTTGGAAAACATTTTCCACACAAAGAAGGTGCTTAAGTTTAAAGGACATATGACTAGCTAGAAAATTCATTTCCCAAATGATTAGCAGGATATGTTAGCTCAAGTCTATTAACTGCTTGAGATCACATGAAATTAATACATAAGACACAGTTACTTATCTCTGGGATATGGTACTACTGGGACTGATTTCTGTCTGTCAGAAATAATCAATAATTATGAAGACAATATAAAACCAAACAAAGAAACTTAAAAAATTTCCCTAAGGGGGCATGCGTAAGAGAGGTAATTAAATTTTCTTTTATTTTTTACTATAAATGAAAGCTCATGTGGCAGAAATTGCTGTTAAATCTATTATGTAAATTCTGTATCTTTAATATTTCAGTATCCATCCTTTTTTTGCAATCTCATTGTCACTCCTTTAGACCAGACCTTCCCCATATAGTCTACCTGTATTTCTTATTTTGATCGTATTCCATCCCCTACACCATTACTATTATCTTCCCAAGTATGAATCTGATCATATGACTTCACTGCCTAACTCTTTCTTCTATTCGTCTCTGTAGCTTTCAAAATAAAGTCAAATACCAGCTTAGTTCACAATGATTCTTATAATCTATCTCCTACCACTCTCTCTAGGCTCATCTCCCACTGACACTACCTTTCTCACACTCTATAAACATATAAAGATAATCTATTTATTTATTCACTTATTGAATAGCTATATACTGAAAGCAAACTCTGTGCCAGGTATTTTCCTAGGGACAAGGGATGTGACAACAATCATGATAGCTTTGGGCCCTGACATCTTGGAAATTATAGGCTCATAAAGAATTCAGCCTAACAAATAAAATGTTAGAAACAATCTTAAACCAAACACAAGGCAGGAGGATAACCAAAGAAGTTGTATTAATTACCTATTGTTACATAATGAATCATTCCAAACAGCAGTTTAAAACAATAACAATCAGAAAAAGGACAGAAAAAAATGGCACTGATGACTGAGGCTCTGTTCATCCCTCTGGTGACCAAATCAAAGTTGTGACAGAAACAAGGAGCAAACAGCAAAAAAAATTGCCTGGGATCTGGATGAACAAGCCCTACAACTAGGGAGAGAAATAATTAATCACCTTGAAATGGTAGAAGGTAGGAGGAGGCCAGACACGAGGCTTCCCAGTCTCCAGCAGCTGAATGGGACACAGGCTGTGACAGCAGAAGCTGCAGATGCCTCTTAAAGGGACCTTATCTAAGAACGAACTTTCATGGTGATGGACCTGCTTGCTCTGAGCACCAGTGCTGGGTTGACTGCATGGGGGGGGCACCAGAGACTTACAGGGGGACACTGAGTTGTCAGAGTGAGGGCTGAAATGAGGCTTTGTCCTGAACAGAACTGCAAGCAGTATCCATTGTTCCTCTGGTGAGCTTTCCCTGTTTTCAGTGTGTGGACGTAGTGCTGCCATAGTCCTGCAGTCATCAAACTGGATACAAAGGTTGCTCCACCCAGAGGATTCCCTGAAACTCTGTCTACCCCAACTCAAAGCTCCACTCAAGCCATATCCAGATGTGTCCTTGGGTGAGCCTGGTGCCCCTTGATGAGCAGCACCTCGACTCACACTGGTGGCAGCTGACTGCAGTTTCTGGTGTGGCCTCTGGAGGCAACTATAAGCACAGCATCTGTGGATTGCTTGCTGAATCTTAAGAGGTGGCCCCAGAGGGACATAGGCTGAGAATATATTTGGCCTGCAGCTGAACCCCTCTCAGGACTGTGCCACTGGACACCTACTACACAAATACACACTAATAAGACCAGGAGACTTGGGGCTTTGCTTAGTACATAGATACAGACACAGAAAGGTAGCCAAAATGTGAAGGCAAAGGAGCAGAAACCATATGACAGAACAAAATAGAGATCTAGATGGTGTCAAGCAATCTAACAGATGCAGAGTCATAGGGGAACCAGAAAGAAAAAGACATTGAAGAGCTATTTGAAGAAATAATGATGGAAAACTTCCCTCGCCTAGTGAAGGGAATAGACATACAACCCCAGGAAACTCAGGGAGTCTCAGAAAAGAAGAATCCAAAGAGGTCTACACCAAGACACGCCATAATTAAAATGCCAAAGGTTAAAGACAAAGAGAGACTCTTAAGAGCAGCAAGAGAAAAAACAGTGAGTTACTTATAAGAGAGCACCCATAAGATTAGCAACTGAATTCTCAAAAGAAACAATGCAGAACAAAAGGGCTTTGTACAAAATACTTTTGATGAAAATCCAGGATCTACAACCAAGAATACTTTATCCAGCATAGCTATCATTTAGAATCGAAGAACAGATAAAAAGATTCCCTGACAAAAATAAGCTAAAGGAATTTATATAGCGCCAAGCCAGTATTACAGGAAATGTTGAAGGGACTTCTTTCACAAGAGAAAAAACATGTATAAAAACAGAAACAAAGAATGGTAGTAACTACATTCCTATCAACAAATACCTCAAATGGAAAAGAATTAAGTGCTCTAACCAAGAGATAGAGTGGCTTAATGGATAAGTAAAGAAGACCCTACATATGCTGCCTACAAAAGACTCACTTCAGATTAAAAGACACACAGACTAAAAGGATGGCAATGGAAAAACAATATTTCCTTGATGTACTCAGAGGGTATTGCACTGAATGAAATGGGTGGGATAAAGACAAATATAACAAGATTTCACATACATGTGGAATCTAAAGAACAAAATAAACAACAACAACAATAAAAGTAGAATTAAACTCATAGATACAGAGAATATTTAGAGGGCTATTAGATGGAAGGGGGTTTGAGGGAATGTAAAAAAAAACAATAGCAATCATTTAATACAAGTGTTCTCATGGTTTTGAGTATAGACTGATTCACATAGGTAATTCTTATTCAGAATTTCTCATCCAGTTTGTCATTTCAATGCCTAAATTTTCATGTCACCTCAAAGGCCTCCTAACTCATATGTTTGGGTTGGGAAGTCTTGAGCAGATGAAGCTGGAGCAGCTGGAGCTCCTTCGGCATCTCCGTCTCTGTTTTACTTCAACACAGCACTTCAGGGAGGCTGGTCTTTTACATGGCAGCTCAGGATTCCAATGGCAAATTTTAAAGAAAGAAGAGGAGGAAGCTGCCTCATCTTTTTATGACCTAGACTTGGAAGTCAAATAATGTTGTGTTTACTGTACTTTATCAATGAGGAAGTACCCATAGCCTGCTCAGGTTTAAGTGAAGAGGATATAGACTCCGCCTCTTGATGGAAGAGCTGTAAAGTTCTGGAAAACACATCAGGCTGGATACATCGTGGAAGATAGTTTGAAAAAACACAATCTGCCACAGAAATCTTTCCAGAAGCATCTTGTTTCTTCACACTCCCAAACTTTCATAAATGTTGTTCACACTTTCTCAAATGTTTTTTTTTCTTCTTCTTCTTGATTTACCTTATTAATACTCATTTGGTAAAATTTATCTCAAGTGTCTCCTCCTTTGAGAAGACTTCTTTGGCCACTATTCTCATGCCATTTGATAGCCACTGTCCTCTCATGCTCTTCACCTATTTCCTGCTTCTTTTACATGCCCTGCCTTCACAATCCTACCCTTCTTTTCACTATATACTGTGGTAGATTATTTATTTACTCTATCATTAAACCTGAAACTTCTTGAAGGCATTAAACTCTGTCAATTTTTCATCCTCAGGAGCCAATTTAGTATTTGTTATATAGCAGGTGCTTAAATCAATTAACAGAAAGGACAATTAGATTGTCTAGAATAATCTATAGCTTTATAGAAATGTTATATACTTTTTGCTAGGATTTTAGGTATTCTATATAGGAAGTGAGAATAACAAATATAAAGGAAAGAAAGAAACAGAGGAAGGAAGGAAGGAAAAAAGGAAAGAAGGAAGGAAGAAAGGAAGGAAGGAAGGAAGGAAGGAAGGAAGGAAGGAAGGAAAGAAGTCTAGCTTCTATATCAATATTACTTATTCTAAATTATGAGATCATTTTACATGGAATCTATGGCTAAAACAAATGGTCATGTACTGGTAAAGCATTATATATTTTCTAGTCCCAAGGCAATAAAACAAACGTTATTGGACTTTTCCTGTGTGTCCAGCAGTTTATGTACATTCACATCAAAGATTTTGCAGATGAGAAAACTAAGACTCAGAGCATGCAAGCAATTGTTCTAAGACATAGTAGACACTTAATTATCATTGCTATACTCTTTGTAAATGATGGAACTGGGATACAAACTCATATCTGTTTAAGTACAAAATTCACACTTTCTCTTATCTAGTGAATGTAAAGTACAGCATAGGGAATAGTCAGTAATATTGTAATAATTATGTGTAGTGTCAGGTGGGTACTAGACTAATCAAGGAGGATCACTTGGCAAATTATATAAATGTTTAACCACTGTGCTGCATACCTAAAACTAATGTAAAAATATTGAATAACAACTGTAATTGGAAAAGTAAATAAATAATAACATTTAAAAAGTCATACTTTCTTCCATATTGTTCTTCAAGTAAGTTTCTATAGCTATTAATATCTAGTCCCAAATGAGGTTAGATCTCCATGATACAAAATTTTTACCTATTTGTGGATATCCTTACAGAAAGTTTAAATTTTTCAAGAAAATAATTGTCATAGAGGTATAGACCATAAGAGTCTATCTCTTCTGTTTTTGTTTGTTAGTTTGTTTCTTACTCTTTTTCTTAGATTTTTAGGTACTAGTATAGAAGAATAACAATGCCTGGATGGAAATACTGAGAAAGATTCTATGACCTTCATTATAGATGAAGGACTCTGACAATACAATTAGATGTACAATTATGTTATTCATCTGAAGTGTTACCAGAGGCATTCTGGGTTAGTCTCATTGTCTTACAACCATTTCTAATATCTCATACTTTTCAACTAAAATTGTAATAACATAGAGTGATCAGGTACTATCATTTTGGTTTTGACTGATTCTTTTAAGGTAATGTTACTAAAATCATTAAAGAACACTTTTTACACAGAAAATGGTAGAAAATTCATCTTTATGATGCAACTACCTTCCTGTATGTGAAATTTAGTCACTTCTCTTCTTTCCAATTTTCACTCTTTTTAAATTCTGCAAGATGAGACCAGAAAACAATGTAAGAGTGGAATGATTTGAGGTACTTTATAATGGTTATGATCTAAACACTAAATAACCGATCTGAGCTAATGTCTTTACATCATTAACATTACTTATTAACAATTTCTATATTTAGAAGAAAATGTAGAAAAAATATCATTTTAGTTTTTTTCTTTTTATTGGCTAATGAATAAGAAATTTTGAAATTTTGAAATATTTATACAATTCAAATCTAACCATACATATTGATGCAAAAGACCATATGATTTATACCTAAATTGAAACTTATGTTTTTATTATTAACTAGTTAGAACGATCTTTGTATCTACTTCTATGCACTAACAAAGGTAATTGAGAAGTATATTAAATCTCTTTCATCTTGCCACACTTACCATCTTTTCTGGAGGAGAGATTATACTTTGTTGGCATATTCCCAGAGGAATAAATTATTTCAAGATCAAGAGATCTCATAACCTCTCAGCATAGTCAGTGTACTCACTTGGGGAAAAATAACAAATCTATTCTAAAATTGTTAAGAAGATATGAGGCGTGATGTTTATAAATTAGAATTATACTTAATAGTTAATTATATTGAGATAATTGTTGATTATCCATTGATAACATAATGAATCTTTTTTGTAAATAACCACTTTCTATTTTTAAATTTTTTTTAAGTACAAATTTTGTTGTTCTGGAGTAGCTGTTCTTTTAAAAAGAACACTAATGTCCTTTGTTTTTAAACAGTATGAAGAATTCAACCTGTCTCATAAATAAAGCAATGGCCTAAATTTCTTTCCTATTGGGAGTTCATACTTCTTTATTTTTTCTTAAAGACAACCATGAAATCAATGCACTAATTACCTTTCCAATACCCTTGCCTCTGAATTTTGTTTCACAAATGTAGCTACATGAAACGAATAGAACAACCAATCAATGAACTGATTACGGTTGAATGCGACATTTCTTAGCTGTGTGATCACAATCTGATACAATTGAATGTTTTTCTGGTTTAAAATATGATTCTTGATTCCTTAATTTCAATTCTATTACCATATTTACATATTAAGCTATCCTCAGGTAATTTTGCAATTATTTAAAAATAAATAAAATTATTGAGAAACATCAATTAAGCTAGTAAAGACTTATTTGGATGTAGTCCCAGATAATATTTTTGTCTAATGGGAGGAAGGAAAATGAAGCAACCTGATTTCCAGTAAATAAGATTTGGTCCTGTAAAGTGCCCTCAGCCAAAAAATATTCCCTGAATATAAGGTAACTCAAAGTTAATGCCAGTGTTAAAAATGCATATAGAGGCGTATGTGTATACATGAGCATGTGTGTATGTGTACAAATGCATAGAAAATGAGATATCAGGTAAGATACAGAAACTCTTTTTTTGACCATAAAGATTTAATTATCTATAGAAGGTAATGACTTTGAAAAACTAACAATAGTACAGGTATCACACCTAAACAAAATTATCTGTTTTGTTACTATCATCAGAAATTCATTAAGTGTTTCAATCAGATATTCTCAACAGTAGTTATCTTTTTGGAAGAAGACATTCTTTTCATTTGAACAATTTTTTACTATTTGAATTTTTATACAATACACATCTATTACTTTGCAACAAAATTTTAAGCCTAATTTGAAAATAGTATCTTTAATAAAAATTAACAAAATCTTAAAATATAGTTTTAAGATAATTTTTTTTGTTATAATAACTATTTTTAAAACCAAAGCCTTAGTGGGTCCCAGAAAAAAGTGATTAGATCTAAGGTCATCTCTACAGGATGTCAAATTGGAATGGGTTGGCTGGGTTGCTTCAAATCAATTATTGGTTTATTAGTGAAGTTATGTACATCCACATTTCAGTTTTTAGGGTTTTCTGAGTCCACAGGGTCAAACTGAGGTGATATGGAATTTGTGAAGAATTAACAAGAAGGCTTTCTCAAATACCTCTTCCAGTGCCTGTTATAGTCAATCTATTTTAAAGTGTCTTCCAGGTTTTGAGTCTTCTAATATGATCTAAACATGAAGGAGAAATTTGAAGCTCAGATAGATAGGGCTTACAATTAGATGCCTTAGGGAGCACCAATAAGAATAGCGAGAAGCTGAATGGGAAAGAGTAAGATGACTAGAACATCAGATTAAGACTGAATAAGACATTTCTGCTGTGAACTGTCTGATTTCTCTTTACAGCAACATCTCCTCTTTGTACTCATGATTTCATCTTTCCTTTTAGTTTCAGAGGAAGATTTATACCTTTTTAGCTTCTGAGAATTCTTAGTACTATGAAATCTTCTTTCCTTGCTAAAGTCTTTCTTGCTTTCTTCATCAACAATTTGCCTTCCACATTAAATGTGCTCAATTATGAGATCTATCTTACGCATGTTTTTAACCTGTACATCAATGGCCACAATGATTACCCTTATTGTTATCAAAGATGTGAGCTGTCTATATCCCTACTGACTATTGATCTGGCCACAGCTCTTGCTGTGTTCAATGGGGTAGTATCAAATATTAAACAAAGACTTGAAAAGGGCTTTAATGATGGAGTTTGTCTTCTCTTGCTGCTTTTAGGAAACTCTGTGACCAACCAGGAACAAGCCCAGTGTTCAAACTCAGTGTGAGCAAGTACAGTCAGGCCTGCTGGATGATGACATGCACACAACCCAGATATCTCCTGTGCCCTGCTGACAGACCTATAACCAACCATCATGTACAGTTATCCCTGAAATTATGAGTTGTCTGACAGTACTACATAATGCAGAGATATGCCATCCAACTGAATCCACAGAATAATGAACAAATTCATGGTGGTTTGTGAGATAACAGAAACTTTTACTTAACCATTCTAGTTGTTGCTATAATTATTTTCTTCCATTTATTGTCAAGAATTATATTTCATACCAAATATTCACTTATCATGTATTCACAAAATGGTATAAACATGCTATGTTATTTAAAGCATGTTCAATAAGAATGTGTAGAATAGTAACAGTAACAAACGTAAAACAATCTTATAGGACAAAGAAAATAATGATAGATAAAATTTATTAAGTGCTTTCTAGAAAGCACTTAATCTTTCAACACACGTTAGCTCATTAGGAGCTCATTATTGATCACATTTTACAGATAAGGAATGGAAGTCTGAAAATTCTTTAAATATTTGCCTTAAGTCACAGTAAGTGGTGGAATTCATCTCTTTCTCTGGAGCCTGTGCTCTGAATCATCATACTTTATTTAAAGGACAGATAGCAAGAAATCTGAGGATTTCGTCTTAATTCTTCCAGTAACTTCTGCATCAATGAGAAGGTGTAACCTTTCTTTATCTTTAAGAGCTCATATAGCTACTCTTTACCATAATTCAAAAACATTTAACCTGACTCTAGTCTCATGCCATCTACACTTCAATGCCTTGTCTATCAGTATTTGTCCTCTATGTGGAAACCGAACTCTTGAAAGTCACCATTGTCTTCTTTGCCAAATTAAATAGTATATCAAGCTCATTCATTTTGAATTCTCTCTGGCTTATTTAACACAATTGGCCATTCCTCTTTTTTCAATTACCTCTTCTATTCTCCACTCCACCCCCTTTTGAAATTTCTATTCTTACTTTTTTACTTCTCTGATTCTTTAGTTTTTAAATGGAGTTCTTTAGAAGTAAAATAGATTTATAGACTGGTTATTCTGGAGAGAAGCAAAGCTTTTCAGGGTGTGTTTAGAGATATCCATAACTTTAATCAATTCCCAAAGGGTCTGTAATCAAAATAGTTTCATTCATTCATTTGTTTACATTTATTGGGAACATTCAATGTGCCAGGCCCTGTTTTAGGTACTGGGAGGAAAACAATGATTAAAATAGAGAAAATTTTTGACCTCATGGAATTTAGTTCTATCTGGAGAGGCAGAAAATATAAACATAAACAATTATACACCATATTGTCTGATAGAAAAAAGTGCTATGGAGAAAAGGTAAAGCAAATGAAGGAGATAGAGAATGAAAGGGATTAGTATTTTACATTGGGCAATCAAGCAGCCTTACATGGGGAACTGATATTTGAAGAAGCTGAATAAAATGAGAAAGTAAACCATGGGGATATTCTGGGAATGAAAATTTCTGAAAGAGATGCTGAGGATTATTGCCTGAGATAGAAACATGTTCTGTGCCTCCAAGCAACACACAGGAGTCATTATGGCTGACCAGAGTGAATAAGAAATGAGAACTGAGAAGTGAGATTAGAGAAGTACCCAGGGCCTGGGATAGGCAAGCCTGGTAGGCCATGGTTAGACCCTCGGGGGCACCAAGATAGGTTCCCTTCCTTCTCTGAAATTCAGTACAAGTATCTTGTCAGTCTTTTTCTACAAGATTGGGCTTCAGAGTATCACACATCTGGGTAAATATTGGGCGATCTTGAGTAAATTATTGGTTCCAATTGTAGAATCTAGAACACGTTACTTTAACTTTCTGTGTTCCAATTTTATCATCTTTGCAGCTGGAATTTGATTACCTAGCTGATAGGATTATTACAATGTTTTAAGTTAAGATAGCATATGAAGGTACCCATCTTAGTGCTGGCACAAAGGGGTGCTCAAACATTGTTAATTTTCACACCTCTTTACATATCTTCAGTGAAAGAATGTATACATTTTCTTGACTTTAACTACTACCTCTTTGAATTGATTCTCAGATTTGTGTCTCAGGTCTTATCACTCACATTTCAATATGAATTTCTTTAATCATTTTTACATTATCTATCCAGTTATTCCAATAACACTTTAAATTATAAATTATCACCTTTCTCCTAAAAGTATGATAAAATGTCAAATTTTGTAACATAAATGTACAAAAATACTTGATATGCTGAAAAATGCTCAGCATCAGTCCCTTGATCATTCTGTGCCCAGTGTTGCAACTCTTTACTATACACACGTGCATAGTACTCAGTCACAGGTTCAAAGGAACCGCCATGAAGTTTTCTAGAGCTCTTTCTCTGTGTAGCTCCCTCATTTCTGATACTTTGCTTTGAAATTTTAGATGCCTCAGCCTTCTTAAACACCTCCTCAACTCAAAGAAACTACCATGCTCTATTTGGGTTTTCCCTTTCAGCCTCAGATCCCAGAAAGTATTTCCTGACAGAAAGATGAAGCAATCATCTTTTGTTGCCCTTCTCTTGGGGATCTTTGCAATGCACTGTTCATTGTCTAATGTCTGAGAGCTGCTGTTTTATCTATTTTGTGCAGTTTTCTAGTGTTTATAGCAGAAGGACAAGTTTGTTCCTAAAAACTTCAAAAAGACAGGAGCCTGGTGCTACTAATTTAGTAGAAACCCACTGCATTATATACAGTATTCAAACATTTTACACAAGGATTTCTTGCAACATTCTCAAAAACATTGTGTTTGGAGACAGGAGTAGCTCTTTGTTCTAGCCTCAGGCCCCCCTTTATAGGGACTATACATTCTATTCTGACAAATCTATGTGTCTGATCCTTATGCCCATATCTTGTTCAGCCAACACTGGGGTACTCAGAAGATGCATAGAAGGTATTTAAACAAGTATCTTTATTCTCTTTCTTTAGGCCTATTGAATAAACACCTGCCACTATATACTCCCCCTCTCCACCTGTGGAAGTCCCTGTCATTTGTTTTTATTTCATTGGATTTCTCAGAGTATAATTACTAAAGATGACTATTATTTTCTATTAAGGTGGCTAAAGCTTATTCTAGCCTTTCCTATAATTTTGAAAGGTAAGTTTGATTTTTACAAAAATCCTATAAGACTTTAGTCACTCAACTCTATTTACCTATATGATCAAAAATGCAACTGAACATTTTTTAGGGCTTAGAAAAAAAAGCATGAGTGTTAGAGCCCATGTTTTATATTCATAATGTCAACTTGCCTGCATTTTTAGAATTGGTTTATTCCCTTCACATATATCGTCCTGTGCTTGATAAATATGTTTCAGAAGCTTATTTCTCTCATTATTTTTCAGGTCTTAAATCAGGGTCTTATGAAAAGAAAAATACACATGCCTGCAATAGATTTAGGTGGTGATTTTTTATTCACAGACTACTAATATTAGAGTCCTTTCTAATTCCACATTGAGACACAGTCATCATGAACAATAGCTCAGAAGAAGCCTCTTTACTGCTAATGCAATTATTAAGTGTATTGTTTTGAGAATGAAAACTAATGTTTTGAGCTAAGTTTTCCAATCTGCAATTGTGCCACTTTCGAATTGCATAAAATAACAGAAGAATGATAGCATGAGTCTTCCATATGTAAAGTCGTTATTTTCCTTTTCAGAATACTGTGTGCACCTTTTTATTCATACTGAAGCTTCTCATTCAAAACACAGAGGAAATTGTACAACAATTTCTACTCAGATGAAGTTTTGTGCAATTGAGTAATATCTCCACTCAGCATGAAGTTAATTTATGTAATTTTTATACTTTAAGATAAAATAATGTATGCACATATCTACCACAGTCACACTCTTTTTAAAAAACACAATGTTTAATCCTTGTTTGAACAATGTCCAATCACTTTAATTTCACAGGGATACATGTGCTTTCATTGCAGTCCCATTAGTGCAGACATGAGCTTCCTCAGGGTGGTACAGAAGAGACAGCACAGTTGTGTCTTTTTTATTCTCAAAAAAGTTTAGATACTTTTAATTTTTAAGAGACGTTTTACAGACATCTAAGTGAGAGAAAAGAAATAAAGAGAAACTAAATTAAAGGCAAATGAGATACATGATGCTTTCACTTTTTAATTTCTTTCTATAATCTTTAGATGACCTGGATCAAGGGAAATTATTTCTTTTTGGTATTGCTGGAATAATTCCACATTGGTTCAACAATTGAGCTATCTCATATTGTGTTTTTTCTTGAAATGTAATACTTTAATAGATGAAATAATAGAATACACTTTGTTTTTAAAGTTAGTCATAAAGCCCTATTGAAAAACTACAAAAGCATACCTCATCCAGACAAGCATGATTTTCCATCTTACACAAGACTTTGAAGACTATTGACCCATTTTAAAACTTCTTACAAACATTTAATCAACCAGCCTTTATTTTTTAATAATTTTGCATCATTTAAAATTTAACAATTTAATAATTTTTAAAGGAAACAATTTATCTAATTTATTTCTTACACATAATATGCTAATTCTTACTGTTTAATTTTCTTTCTTTTTTTGGTAATCTTCTGGAAAGGTACACCTGTAACTGATATAATATTGTATATTAACTATACAGAAAAAAAACTAAGCATAACACTGCTCTAGTTTTGAAGACTCAAGCAAGTCAAACAACATGAACTTAATATTAATTATTTTAAACAACTGCTTTTGAAAATAATCTTACGTTACTATAAGAGTGAATTTTTTAAAACTGAATTTATCAGTGGGATTTTGTCTCATGATATTCATTCATATTTTTACTCAGTCTTTTAGAACTCCTAAACACTGTTTTCTCACAGATTTCTTCATGTACCCTTGAGACAACTCAATTATGTTTATCATATTTTACTGTAGGTAATTGTTTTGTTGACTACTGTTTTCCTTCTAAATGAAAAACTTCCTGAAATTAGGGACAATATCTTCCTAGTCACTGTAAACAGGCCCTGAAACACAATCCCAAACATTTGTAAAGTAAATTAATATTGCTTAAATAAAATACATGCACAATTATTTTGTCTTTTTGATGCATTCAACTTTCTTAACACATGAAAGCAGCCCCATTCCTTTCTACTAGTCTTAGAAATTCTGTAAGTGATTTTAAAGTCTCCTTTGAAAAGTCTTTGCTAATATTGTTCCTGTAAAGAGAGACACAAATGAGAAAAGATGTCACCTTTCTGGAGCACTGAAAATAGTTAAGGAAGGATTTAACGATAGTTTCCTACTTTTCTAGTCTCATACTGTAGCTTTCTATATACAAGCTGAGTAGATAAGAAGGTATACAAGACAGAAACTATGCATCAGACCTGATTTTTAAAAAATCTTTTTCTGAGGACTATGCACTATCATTACCCATACCCCAGGAGTGTTAAAAATATTACTTTGAGGAACCATGAAGTCTATGTAATTATCTTGAAAGCCACTGTCTGCTATGTGGAAATATATTATTGAGGGAGTTATATTCACTGGAATGTTGGGAGGTTTAAGGCAATAATACTCGCTCACCCCCATTTTCCCTCCCACATACCTTCTGTTCTCTTCAGTCTCCATCTTTTGACTTCACAGTGGGAATCA
Source organism: Macroglossus sobrinus (assembly GCA_004027375.1). Lineage (NCBI taxonomy): Eukaryota > Metazoa > Chordata > Mammalia > Chiroptera > Pteropodidae > Macroglossus > Macroglossus sobrinus. The sequence continues at coordinate 1,631,522 of PVKZ01000088.1, read as the reverse complement.
GAAATAGTCCAAGTGGAATGTAGGTTTTTAATAAGAACTACCAAGAATTCACATGCTCTCAATCTTGTCAACCAAAAATATGATTCAGTGTTTCCCATTAACTTTTAGCCAACATTCTCCAGAGAAACAGAATCAATATAATGTAGAAGATAGATGATAATAAAGATTTTTTTAAGGAATTGGCTCACAAGACTAGAGACAAAATCTGAAGGGTGAGCTATGAGGTTGGAGACCCAGGGAAGAGCTGATGTTGCAGTTTGAGGCAGAAGGCCATTTGCTGGCAAAATTATTTCTTGCTCAGGCTGAATGAGACTTATTTATTCAGGCCTTCAACTGATTAGATGAGACCCATCTAATATTTACTAAGTAATATTTACTAGGCCTTTTCCATCAAACTTTTTCTCACTGCAAGCATGGACCTGAGAATGCTGAAATCACAGGCAGCATGCAGCTGATCCAAGCAAGCCCAGAAGACATCTGATTTGCAGGACTATGCTAAACTGGCTTGGTGCCTGCAGCTATGTAGTTCATAATTCTGTTCACTTTTTGTTCTTACAAACCAAAATGCCACATCAGTTTGGTCTCTACCTCTTCCCATCTCCAGTCAAAAAATAAATAAAAAATAGTACAAAAGATATTGAAGGACAAAAGTCATTGGATTAAATAATCTCTAAGATTCCTCAAAGCTCTGAAATTCTATGAGAGAGAAGATATAAACCTAGGGTTGTCTTTCTCCAAAGCTTGTGTTTGGAGGTATTACTTTTTTTAAATTTTAAATTATTTATTTTAATTAGTTTCAAGTATAAAGTACATCGGTTAGACATCTATATAATTCATAAAATGATCACCCCAATTGCTCCTTCCCTCCCCAGCCCTCTACTTAGTCAATGTATTACTGCTAACTGTATTCCCTATGCCATGTTCCCCATCCCCGTGACCATCTATCAGCTACTAATTTGTGCTTCTTTAACCCTTCACCTCATTCTCCTAGCCCTCCAAACCATCCTCCCCTCTGTCCATCACCAAATTGTTGACTTTATTTGTGAGTCTATTTTCGATTAGTTTGTTCTTTTTAATTCCTTAGATTCCACATATAAGTGAAATCATATAATGTTTATCTTTCTCTGTCTGACTTAAATACCTTCTATGTCTATCAAAGCAATATCTTTTTCCATCCCCATCCTTTTTGTCTGTGTGTGTCTTTTAATCTGAAGTGAGTCTTCTGTATTTTTTCTTCTTAAAGAATCCCTCTGTCTATGGCCATGCTATCCTGAACAATCCTGATCCTGTCTGATCTCAGAAGCTAAGCAGGGTTGGGTCTGGTTAGTACTTGGATGGGAGACCACTTAGGAAGATCAAGTGCTGTAGGCATAAAAAATGAAAAAAAAAGGGGGATTGTAATGACAAGGTCCTTGCAATCTGTGAGGTCAACCAAATGTTGCTTGCTTCATATAAAACAAAAATTCTTCCAATATTTCCTGTAATACTGGCTTGATGGTGACAAATTCTTTCAGCTTATTTTTGTCTGGGAACTGAAAAGCTCTTTATCTGTCCTTTAAATCTAAATGATAGCTTTGCTGAAGAAAGTATCCTTGGTTGTAGATCCTGGGTCGTCACCCTGTCAAATACTTTTTGCCAAGCCCTTCTATTGCAATTTCTCTTGAAAAATCAGCTGGCAGTCTTATGGGTGTTCCCTTATAAGTAATTATCTGTTTTTCTCTTGCTGCATTTAACCTTTGGCATTTTAATTATGATGTCTCTTGGTGTGGGCCTCTTTGGATCCCTGATTTTTGGAATTCTTTGAGATTTCTGGGGGTTTATGTCCATTTCCTTCACCAGGTTAGAGAAGTATTCCATCATTATTTCTTCAAACAGCTGTTCAGCATCTTAATTTTCTTCAGCTATGCCGATCAGAAGTATATTTGGACCCTTAATTGTGCCTCATATGATCTTTAAATTATTTTTATAGTCTTCGCATCTTATCTCTTGCCATTCTGATTGCATGTCCTTAGCTTTCCCATGCTCCAGGTAGGGCATTTGATCCTTTTCATTATTCACTTTGTTTATTCCTTTGTTTATTCCATTTAATATACTTCTCATCTCAGATAGTGTGTTCTGCATTTCAGACTGGTTCTCTTTTATTATAATTTCCATTTCAATTTTTATGTTTTTTATCTCTTTGCTGAATTTATCTACAGTTCCCAAAAGTGCATTGAGCATCTTTATAACCAGTGTTTGGAACTCTGCATCAGTTAGATTACTTGACTCCATTATTCCTGGATCTCTGTTCTCTTCTCTCATATGGTTCCTGCTTCTTTTTCTTCCCATTTTGGCTGCCTTTCCATGTCTGTTTCTATGTACTAAGCTAAGCTCCTAAGTCTTCCGGTCTTACTAGTGTGGATTTATGTAGTAAGTGTTCAGTGGCCCAGTCCTAAGAGGGGTTTAGCTTCAGGCCAAACTTAGCCCAAGCCTTTACCTTTCTGGGGCCACCTGTTAAGATTCAGCAAGCAATCCACAGGTGCTAAGATTATAGTTGCCTCAAAAGGCCACTCCAGAAATCAAGGCCATCTACCTCCAACGTGAGTCTAGGTGCTGCTCAGTGAGGAGCACCTGACTTCCTGAAGATACACCTAGATATGGCTTGGGTGGGGCCATGAGTTGTGGGAGGCAGGGTTTCAGGGAATCCTCTAGGTGGAGAGAGCTGTTATTCAGTTTGATGATATCATGACTATTGCAGCACTGAGTTTGCACACTGAGAGCGAGGAGGGCTCAACAGAGGAACAATGAAAACTGCTGACACTTCTGTACCAACCAAGTCTCGCCTCAGCCCTCACCCAAACAATGTCTCCCTGTAAGTCCCTGGTGCCTCCTGCATGCAGCCTAATTGGAACTGGTGCTCAGAGTGAGCAGGTTCATCACTCTGAAAATCCACTCATGGACATGACCCCTTTAAGAGGCATCTTCTGCTGATGCTGCCATAGCTTCTGTTTCACTCAGCTTCTCAAGACTGGGAAGCTCCGTGTCCTAGCCCTGTCCTATCTTCTGCCATTTCAAGTTTATTTCTTGTATTTCTCCCTAGTCATATGGCTTGTTCCTCTAGACTCCAGGCAATTTGTCCTTACTGCTGCTCCTTGTTACTGTCACAACTTTGATTTGGTTGCCACAGGGATGAGCAGAGCCTCTATCATCTATGCCATTTTTTTCTTCCCTAGTGGTATTACTTCTGATGGGGCCTGGAGGGTAACTATGTTTCTGGAGGGGAAGGAGGCAGGGCTAGAAAGAAGGTAAAGAGGGAATAAAAAGATCAGTGGTTGCCAAATTCTCAGGGATAGGGTGGGAGGAATGAATAGGTGAAGCACAGGGAATTTATGGGTAGTGAAACAGTTCTGTATGACACTGTAATGGTGAATACATGACATTATGCATTTGTCAAAACCCATAGAATGTACAACACAAAAAAATAAACCTTAATGTAAACTATAGACTTTAGTTAATAATAATGTATCAATATTGGTTTATTAATTGTAATATATGTATTACACTAATGCAAGATGTTAATAGGGGAAATTGTTATGGGAGCATATGTGAATTCTGATTTCTTGCTCAATTTTTTCTGTCCACCTAAAACTGCTCTAAAAATAAACTAATAATTTTTTTTGAAAAGTAAGAACAACTTAAACAATCTGTAAAAGGAAACAGTTAAATTATGTAAAACTATAAGATGAAATGTTATGCAATAATAAAAATAATATTTATGAAAATAATCATCCCTAGTCTAATCCTAGAGGAACACATTTGGGAAAGAGAGGAGAACAATATCCAGAACTAAGTTTTTTTTTTTGTAAAAAGGGCCACTCACTTAAGAAAGAAAGTCTAAGCAAAGAGCTAATAAATTTGTTTTTACAAAGTTTAATGAGAGATGGACTTGTGCCAGATTAGTGGTAATAGATTAGAAGGAAATAAATAGATTCTAAATATTGTGGAAGTAGAATGGACCAGACTTGTGATAGATTGGATGTGGGTTGCTGGGAAAGAAGGGTGTCAAGGATGATTCTGAAGTTCGTCCTCATCTCATTTTATAAAAGAGAAATTGGAAATCAAGAGTTCTGTTTCTAACAACTTAATCGTGAGTTGCTTATGAGACATTGATGTAGGGACCTCAAGTATACTTAACAAAATCTTACTAAAAAAGTGGCCTGGACTAGAGTTATAAATTCTATAGTCCTTTGTATATAGATGGCATTGAAAAACCATGAGAATGGATGAGAATAGCTATAGAGAGGGTGTAACGAGGACAAGACATACAATAAAGTCATTGTTTTGCTAGGGATGAGGAACTAGTAAAGTACACTAGGAATGAGTGGCAGAAAAGTAAGTGGAAGACCTTGAAACTAAGTGTATTCCAAAGAGAAAGAGAGGTCAGCCATGCCAAATGTTGCATGGTGGTTTGGTAAAAGAGGTTGTGTAGCTTTTCAGAATCATATACTAATTGTACTTCTTTCTAGTCATGTTACCTTGAGAAAATAATTTATCCTCACTGTGTCTCAGATTCCACAAGTGTAAAATTAGATAAAATTATTACCTAGTTCAATGAATTTTTGCCAGAATTAAACACAACACCTAAATAGCATGGAACAGTACCAATTAACAGTAGGCATTCAATGAATGTTAAAAGTATTTTTTTTCATTTTGAAATTTAGAGGGTGTTAGTGATATAGTAAGGACAGGGTTAGCAAAAACAGTGGAGGCAGAAAGTGGGTTGGAGTGAGTTAAAAAGTAAATGCTCTGTTGTAATTATCGTTCTCATAGCTCTTGGACAAATACAGCTCTTGAAAAAAAAGATATTAACTGAAACCAGAAACCACTATTTCACTGGATATGTCTACATATGTAATAACAATCTGGCCCCCACACTTACTACCCTGTTGACCATTGTGCTTGTTTTTTCACTGGTCTTTTCAACTCTAATTTTAGAGGATTTCTCCTTATGTTGAATGAGAATTTCTAAAACCTTCAATTCAGTAACCTTCTGTCATTTGGGGTCAAAGTATTGTGTAACCCTAAGGTATAATGAACATTTTGTTTCTTAAACATCTGTCTTTCAGTCATTTATTTATATAAACTGTAGGCCTCTTTCAAGTCATCAATATTCAAGGTTCTCAAAAATACCCATCAGAATCACCTTTAAAGATTTAAAAAATAGATTAATCTCTCTATCAATTCAGAAACTCCAATAGGTAGGATCCAGGAATCTGAAACTTAAATGTTTCTTTGGCAAATCTGACTACAGGAAAGTATTGGAACTGATCTATTGTCTACATAAAAAAAAAAGGGCTTTAGTGATCCATTCTTTCTTTTTTTTTTCTTTTTAACTCAGAGACTCCAAGGTTACCAAATGTCTCTTTTATTAGCATCATTACTTTAATATTTAGCATTTCTAAATTGCAAATGTATTATGTTTTGCAGAAATTCCAATTACTCCCAATCTGTGACCATTTAACAGCTAATTGCAATAAGAAGGCTTTGGCACCCAGATGTCATGCAGTTGGATGTGCCCACTTCAGTTATTGCATTTCTCTGCTAGACAGAAGCTGTGTCTTCTTGGCATAGGGGAGTGCACAGGTAGTGCCCACCATGCTTTGGCAATGTATGCAGTGTTCACAGTGAAATTAATTTTACTTCCCTACCATCACCAATTCAGTTCTTGCAGTGTTATTTGGATCAGCTGTCCTCAGCTCTTTCTCACCAATGCAAGGGGTAGTGGAAGCTAGGCAGTTAGCTGAAAACCAGTCCAAGTTTATTTCACACTTCAAAATAGGCTTCATGCTTTTCTTTAGAAAAGAAGGGAATTGCTGTAGGCTGCCTAGTTCTATTCTTGCTGCTTAGGATTTTTTCTCCATGGGTATTCTGACAGTTTAGGCATGATCCCCAGCATCACAAAATAAGACTGGAAACAAGAGAATCAGCCCATTTCGCCTCATATTGTGATCAAATTTTAATTTTATTTATGATTTATAACAACTATACTGTCACTGTCTCTTGCTTCCTCATTACTCCTTGCTAAGAACAGCTGTAAGGGCTAAATTTTTCCTGTCTTTGCATACACTCCTATTATCCAGAAATGTTCTTCCTCTTAGCTACTGTTGCTTTGGCTCCAATATTTGCTTGTAAGTTGCACCTTCATATATCCTTTTCAATATAGCTCAGCATCTGGAAATCAATTTGTTCAGTGTCCTCTCACTGAAACAATATTCACACCTGCAACATCATACACAGCTCTAGAACACATCTCAAGATGATCCAGACCCCCTCAAGCATCATCTACAAGAAGGTAGCTTCTTCACTGGAACAATTAAAACTAGCATTCCACACCGGGTAAAGCACTTCTTAATACTGTAAGAATTAGCGGTCTGCTTACAGCTCTTAGCCTCTGAGAAAAGTGAACCCCCAAATCACTGCTCTTGAAATGATTTGTTTTCATCTTTGTTTTTACACAGTTAATTTTCTGAGTGCTTGTCTTTACTCAAAAACTAACTCCAGCTGCATCAGTTTTAATTTGTACTTTCTCTGGGATTTGTAGAAATTTCTAATGCCTCCTTTAAGTTGCTTCAGATTGAATTTGATTTTAAAGTATGTTTTTGCTCCAAAATATTCATTCTGAGGCTCAAGTTTCTGTACTGTCCTAGCAAACTCTTTCACAGCTGAAACTATTCAGGTCCCAAAAGCAATTGGCACCATCTTTGACACATGGTAGGTGCTCAATAAATGTTCATTCATTTATTCATCATTCATTTAACAAATATTTATTGAGTTCTAGCTATGGCTAGGCACTGTTTTAGGGTTTAGGATTTCAACAGTGAATAAAACAAAGTCCCTGCTCTTAGAGCTTACACTATAGTAGGAGAAACAGCCAATATACAAAGCAGTAGATATACATATCAAACGTTTTTAAGAGTTATTGAGAAAAATTAAGCAGGATAAGGGGGGATAGTGAATGCTGGAGCCCAAGATTGGCTGTTTTAGACAGTCTGGTCTAGGAAACCTCTCATGAGGTGACATTTGAACAGATAATTGAAGAAAGGTAGAGGGGTGAGGTTTACAAATTCATGAGGATGGATGGATGAATGGACACTGAATACTGAATAAATTAAGGAAGAAAAACTGTTGGGGACAGGTCCTCAGGTGATCATAAAGTTTGTATCCTAAATAATCTCTTCCCCTTGAGTGTGGGAAGACCCTATAGCTTGCTGTTAACAAATAGAATATGAAAAACTTGAGGGGATGTCATGCCTATGATTATGTTATTATATCTAGATAGATAGAAAGCTGATAGATAGATAGATGACAGACAGCTAGAGATAGGGATATTTGGCTAGCGTGTACTAGAGAGATTCTCCTACTAGCCTTTTGAGATCTGAATTGCCTGTGGAGAGAGTCTCATGGCAGGGAACTGAAGGTGGCCTCTAGGAGCTGAGGGCCACAGTCCTACAGCCACAAAAAATTGAATTTTGTCAACAACCATGTGAGCTAGGATGGCTAACACCATGATTGTAGCCTTGAGACTTGAACAAAAAATCCAGTTAAGTTGTGCTTAGATTCCTGAACCATGGAATCTGTGAGATAATAGTATGTGTTGTTTTAAGTTACTAAGTGTATAGTATTTTTATGCAGCAAAAGAAAATTAACACAACAACTAATAAACTGAGCTAAGTAATTAGTCATCATACTCATCCTCTACTCCAAACTTAAGAGTAATTAATGTGTTGTATAGTTAATTTTTCATCTCCCCTTCCCCCTGCCTGCCTCCCACCACACACACCTAGGCTTGCCTAACCTTTATGTCCAGGTTCAGTTTCAGCTCAGTAGCTAGGACCACATTTTACTTTGTGTGGCATCCTAATCTTTTGCTATATAACAACTATCACAAATCTGAATGGTTCTGGGCTCAGCTGGGCAATTTTCATATGGCTGAAGCTATATAAATGGTGGCTGAGGCTGGAGTTATCTAAAGGCTCAACTGAGTTGGACATCCAAGGCAACCCACTGTAAGTGCTTGCAGTTGATTCTGGCTGTCAGGATGGAATTAGCTGGAGCTGTCAATTGGAGCACCTGCATGTGACTTTTCCCATGTATTTTAGGTTTCTCATGGCACGGTGAATGGGTTTTGAGTTGGAGCATCCCAAGAGCACGCATTCCAAGAGGCTATAAGTGGATACTTCCAGGCCACTTAAAGGTTGAATTTATAACTGAGACAGCATCACTTCTGCCACACTCTATAGCAGTTTCAGGGAGTGATAAAGAGACTCTTCTTTATGGGGGAGTGGCAAAGTCACATTACAGAATACCATGCACAATAAGAAATAATGTTGCAATCATCTTTGGAAAATATTCTTGGTCACTGTAATGACTGAGGAGAAATCAAACTCAATTCAATGCTTACCACTGAATCATAATTGAAATTAGAGAGTCTTGAGTTCAATTCATGCTCTGTTCCTTACTAGCAATATGATTTTGATAATTTAACTTCCTGGGGCTCAGTCCCTTCATCTGTTAAATCAGATAATATCTACTTCACTAGTAGTTGTAGTGATTAAAGAGAAAAGATATTAAAAAGTTCTTAGAACTTGGTAATGCATCTATAAGTGATAATAATAATTATTATGATAATTATTATTATTAGTTCTGTTATTTTAGTCTTGGCTTTATTTCTGATTCACGTAAGTGAAACTCTTCTTTATTTTCAGGGTATCTTGCACTCTATAGTATTAAATAAATTGTGTTATGAGTTTCTGAACCAGGAACTTTCCCTATACTGTAACCATCTAGGAATACTTTTGTAGATTTCTGCATGTGGCAAGAGCAAATTGGGAAGTATGGAGAAGTGGAGTCAAGCAGCTTTTTCCACATTTTGTATGTGAAACATTTTGTATGTGAAACATACAAAATCCTCTGTGTCTCGACTTGTAAAAGAAGCAATATTTTAGTAAAGTTATTTAAGAAATTTGCATTAAAATTATAAATAAAATAAAAATCTTTAATGACTTAATACTTAGTAGAATATATCCTGGTAATGTTAGTTTTGTTGGGCAGAAAATACCACTAAAACATGTATAAGTGAGAAAACTGGCACGGCCACCTAGAATCCTTCCAATTCTCATACTAAAAAAAACAAATGTTTTCTGGTATTCTCCAGGCACCTGTGAGCTTTCAATCTTTGGAATATAATCTAGCTAAAGCATGCAACTGCAGCTTCCCAGAGAGATTTTCCCAAGGGAAGCATATCATCCCCAGGAACTATCTGTCATGGTAGACTGACCATTCTATATGCTCTTTGTGAACTGAAGAATCAATAAAAAAATGACCTTTAAATTACTCTTTTAGCCAGTAAAATACAACAATATGACCTATATTTATTATCTTTTATCTAAGTCCTGAGTATATAATACTATACTGAATTAAACTCAATAAATATTTATAGAAATAAATACATGAATGAGAGAGAATATCATCATATTGATGAATATGTTGAGCTAGTTGGAAAATATGTGGGAGCATTTTAAAGTTTAGAAATTGAAAGAATTATAGATATTATATTGAAAAGAACTCTGATGCCAAATTCAAGTTTAGTAGGAAACAGTGGTGTGCTTGATTAGTTATGTCTGCATAGGTACAAGAGGTGACATACCAACATACATGTCATATATTAGCATTTCTCAGTGCTATAGGAGGAAAAGAACAGGATCTTCAAAACTGGCAGGGTTTTCTAGGGCACATTTGCTTTCTTTCAGGATATTTCCATTAGTTTAGCTTGGTTCAAGCTGAGTGGGTGGGACTCTCAACACTCCACTCTCAATTTAAGCAGAAAAACCTGCTTTTTCTATTCTAAATAATGGACCCTACCAAAAATTTCATTTGGAAATTTAAAGAGAGAATTCAATTGCTTTACAATTAAAATAGTAAAAAGATTTTTGAAAGTGCTTGAACTAGAAGATCCTAAGTCTCTTCCAGCTCTAAAATATCAATACATATGGCATTCTATCTGTGAACCTGGGGAGAAATGCCCTGCTTTTTCCACCTGATCCATTCAACATGAGAACTAATTTTGGAATTTGAGGCAGTTGCAGGCATTTTACAGTAGGTAAAGTGCTGCTGACTCTCTTTATGAGCAGGGTCAAGTCTGAGAGGACAGAGAAAAGAATTGAAGGCGCAGTTGGTGTATGAGACCATGAAGAATGTGGCAGCTTCTGCAGGAGCTGTGTGAGATAACTGAGCGGAACTGCTAAAATGCGCTACAACCTGTTTTTCCTTTTATTTTTCAGGTGCTGATATCTGACTTGAATTTCAGGAGTGTAAATAAAATAAATCTTATGCTAATGTGATTTAATACAATGGTTTGACATATAATTATGTAAATAAAAAGCTAAGGTGACTGCTCTATTCATTTATAAACAAAAAACTTCTCAGCACAGTGCCTAACATACAGTTGGCAATAAATATTTTGAAGTGACTGAGAGAATAAAGGATGACCACATTGTCATCCAGCACATCTGAGTAGAGTAGAAATAACATTTATTTTCTTAGCTATTTCTCTTGAAATTGTCCTTCAGTTTGGGGGCTATAATCGCATTAGAAAGGTAAAAAGAGATTAGATGAAATTAGAAACAGAAAACATAGTTTGATATTACAAGTGGTAAATATTAGTGGGCCCATGTCTTTACTCCTACCTTCCTTTTGATTCTGATTCCTGAGTTTGAACATATGATATGCATTTGGATGTTATCAGAGGCTTGGGAAAGCCCTGTGTGTGTCTGCTTATCATCTTGTTTTTTTGTCATTGACCAAAGAACATGCTCAGGAAGATAAAATACAGAGCTGTCTCTCTGGCCATTCTAGCCAAGGCCATCCTAGTTCATCCAACAGTCAGCCACACCCTAAATGTGTGATTGAGCCCAGCCCAGAGAAACAGAGCTGCCTTGCCAATCACCCCAAGCTACTAAGGTATTGTAGTTATTTGTTATACAATATTGGTGTGGCCATAGCTTACTAATACATTCCAGCTTCAAGATTAGTACCTGTGATATCTTAGGCTATTCCTTTACCTTTGTGAGCTTCAGTTTATTCAGCTGTAAAATAGAAATAATATCTTTCCTTCTTGCTTTATGAAGTTATTATTGTTTAGATCAAATATTTGTGAAAGTTCTTTTCTAAAAGGTAAAATGTGCTTTAAATGTAGTTTTTTCTCACTTGTTTTATAACACAGTAGCAGCCATGTTGTCTTATCTCCCTTTTTAGCCAGAGATGATTTGAAGCTTCTCTTAAATTCTCATGTACATGCAGGACATTTCCCTTTCTCTTCTCTGAGAGGTGGCAAATTGTGTATAAGTATACTCTTCAGCAGAAGCAAACTACAGCTGTGGAGTTTTCCCATCTTCTGAGAGTCGATGTTTTACCATATGTTGGAATTGTTGCCAATGTTATGCTTTGAATAATGACTGTTTTGTTAGGCATCAGTATTGTTGCAGTAATTCCATCTGGATTTATTTTGACCAGAAGTTTCCAAACTTTTTCGTACAGCATCCTTTTAATATTTTTAGGTGTCAAAGAGTCACCAATGCCAATCAGAGCTTCTGATGTACATAATATTACATCTCTAAGTTAATAAAATTTCAACATCAAACAAAGAATATTAGCATTTCAAGCACTCTCCTGGATAGAAGTGCCATCTTAATTAGCTTTTAAACCAATGAGATATATTCTAATAATTTTTAAAAATCTCAGAATCTCCATTACTACCTCCACATAATTCCTTAGAGATCCAGAGTTTGGGATCCAGAGGTGTAGATACAATTTATTAGCTGTCCCCTTTGGATATTACACAGAACCATTCTTATATACAAGAAAAGCAAAATAGAATCACTGAATTTTAGACGTACATGGAATTTTAGAGATAGCTCACTATGTACATAAAGAGACTAAGGTTCTAAATTGTTGAATGACTTTGGAAAGTTTACATCATTAGTGAGAACCAGTCAGAATTATAACTCTAGCCTTGTATTTCTTTGTACTGTTTAATGCCACTTTCAGAGGCACAAGAGGTGAGTCTTAGACCTCTTTCTAAAGTCTCCATTAGCTGTCATCTAAAATTATGCCACTTTAGAAATTCATTTGCTAAATTTGAATCTCTAATTCCTGAAAAAGTTAAGAAAAAGAAAAAAAAAGAAATCATCATGTGACCATGAACGTTATAACATTTATACTCTTAGCTATCATTTCCTCAGAATAAAAGGTTTGACTTTTGAATTTCTAAACAATCTCAATTTTCCAGATTTTATTTTATTTTTTTAAACAGGCTTGATTTTACCCTGAATTCCATTAATTCACCTTCTACTCCATCACAACCACCACATATACCAGCTTCTGTCCTTAATTTGGTTTTCTGTCCATGCATTTTTTTTGAGCACTCCATCCATTTGTCACCCTTGAGTAAGTACTGTCTCCCAAAACATGTTTGAGGATTCTCAAGAATCTGCTTAATCTCCTTATAATGAGAATTCCATGGATATCTCCAGCTCAGCTGATTTACAACCAATGTAGTACTATGTGCCTTTTCTTTTTTTTTTTTTGAGAGGCAGAAACCATTTATTTGAAATCAATTAGAATTGTTTTTTGGGACACACTGATTCAGGCCTATGCCCAAACAGTGTTCCAATGAGAAGACAAAGACCAGGGGTGTTTATGAGAAGAAGATGGGAACAGTTATATCTATAGAAGGAAGGCCTTGTTTGGTATAGATAATGTAACAGCAATGTTAATTTAAAAAAATATTTAGAATGTTTTTAATTTTTAGTCCTATAGGCATCTGTCTGTAGTCATAATATTTGCTTTCTTGTTATCTTTGCAAACAGTTCTTTGGAAAACATAGTTGCATTAGGCCCAGTCCAAAGGTTATTTTGCCCTGTTTTAACATTTCAAATATTTGAGGCATAAAAAGTGCAAGGCAGTTCCTCTGGCGTAGCAGCTCAGGCTCTATTTCAAAGTAGCTCCATTTATATTATTGTTCACACCCGCTCCCCCCCACCACAGTTTTTATTATTAACAACCTGCATTAGTGTGTTACATTTGTTACAACTGATGAACAAATATCAGTGATTTAGTTTTTGTATTTTATTTTATTATTAGTTTCAAGTATTTAGTACATTGTTTAGACACTTATATAGTTTATGAAATGATCCTCTGATTGCTCTTTCTCTCCTCTGGCTCTATACCTCGCCTTTACATTAATGCTGACTACATTCCTTTGCTGTGCTCCCTATCTCTGTGCCCTTCTATTAACTATGTTCTTTATCTGATAAAGAAATCTTCATTGTCTCTGCCTTAAATTTTATGTGTAAGCTTTGAATAGTTGTTCTCTCATGCCTCATATATGTAATCTGTTGAGAAATTCTTCTTTAGCCATACTCTGGACCACATGATTATCTCCTCATAGCTAACTAATGAAAAATCCTTGCCTAATTGTCCTATTTCTAATCTCTCCCTCCTGCACCTTATTTAAAAATGCTTCTTTTATGTTTTCTTATGAAAGCATTACAGTGGTATTTAAAAACCCCCACCAATGCTCAAATTGAGACCTTACCTGTCTCTGTGTCTGAGCAGAATTAATAAAGACTAGGTATTTCCTGACCCTACCCTCTTTGTTTTCTTATTTGTCACTGATTCAAAATAGCAACTCATTGCTCCCGTTAGTCTATTAGGATTAGCAAACTATGACTCAAAGATCAAATCTGACCTGCCAACTGTTTTTGTAAAGTCTGCATAGTGGTTTTTACATTGCTAAGTGATTAAAACAATATCAAGAAAGAAGAATATTTTGTGACATGTAAAAATTATAAGAAATTTAAATTTCAGCATTCATAAAATAAGTTTTATGGTAACACTGTCATACTAATTTGTATAGTTTTTGTCTAACACTGCTTTTGTGCTTCAATGGCTGAGATGAGTAGCTACAACAGAGATCACATGGAACCCAAAGTTTAAAATATTTACTATTTTCCCTTGACATAAGAGTCTGCCAACCCCTTGCATATGAGTCATCTCTGAAAATGTACCTCTGTGGCCGTGTTCATGCCATTTATCCTTGTTAAAAAAAGTATCCCAAACTTAGAAGTAAGACAAAGGGATGACTGCACGTATTTTTTTTGTGTGTGTGTCACAGTGAGTGAAGTGTGAAGCATTGCTTGACAGGCCTACACAAGGATTATTTCAGGATTTACCTTTTTTTGATTTCCTTTTTACTGATCATGGCCCAGGCTCTGAGGTTACATGTTAATTTATAAATTTGGATTTAGGAGTGAACACTACTTTAAAGGATTAGTTTTATTACTCTGTAAGATATTAATTTTTCATCTATCAGCAAATTCATGTCAGCATTCCTTTGACCTACTGAAATATAAATCTCTTTTTTTAAAGTCTCCTTTGAACCATTTTTAGCATCTTACTGGTTCTCTCATTAATGGGTTAAATTTTTGATAACATGCTCACTCTATATTTGTACTAGTATCATGTTTGTAGTATTTAAAAAGTTATGCTTTGATCTACTGCTTGTAATTCCCTGTGCATATCTCAAACCTTGGCCTCAAAGTCCAGTGTCAGATAGCACTTAATGTTGCCTTTGTTGATCACACTAATTTAAACTGATCGTTTTAAAAGCATTTATCTTGTTAATAGACATATAATTTGTTTTATGATTCTAAGGTCCTTAAGGTCAGTGAGTACATTTTTTTTTATAAGACTGAATTCTCAAAGAGCCTTGATCATTGTAAAAATTCCACAATTGTTTGTGGAATGAGTGAACTTAAAATGCATTTTTAAAAAGATTGTTGTAAAAAAAAACAATTGTCATTCTTTATATTAAAAGGGATAGAAGAGAGAAAATAGTGTAAGGCAAAAATACAGCACATTTTAAGTGTTTATTTGGCATAAGTTATGTAGAAAATTAGATAAAGAAGTGTCCCTAGGTTGCAGCAAATCAAGACAATGATAAATTGCCTGCATTTAGAGTATCTGGATTTCTCTTTAACCATTAGCAAGAATCTCGTAAAAATAATTATCAGCCTCTTGTATACCAAACATTGATGAAGCCGATTCCTAATCTGCATACAGCACTGAGGAATAAATTCATTCTGTGTTCATTTTACCTTTATTTAGAAGTTAATCACTGCAAAATGATTTTACAATGATTAACTTCTAAATAAAGGAGAATCAAGGCCCAGCCAAATCCATAGCTTAAATATACTTTCTGCTTAGTAGTACAAGTATAGATCACAGATTTTCTAATGTTTACTTGAATAACTAATATATCCTAAATTGTGTCTTAAAATTTTTTAACTTTACATATGATTTCAAAAAAAGTTAGGACATTAATAAATATACAGAGAATAAATATTACACATAATCATACTGCTAGAAATGTTCTCAGTTGATCTCCATTGACAAGCCTTTGGAGTGAGCATTATCATTCTTATTTTGTTGATGAAACTAAGAAACCTGGAAGCTCTAGATTTCATTTGGCTTGTTTTCTAATGAATTCAAGAATTATGGTGCTAGAATGATGAAATTTGAGAAATCATTTGAGCCAAATCCTAGCATAGACAAGATATGCAATTTTAGCAAAGTTTGCTATCAGAAACCCCATCTATTAACCTGCAGTCAACCACCTTGTGGTATAAATCTTTTCAAAGTGATCCTCAATGATCTCCCATTTCCTGAGATTAATCCCCTCCTTTTGGGTGTTGGCTGGACATAATGACCTGCTTCTAATGAATATAATACAGAAAAGGTGATGGAATGTTACTTCTATAGCTTACAGAGGACTATGACTTCCTACTTTCTGGAAATTTATGTTTCTCTCTCTTTCTCTTGCCTTCCCAGCTAACTCTCTTTAATGAAGCCAGCTGTCATGTGAGAAAGGTCCACACAGAAAGAAACTGAGGGAAACATTTGTTCAACAGCTAGTGAAGAACTGAGGCATTCAAAACAATCTGGTAAAAAACTGAATCCTGCCAGCAACCATGTGATTGAACTTGGAAATAGATTCTTCCTCAACTGAGTCTTCAGATGAGACCATAGACCCAGAAAACACCTTCACTGTAATTTTGTGATAGACCCTGAAACATTGAGGCAAGCTAGTTCCTTCCCAAATTGCACATAAAATGAGAGTTAATAAATAAATATTTAAAGCCTCTAAATCTTGGGGGTAATTTTAATGCTGTGATAGATAGCATCCTTCCCATGCACAAACTTGGTGATATTCTATTCCTTCAGTCAATATAGTTGGCATTCTGGTTTATCTCACTTTTATAGTAAGCTAGTTCATAAAACAATCTGATAGATTTATTTAATTCAAGATATTAATAACTGATAAAAGCTACAATTATTTCACTCAAGGTATTTGTATTTTAATTGAACATGGTCTTTTAGATTAAGCAATTGAATTTCCAGGGTTGAAATTTTAGACATTACTAAGCCAAAAGGGCAGTGGACTTTTATTTTTCTCTGTTTGAGAGTCATATTGTACTGGAATGATTAGGGCCTCAGTGTGGTTGGTTTCTCCTAAGTGAAAAAGACTAGTTTCTCTAACGCTGTAGCAAGTATCATGGGATTTCCTCTCATTCTCTATATTTGTGTTTACCTGGACTGGTTTTCCTAGAAATACTGACAACTATAAGCCAAATTTAGACTGAAGGTTGGGAGAGATTATCTATCAAAATTAGAAGAGCACTTACAGAGTATATTGGGTCTTGGGAGTTTGTTACATCATCTAGCCTGATCTTCATTACAAATACAGAAATTGGTTCCTTGAAATTGAGTGCTACTATCAACCTAAATCTGTGTTATTGGCTTAGGAGGCAGTTGTAGGGTGGTCTATAAATTGATATCAGATGCTGGAAAGATGTAGCTCCACATAAGGCAGTGGCAAATCGTGAAAGTATTGCCTGTTATTCCTCAGAAGGAATGTGTTTCCTACTGAGGCAGTGGCTCTAAGGGTTGGGGTGGGAAAACAATGTTATTGTGTGTTCGGTTATAATTTGCTACGTTTAGCAAATATCACACACACACACACACACACACACACACACACACACACACACACACACATTGAATTCATGCAAGAAAAATCCCAACATCAAGGATTATATCTTGGCTGACCAGGAAGAGCAACACCAATCAAATTTTAGTAAGTTAGACCACTGGATATTTTTAAATTGTTGCAGTACCTAGCATTACATAATCCACCTAGATAATTTTTATGTATCTTATCAATATATGTAAATTTAATATTCACAAAACACTACATGGTATTATCTCTGTTTTACAGATGAAAAAACTGAGAATCAAATAGATTAAAACTAACTTGACAAAGGTCCATAAAAAAGTTGAGAAGCCAGTATTGAAAGTCATGTTTCCCTGATTATAAAGCTTATGTAATTTTCTTTATGTCATGTTAGTTTTTATTAAAATGTAGAGGAATAAAAAGAAGAGGAAAGTGAAAAGGGAGAAGTATAACTAGAAGAAGGGAGAATGGAACTAGAAGAAAGATAGGTGGTTCTGTGTATGAGGATGCCACCTTAATTTATATACTCCAAGTAGTGTGGTATTCTAGAAAATGTCACTATTTCTTGAATTAGCTAGTTTCCTATGAATAAAATGCCATGAGTAGATGACTCCAAGCTTCTACCTTCATCCTTCTATATTCATAATCCATATTTACTTTAAAATCATCCACAGAATGAAATGACTGAGCCCACTTTCAAACAAAACTTTGTATTTGATTTGTATGAACACAGATTTGGGCCACTTTCCTTAATGGTGTCTCAATTTAACTGCAATTGTATTCCATTTGGAATCTCTCTGGAGCACAAGTGGCATTTTGCTAAGACTTCTGGCAGCACAGCCACTTATAGTTCAGTTGATAATACATAGTTTTTGATGGAGGAGTTCAGAGAGACTCTATTTAATTGTACTTTCCACAGCTTGCTGCTGTGTACAAAAGAGCCAAGTAGGGAAGGTTCATCTTCTCCTCTCTAAGGTGCTGATTTGCATATTTAAACATTCAGAGGATGCTCTCCCAGTTGCAGCTCTGTGGATAATGTTTAAGCCCATATTTGCATTTGTGAAAAAGTTGTGAAAAGGAGGAAAATATACATTTGATCAAAGAAATGCTAATGAGAATTTAACACAGCTTCAACTTTTCCATTCTCATTCAAAGTATTAGTATGACCTCTTGGTTAGAGAATTATATCTATGGTTTGTTCCCAGTTCTGAGGACTTCATTTAGAAAATAACTGAAGTCTATGTGTTTTAGAATTTTTATTTATCTAGGGAGTGATCCCTGAGCTCTTTGCTGATGTAGGTTTGGCATTAGTTCATCACTAGTAACACTAAACCTCAATATAAAGCCTCTCCTAGCTAGTTCCCTGTTCTCTTGTAAGCAGAGTGAGTTTTGATTAAAATAAGAAAGGACCTTTATATCAAGGTGGAGAAAGAAGGAAGAGAGGGTTTTCTGCTTGTATGTTTTGTTATGTTTAAATTTGATGGTACTAATAAGCATTCAAAATTTGACACTTTTACTTAGATAGTGAAGGCAGCTGTGGACTTCCTGCCTTTCCATATGGCCAACCATGTAGTGGTTTCATGAGGTGGGACCATGTGCCTGGCTCTAAACAGAGGTTTCAGCCCTACACATTCTGTTTTTCTCATTGACTCTATGGTAGTCAGTCTCCAAAGGTGGCCTCCAAGAACCATGCCTTCTGGAATTTATGCTTTCATGTGGTCCCCTCCCACAATCAATGACAATGAATCTGACTTGAGTCCCTTAAAGAATGTGATGAAAGTAATGTTGACTCTTAAGAAGGCCTGGCTGCCCTCACTTTTGGGAAACTGGGGTTGCCATATAAGAAGTTCAATATCCAGATGGAGAGACTACATGAAGAAACCTTGTAGAAGGGCCAAATGGAGAGCAGAGGCTCTAAAGTACATGAGAAAGGAGAAGAACACAGTCATCCTAGCATTCCCACATACTCTCCATTATTAACCCAGCTAGAACAATTCTCATTTGTAATATAACCACAAGTGTGTGAGAGATTCTAAATGAAAGCCGCAGAACTGCCTAGTTGATTCCAGTCAATTCACATGAGAGTTAATAAAATGGTTATTGTTTGAAATCATTGGCCTTTGGGATGGTTTTTTAGACAGCATTAGAGAACTAAATCAATGCATTTTGCCCAGGCCTCTTTGCCCATGTCTCCCCTTCCTAACTCTTTGCATATCATGGTGAGGTGAGACATGAGAAACTATTACATTGGTTCTTGCCCAGTTTGTGAGCATTACACGTCCATTTTTGGCATTCTGCTGACCTTGCAAGAACCATATAGTTCTTGATTATCCCATGGTTCTGATATAACATATCTAGTCCATAAGCTGAGTATATATTTTTAGGGTTTGGTTTTGTTTTTCTTATAGCTGATTTGGTAAAATACTTAGAGATTTCAGAATAAATGTTCTTCAGTGCAACCCATTAAAATCCTTCCTACACATTAGTGATAAATTACAACTCAAACATGTTTTGGACAAAAAAATGGAATGAAATGTTACTATACCTTTAACAATAAGACAACCAGAATTTTAAAATGTAATTTCCAACCTGCTTTCAATACTACTAACTACCATTTAATTATATCCTGCTACATATTATACCTTCTATGTATTACTTCTAACCTATATTTACAATGACCTAGCCACAGTGGCCTTCTTATTTTTCTTGAACACAACAAACTCATTCCTGCCTCAGGGTCTTTGTATTTAGCCTGCCCTTTGGACTGAACATCTGTTAATGCCACATCTTTTCCTGCTTGTCCCCTTCTCTTGATTCTACATTCAACCATAATTTCATCTCTTCCATAGTCACTCTAATAAATTAACCTCCTCAGATAGTCACTTCACATGTCATTGTATGCATCACTCTCTGAAATTTTCTCACTGATTCATGGAATAGCCTATTGTGTCACTCTCTACTAGAGAGTAAAACACATCAGTCAAGGATATTGTCTGATCCTCCAGAATGACCCTAGCCTGAACAATGTCTGGCATTAATGAATAGATGAAACAAGTGAAGAAGGAACTCTTATAACTTACCTTTGAAAAAGGTATTATTGTCTACTTTTTTTCAGATGTGGAACTGAGGGGTAAAATTGCTCAGATAACATGCTCAAGGGCTCTCAACTTAAAGTGAATGACTTGTCTGTTCTTTGCCCTATCCTGTTGTCCCCTCCAGCACTTCTATATAGTTAGGTTAGCAGATAAACAACTCCGTTAAGCAGTTTTAAAGGATGTCTAGAAAAGGCTAAAACAGATGAACTGAACACAGTAAACAGCTATTTCCTCTGCCAGAATATTAAAACAAGCCCTAGGAACATTTCTCTCATGTTTGTCCCCTATACATTTTAAGAGGTAAATGAGGTCTATCATGTTTAATTCAATTATTAAACATCAGCAGCTCAAATCAATAGGTCTTAATGGTGTAATGAACTTATTTAACCCCAAATAACATGTGACCCAAAAGTTGAAAATTAAGGTTATCTTCTGAGACTAAAAGTAAACAAAATGCTTAAGAAGATCAGCTTCCCAAAAAGAATATCTACAAAAGAATGGCTGTAAAGTTTTGTTAATACCCATATTCCAGGAACTGAGAACAAGGCATGGCTGTATTGTCATATTTAAAGATGCATTATTTTTTTTTAATATTTACTTTTCAATTAGAGTTGACATTTAATATCATTTTATATTAGCTTCAGATGTATAGCATAGTGATTAGATATTTATATAATTTATGAAGTGATCCTTCTGATTAGTCTAGTACCTACTTGGCACTATGCATAGTTATTACAATATTATTGACTATATTCCTTATGCTATATTTGATTTCCTCATGACTATTTTTGTAACTATAAATTTGTACTTTTTATTTAATAGGAAGGTCAGAGTATCTGGGAGTCCAGAAAAAGTAAACATCAGCAATTAGAATTTGTCTCTGTGTTTCTAGTTCTGTGTTAGGAAGAAAATGCCCAGGACAGAAACTTTGACTGGCAGCTGTATCTCAGTGATGGAGACAGGTGCATCATGACACTTGACATTAAGTTCTTTCTACTAACTTTTCTCTTTACAATTCTACACTTTTCAAACTTCCGATTATTATTTGGCTTTCCTACAAGGTGATAAGAACATACTGGTCTTCTTGTTCACTATTAATAATTATCATTTGGTTTAAAAACTGTGTTTTAAATGCTTAATTAGCATGAGTTTGTACAAGAATGATTGTTCTTGGGTCCATTAACAAATCTAGGCCTAGACAAGTTTAAATTATACTTTCAGATCCTTAACCATGGAGGCCCACCCACTTGTTATCCAAAAGGTCATTCCCTGGATATGTTAATACTATCACAGAAAAGTTAAACTCTATAGCCTCAATACAAATCTGGGATTGTATCTACATGACAATCTTCCAGTACTAGAGAAGCAATGCTCAGAACATCAGAGGAAGAAAAAACAATACAACAGGTCTTGTGCATTGGTAGTGTTGTTAGTTTTGTCTTCTTTTTTTTTTAAAAGACAATTATTAGAGAGATATTGTTAATTTAGACAAACTCTTAAATGAATTACAAGAAAAAAATAGAGTGTGTCAATGTATTAGATTCAGTGATGTTTTATATTACAATAGGGTTGGGGAGTAAGACATTAGGGTCAACTTCCACAAGTTAATTTTTCATTGTTATTTGTATTAATCCAAATGCTCTTTTTTTTCCAAATAAATGCCTTTAATAACTTTTTAAGCAATTGTATCCACCTGATCTTGATTTTGGCATTTCCCCTGGGCTCAACCTAATACAGTAATAACTGCAAACTTACATAGATGCTCAAAATATAGAATAACTGTACATCATTAAGAAGTAGCAATACTTACCATGGGTATAGGAACATCTGCAATGAACTAAAAGTTAGGTTTTCATTTTAATGCCCTTGGAAGAAATGTTTTGCAAACTTAAAAAAAATCTGTATTAGTCCAGCACTTTTTGTACACCCCATAGTGTTGCAGGTCTAGTACCTCATGTTTAAAAACATGTAATTCTTTTTCTGTTTTTCTTGTCACAAATCTTGTCCCAGTAAAAAAAAAAAGAAAGAAAGAAAGAAGAAGAAGAAGAACAACAGAAAAAACCCTGACAACTTATATATCCCTATAATGTACATATATATATATATATATATATATATATATATATATATATATTAACCAGAGTACTATTTTTGCAAATATGTTCTTTCTCAAAAGTCATCTAACATTTTTACCCAAGGCTTACATTCACTAATAGGTATGCATAGAACCTCTTATAAATTTAAGAACTGTCTTCATATAATAGTTTTAATGTCATAAATATTTAATAAGAAGTATGGACACTACTAACCGGTCTTATTGTTAATTTTAGAAAATAAATATAATTTTACACTGAAGCCTGAAGAATAAAAATTCTTTTAAAAAACCAAACACTTTTTATATATTTTTTATAATAAAAAATAATAATTGAATCAAACATTCATGCATTGAAGGGCAAACTACTGATAATTATTTCTAGCACTATTCTCACAAAAATAGATCTTCACTACTGTTTTCAGAATCTACTAGCAGTGATCACAAGAAGTTTGCATATGCGACTTATTCACATTGCTTTATTTTTGTTGTTGTTGTTGTTGTTGTTGTTGTTGGTATTGTTCAGTTCACAAAAATTATCTCAAGTCATCATATCCTTGCATTTAACCAGCAAACGAGTAATCTTGAAAAAAAACATTTTACAAACTGGACACATACCTTGTTTATTGTCTCTGAAATTGCACTCCATAAAGCAAGTCCATTTCTTAAACCTTCCCCAATATAATACAAAAATATTCTTATGCAAGTAATAAATTTATCTTTAAACATCCAACCTTTTTGAAATTTAAAGTAGTCACACCAAAAGTTATCATTGTTATTTTTAATCTAAACATAGAACACCTTGTGCTTATACAAACTGCTGTTATCATGTGCTTATATACTCCTCACATGGATCTGGCAAATATACTCTGCCATTATGCATTAAGTTATGTAAAAAAATTATAATCAGTGTAGAACTTGCCTATTTTTAAACAATGTTTTTTAACCATCCTCATCTACATTTGTTTATATATATATGGCAAGTGCAATCAAAATGACAAAATCACTATCTCTATTACTAACATATGCAGCATTCTTATTTAGTGAGTGATCTCCTTCGCTCTTAAAAATGAAAGCTCAAAATACTAAGTATGTTATTCTTGCTAAAGTTGGTTATATAGTCTTACTTATAAGCCATAGTTAAAATCTTTAGAGAGATCAACACAAAAGTCTACTTTTCTAATGTTATACCAGCAGGAATCTCTGCTATCCTCTGTCTGTAATTTCTCATTACATGTCCAATTTTCTTACAAAAATATACACGTTATTCAGATGACTGTGAAGATGACTATGAATACAAGGTCACCTAATAGCACAGATTATTTAGAATGCAGTACTCATAAGATCATTGGTTGTAAATTTACTTAATTCTGTTGTGTTTTTATTTCATTTCAGTGATGGCTCAGATTCTGTAAAGCAAAACTAAAAAGAAATCTTATCGGTAACTGTGTTTCTAAAGTTAGGCTTTGCTGAGGACATGTTATTTGCTAAGGACATAATTTAAATGGAATCTGAAAAAATAAGTTATTTCACAGCTCTGAAAAATATAATTGACTAAAAGATAGAAAACCCATGGTAATAACTTTGGTGCTTTCACAAGCTTTTCTTATGATAGTTGCTGAGTACAATACCTCACCTCCTTCATTTTTTTTTAATAAATAAAGAATTCAGGGCTACCACCTAATTGAAAAAGTAACAAATGGAAACTATCACAAAATTTTTATGGGGAAAGCAGGAATGAGCTGACTCTCTCCTTTAAGATAAAATGCATGTCCTAAAGAAAAGTTAGTTGAACAGAAATATTGGTATTCATTTTTAGTCTGTGCAAAAATGATTCCCTAGGTAATTTCCTGATTCAATACATTATCTTGGGAATTCATATAACTATTTATTTAATATTGCATATATATTGATTGAGCATATATAAATGTATGGGAGGTATGTTTTTAATTAGAGGGCACACACATAACACATGCACTCACACATAATTTAGCACACTAAATGCTTCACGTTGTCAAAGTTTAGTGTTTTGAACTGTTGCTGTCCAGAAGACTTTCTGGAAATAAATCATGCTCATTGGTACATTGTCTCCTTCACTTGAGTGTAAAAATTTTTTAAAGGCTATATTTGCATTCAATAAAATTCTACTATTGAACATTATTTTTTGGATAATCTAGTGTTATAAAACCCTAGATGGTAAGAGGGCCTACAGTGGAAGGAACTAGACAATGGGTGGAAAAACTTAAACCAATTCTCCAGAATGTATAAGAATATTTTCTCTCAACTAACAGTAGCCATGCCCGTGATATATGCACTTAGGATTAGTGACAAGATTAGTTATGAGAATCAGACATCAAACAGGACATTTGTCTTAAGAAATAGAAGCTAGCAACCTCATCACTGGTAGCCATTTCGGATATAACAAGGGACATAAAGATCAACATTTGCCCAGTGAGATAAATATATGTGGCTGGAAATATATCGTCATATCTATATCTATATCTATATCTATATCTATATCTACATCTATATCTATATCTAATCTATATCTATATCTATATCATCTATATCTATATCTATATCATCTATATCTATATCTATATCTATATCTATATCTATATCTATATCTATATCTATATCTATATCTATATCTATATCTATATCTCTATCTCTATATCTATATCTATATCTATATCTATCTATCTATCTATCTATCTATATCTATATATCTAATCTATCTATATCTTTCATTGCGGAAGAATGAAAGATGGAGGGATTAGAAACCAGCAAGAGGGGTGGGTACCTGGATTGTGGTAGTAGCAGCGGGGTTTCAGTTTAGAGTTGTTGAGACAGTCCTAAATCTATCTATCTATCTATCTATCTATCTATCTATCTATCTATCTATCTATCTAGATATAGATATAGATGATTAGATATAGATATAGATATATAGATAGATATAGATATAGATATAGATATAGATATGACTGAGGTGTGAAATAAAGAATCAACTGGTTTGTCATTGTTTAGGCTGTCATTTTGTTGAAATAATGCAAGATGATCCATTTAACTTAACCTACATAAAATTAAGTAAGATTATTAGTACTGCATGAATATAGTCTTGAACTTTATGTCATTCACTAAGGTTCCCCAAATTACATGATCATAAAAATTTCCTAGAGTTCAATTGTTTTGAAGTGTGAGCAAGTAATCAATGCCATTAACAAATGCTATAAGTGATTCTTAAGTTAAAGGACATTTGGAGAAATCTTCATTGGAGTTCATCTTTTTATACATTCATTGTTAATGTGAGGTAAAATAATTGTTAATTATGTCCAACTAATTAAAAAATTTCATATTGATATGTTTATTTTCATAACCAGTATCTTTGGGGATATCCCTGTCTAATTTTACTATTTTTCTTCCTTAACAGAAACAGAAGTGACAGTAGACATATATATTCTCTTGGAAGGTGTGTTTTTAATTAATACAACTGTTAATTAGCTCACTTTTTCTTCTATGATAGTGGATTTACTTTTCATAACAAATTTGGACTCGGTTTTCTTGACTAGTTCTTTTATCCTTCTTCTTTCTGAAATATTCTCAAAGTATAATTGTCTATATAGTTCAGTTTTTTTTCAGGACTTCTTTATTTGGAGTTCCAAGGAAGAAAGATCCAATTTATGGTGAAATTCATCCTCTGCAAACTTTAATTTTGTATTTCAAAGAGTGACAGCAGCTGTAATGACAGAAACAACAAATCCTATACTTGTGTTTGTCAAAAAGTGGTCTTTAGGCTTCCACATTAAAATCACCTGGAAGCCTGTTAAGTGAATAGATTCTGGGTCCCACCCTGGTATTATTTGGAGTTCCATTAGAATTTTCATTTTTAACAAGCTTTCCAGTCAATTGTTCCGAAGCCTAAAATTTGAGATCTACCTGTTTGGTTTTCGACTCTGTCTTATAGAATCATCTGAAGGGTTTATATAACAATAATAATAAATAATAATAATAGTAATAATAATAATAATAAAAATAAAATAATACCACCTAACAATAGGGACAAACTCCAGATTAGTTTTTTTTTTCTGAATTTCTGAGACTTTGGGACTTTCAAAACCTTCCTGGGTGATTCTAATTACACATAGGTTTTAGAACTATTACTAGTAGGCCCACTAGAAGGATGCTATGAAAGAACAATTTCACTCCTTGTCTAACCCTTATGTCACAGTATAAGCATGCCAAAAAAATCATAATTTCTCTTCACACATTATAATGTTTAGCAATCGAGTTCCCATTTTATTTTAGAAAAGCATGCTGAGCAATGGTTCTTTGTTCAGCCTGGGACTACCTAAGAAAGGATTTTCATTCAGAGTCCAGTTTTCCTCTCTAGTTCATAAGTGTGTAAACAGTTTTTTATTGCCAAAGACAATAGGAGAACTGAGATATTTCATGGCATAATTTAAATCAGGTATCGATTTTCATGATTTTACAGTTCTGTTTGTCATTTATATAGGTTTTTAGCATGTTCTTCTGCTTTGTTTTTTTGGGATGTTTTGTCTTTTATTAGTTTTTTTTCCCCCAGAAGTAGGATATTTTACCTTTTATTAGTTTTATCCCCAGAAGAAATTTGACTGCCTTAGCAGTACTTCCATAATCCACTTTTTTTGTGAACCATCTTGATGACTTTTGCCATTTATCACCTTCCCTAGACTATTATTTACCTATATTTTATTTAAATCATGTAAATATATATCATTATACCATGTAAGCAGAACTAGAAATACTATCCATAAAGTCAAGTTTATGTACTAAAGCTTTTGAAAAATCCTAACACATTTCAAATCAAACACATGTAACTATTCAAATAAAAACCTCTTTACGTATACCATTTAAAACAAATTAACATATCATTGGGAAGGTGATCCCTAATTTGGGCAAACAATTGGTAAAGTATTTGTCAAATTTAGATGTTCTCTGGCCTTCAGAACTTATCCCACACACGTTATTAGTATTACTGGGCATTAAGTATTGATTCAAAATTTGAGTTTAAAAAAGAAATTTGTTTGAATTACTCTTATAGGCCATATATAAAAGCTAAAAATAACACAGCAATAAATGTTTGGGTCATTATTATTTTAATTCTTTGAATATTTGCCTCATTGTTTTTATTTTTTCAATAAGTATAGATATGATATCAATTAGGAATCTTCTAGAAATAAATGTTTCATGAATATGAATCTTTTAACCATCTGTCAATAATATGAGTGTAACTGAAAGTTCTTGAGAATTTGTATGTGTGTGTGTGTGTGTGTGTGTGTGTGTGTGTGTGTGTGTGTTAGAGAGGTACACAAATAGTCCCCAAATGGTCTTCAAATAGAGTTGTCTCCTGATATATTTAATGGGTCAGATCCTATGATTCAAATTTAAAACACAGTATGAAAATTATACACTGAGTCATAATCCATATATTTTACTTCTTCAGTAGAAGTTATTTTTTCACATTGAAAAACCCTACTGAGGTAGAAATGACTTCATTAAATTTTAAATATATTAATTACTTTGAAATCCAACATGAACTAACCTTACATTTAAAAAATATATATTACTTTCCATTTTCATAATTTAACTCTGCTTCATTTTTGATAAGTGTTTTTTAAAAGGCTGTCCTAAGATATTAATTCTGCCTACACAGTCCATTCACTCTAACCATGGTTTATGAATGTTTGCTTGTTATGCTTAGGATGGGAAGATTTATTACCATTCCCCTCCCCAGTTCCCCAGAAATAAGTAAATAGTTAAGTTTATTGATCTTTACCATAAAGTGAAAAGGCTAAAAATATTTCCCTTTCAGAATGACTATGTACTACAAGCAGGTACAAACAGAGTAGAAAAATAAGATGATTAAAGATCTTGGTTATTTTAAAATATTACCTGAGGGGGCTTTATTTTAAGGTCATTATGTGAGTAGTACCTTAAAAAGAAAGGAATTCAATACCCGGGGAGTAAGAAGTAAGGAAGAGAAACAGCAAAGAAGACTCACGTTATAATGTCTTTCATTTCTGTTTCTCAAAAAAATTTTATGAAGTAGGTGAGGGAAAATGCAGAATTTAACCTTGAAAAGATAATTAACATGATGACTTTTAAGTGTTCAAGTTTGTGATTCAAACCTTTCCATAATCCAGTAGTGAAGAAAAAAAGAGGGATTATAAGTGGACCTGACTTTTCAACATGATATTTCTTTTTGTTCAGCCAACTGGGCATCTCTTAAGCTTCTTTCTTCACACTCATAATAAAAATTAAGTCTAAGAGTTATAAACTTATATATACAGACATAGAGAGGGAAAGAAAAATATAACAAGAGTTATCAAATCAACAAAGGTACTTACATATGTTCCGACAACACATTATTAATTTATTTTCATCTATGATCAGGTAGAAACCAGAAGAAACATTTGTAGCTTAATAAATAATTTAATTTCTTGAATTTCTATGTAACATATAAATTTATTTTTTACAGGATATATAGAGAGCATACTCATAGAGAGCAACAGACTTATGAAACGACTATAAAACACAAATTATAATTCAAGTTTAAAATTTCTCATTTTTACACTTGTATTTGTCTATTTTCCTATTGCTAGTCAAAGCAAAACCAAATATATAATTGTAAGTATTCTAAGAAAAAAAGGAGCTCCTCCATCACCTACACATGAGTTACATACATTCTAGATTGTACAAAAGCAAAGATGATAGGCAGAATTAAATAGAAATACTATGTAAAATGCACTTTTTACCGACTGTTGAACATATCTGAGAGTGTCTGAGTTTAACCTTTGACTTGAACTCCAGCAGAGGAAAATGACTAAATTCACTTTCCTATTTGGGTTCCCTCAAACTCTGAAAATGTAAAAGTTTTTACAATTCAATTGCAGGTTATATGAATATATCTCCACTACTTTGATGGAAAGAACACACTAAGGATTCTAGTTACCAGGAGAATATGCTGCAAAGGGCATATAGACCACTGTCCATGTATGCTAACATAAAGATGTGACTTCATCCCAGTTGAGAATTAACCTAAAATACTCACATCTGATCTTCCAAAATTTAGTCTCTCATTGGATAGATTCAATTTACTTTGCCATATGTTCATGTACAATTTAAGATGTCATTTTACGTTAAACCTTTTTTTAATGACCAGTATGCCCTTTGGAATTTAAGGTTATCTGGACTATGAAGATTAAAATTTATACATCAATATTTCATGTAATAGTCTCTAGTTCATGTGCAGTTTTACTTTCTATTCATTTAGTTGTGAGGGGAATACAGTAGAATGATTTATGAGTGATTGCATTTGTTAGAAAAAAACTTTTCAGGCTGTGGATCCTAGGGGATGAATCAATGAAGGTAGTGGATGAAGAACTATGTACTAAAGGGCAGAAAGAAATTTTCATTTTATATATTGTATATGTATGTAATGGAGAGATGTTTTGTATTCTAATCCTGGAAGGAAGAAATGGTGCTCAATGGAAGATTGTAGCTGAGTTCCTTCTTTTTAGTGAAGTTTAATGATGACAAAACACATAAGATTAGGATTAGCATTAACTCATCATCACCCCTCTTTACTCAAATTTAGTGCTTACAGCTCCTTATATCTTAATTATTAATGTAACACAAACTATCACCTTGTTGCCAATCATGACTAAACAGTAAAACT
Organism: Macroglossus sobrinus; assembly: GCA_004027375.1. Taxonomy (NCBI): domain Eukaryota; kingdom Metazoa; phylum Chordata; class Mammalia; order Chiroptera; family Pteropodidae; genus Macroglossus; species Macroglossus sobrinus. The sequence goes on along the minus strand of PVKZ01000088.1, from coordinate 1,601,505 downwards.
CTAAATGACCACCTCACTTCAGTTTATTCTCAAAATTCTTCATATTGCACCAAAATTATATCATAAGTTCTAAAACTGGCAAAAAGCACAATTGCTGAAAATCAAGTATATAACCAATCCAAAATCTCGGCACAAAAAAACTGGGTCCCTTTGGAAAAGCATGTCAAATGGTTGTTTCCTCTACTCCTTTATTAGATTAATTCTTCTTACTTTTTAGGAAACAAGGTTAAACCCAAATGATAAAGTTTAATGTAATAGGCATCATGTCAAGTTACATGATTTCACAAACTATCTCTCAAGTAATGAAGAAATAAGTAAACTATCATAGTAATATTAAGTCAATTCTCATTTATCTGGGCACAAATTACTTGTAGTCAAAGTTTTTCCTCACTATAAACCAAGTCTCCCATAAATTGGAACATGCTGAAAGAGGGACTGCCTTTGTTTGTTAAAAGAATAAGGATCCCTTGAATTTTCATGAATGAAGGTGAGGTATAGCAGTCATATCAGTGACTATAAGATGTGTGGTTTATCTAAATGCCAGTTTCTGAGAATATGCTCTAAATCCAAATATCAATAGCTTTTTAGATGATGGACGCCTTTAAGACTTACATCCAGGAAAACAGTTTCGCACACATTCACAATTTTGTTTGGAACTTCAAGCTCTTCATTGTTTCCTTTAATCTTTTTAAAATAAACTCAATGGTTCCCTGAGTCAAAGTTTAAGGTCTGTTTTAAGGATAATCAAAATTTGACTGTCAGTTACCTTCTTTGTTCAGAAAAACAAAGTGGGAAGTGTTCATGAAAAGGCAAGGAATAGCTCTGCTTCCATGGACAAGCTTTTCCTTTTAAGGAACTCAGTTGCACCATCATCTCTTTGTAACAACTGTATATATTGTTAAAATATCTTCAGTGATAGGTAATATGTAACTGTAGGTAGGATTTGTGACCCATTTAATAATAATTCACCTCTCTTAATCAACTATGACAATAATAGGAATAATGTCCAAACAAGTTAGAGACAATAAGGAATTTTCCTCTTCGGTGTCTGTGTATTCTTAGGTGCATTCAGTCATTTCACTTGCACAATACCAACAGTCTCTTGAATTTCAATAAGCTTTCTTCTGGGACCAATGATATAAACTTAAACCAAATTTAAAAAAGAAAAAAATTTAAGTACAGGATAAAAAAATACTTCTTGGAAAAAGGATATAATTCCAGAATCAGAAAATAATTTACCAATGTATGAATTAATGTTTTCCTAGGAATGGTGATCTTAATTTACATAAATGGTATCTGTCAAAGTTAATGACTTCTAAGATAAACAAAACTCAGAGTTTTGGGGTTGGCTCTCAGTTAATATTTTCTTCTGGTTATGAAATACTAAATAATAAAGAAATAAGCAAACAGCTAGCTATTTAAGTTTATAGAGTTCAAACACATATATTATAAAGAAAGTAGTAAACACAAAATGGTTGTTTGAACAATCAGGTGTTTAGCTACATAAATATAGTAGGTTCGGTTTTCTTAACTCATTGTGTCTTGGATTTATTTCATAGAATTAATCTAAACTTAAGCAGTTAACTGTATAAGATACAAATTTCTTCTCTGCCCGCAGGAGACCTAAGGGACGGATTACAAATTAAATAATCAAAGATTTAAGCACCAGTGTAAAGGGTAGGACGCTCATAGGCAGCAATTACAGGTAACATTAAAGAACCAGGTGAACTCTTGATTCCATAATGTGTCACTTGGAGCCTGAGCAGTGATGGCTGAAAAACAGGCAATACCAAACACCACACATGTCCACGTTCAGAAGCCCATTCTCTCCCTCAGCTTGGCTAACAGTCACTTTCAACTGTTTCTACAACTAGAATATTCTTATCTCCCACAGTCCCCACCAAAAAAAAAAAAAAGAGAAGAATGAAACCTAAGCACTAAGGAAAGTACATTTTTTTTCTGCTTGTATTGTGAGTTCTAACATAACTTTTGTTAAACATAAAGCATGTGAACACATGACAGTTCATTTGTTCTCACATGGAGCTGATAGAGGAATACTTGGGAGGAATGTTTCTAAAGCCATAGATAGCTTCTCAATTTATATCATTTTTAAAAAATATGACAAAACATTAGAAAAAAAGTTTCTTAAGTTGTGAGACTATCAAATATTACCCATCAATCCCCGAATCATGCTATTCAAAGTGCTTAAATCTACACTAAAAATAGAACAAAAATTTACTCCCAAGGCAGCTAAATTAACATCTATGGATGCCTAAAATATGACTATGGTTTGATAACTTCCTCTACATTTATTCCACACTTCTGTTGTGCACTTAAAAAGATAAAAATAGAAAAAAAACAAAGAAATAAACCAGGCCATTTGCCATGTTTACAAGTTTCTGAGCCCTGGGGGAATCTAGAATCCAGTCCAATGAGGTTCACTGTCACCAGTCCCTGACAGGTGTCCATAGTACATAGTAAACAATGGCCTTCTTGGATTCTGAAAATAACCCAATGTGCAAAGCTGACCTTAAAGTTTATATATCCTTCAGTTCTGGTTTGTGAAAAAAAACTGACACAGGTCCAAGAGGAGCACGGGAATAAAGAACAGATTGTAGAGAAGGACCCAGGAGAGTTGTCAGGGAAATAAACATTTTCTTAAGCAAATAAAAATCAATGCACATCCCAAGGCTCCTTTACCTTGTCACACAAATACTGAGACTGTTGTATTGTTAGAAAATGCATATACTCATCCCTTATACATTTGCAATTCAATTTTACCCTCCCTAGTGAACTCTATTGAAATTTACACTTTTTTTTTGTGGCTAACTCACATCTTACTATTGTGACCAAAACCGTAAAATTGTTTTCTCATTATATAGTGGTTGGAATAAACTGAACATACAATAGTCACTACACGAGCCCACAGACGATGACTGGAATGAAAGTTCCTACAAGAATCACTAAAGTAAGGTATAAGTTCTATTATCAGTGTTTTCATCACATCCATTTTATTAAACTAAAAGCTATTTAGGTAATATTTTCCTTTAACAATCTGCCCTCCGCAAATTCCTTTATAACTGATTTTGCATTACTTTCAACATAAATATACATATTAGCTGTTTATGTCACTGATTTCAAACATAAAGCTACATGGTTGGGATGAATTTCCTGGGAGCATCAGCTTTCTGTTTCTGAAAGAGCTATACAGTTAAAATAAAATGATTCTTTATACAGTAAAAGTAATTATTTTAAACACTTTTCTCACCTAATTTAAAAAACTACTTTTTGTAAATAATGTTTATTTTGAAAGTACTGATTTTTGTAGGTTTAACCTCCTGAGTTCTTATTTAAACACTTTGATATGAATAAGTGTTGCTTATGTTCACAAACTGAAACCAAACACTTACTTCTGAATGTATCATTAAAAATTAAATACAGCAAATTAACATTTAAATACAAGGAGACCCCATAATAAGTTTCACAGATTTTTTCTGACTCTTTAGAAAATAACATTTTGTATAATACAAGGTGACAAAACATATTTGATGACACATCCTGTCCTTCCCTTTGGTTTGGAAGCCTTCAATGTAAATTTCATTTTGACTTGTGTTGATTCACCCTTTTGCGTTAACTTGCCTGGTGTTTACACATAATATCATTTTCAGAAAAAAAATATATAGAGAAAAGAGGAAGTAGAATATTAAACAAAAACAGCCACAAACACATTCATGCCTTTCCAGGAAGTGATCAAATATAGGGCTTGATATTTTTTTGTTTTGTTTTGTTTTTTCTTTTTTCTTTTTTTTTGTTACTTTTTGTTGTTGCTGTTGTGTGTTTATATATATATATATATATATATTTATTTATTTATTTATTTATTTATATAAGGGTACATTAACTCATTTAAAAAATGGAAAAAAAACACACTCTCTCCCCCATTTTTATGCCCTTGATCTTTTCTTCTTAGCACACTGTAGTAGTCACTACTAGCATACTTTTGGGTCTGGAGTGTATTCTGATGAGCAGCGAATTAAATGTTAAGACAGACTCACCACAACCCCTCCTCAGAGTTTACACATCATGCCGCCATTAGAAGGGTAGAGGTAGGGAATGAGGCAGGACAAGGAAGAGATTCAGGGCTCTGATTGGCGGGGCCCTTCTATGAACAAGTGTTCTTTTCATTTTTTTCCCCCAACTGGCAATGCTGACATTCATTGCATTGCTCTCTGAAGGCCTACATGGCCCTGCTGATCCTAGGCAGAACCCAAGAGAGGATCTGGTGCTCCTTGTCCCAGTGGATAGATTTGTCCAAGCACCCCAAGGAAATGTTAAAAGCAAAATAAAATTAAAAAAAGGAAATAAAAGCCATTCTAAAACTAAACTAATGAAGCAAAAAAGGGTATTCTATCTATATATAAGTCTCTTCTTTAAAAAAATGTAAATTTACAAATTCCAATGACATATAAAACAAAGTCAAAAAATGTGATGGATAAGAGACATGGTGAAACAGGAACACTGAATCTACAAAGAAATTGCAAAAAACATATGTACAAGACCCTGTTTTCCCTTGTGTTCTAGAGATTGTAATGCATGTTTTTAACAGCAGCAGTCGAGGATTTAGTTCCAGGCACTGGACTGCAGACTCTACTCAAGCTCCCAGGGACGGGGTGTCCCTTGCTTTTCTGTCACCAAATCACACTGGATATACTGGTCTCCCTTGGCAACAGCGGCAGGATGGCACTGTTTGTGTGGGCCTCATCTGGATTCTGTTCCCTGCTCGATTTTGTCTGTGGCCGCTGCCCATTGATGAGTGTCATAGGGATGTTACAATAGGTATGCTGATTTCCTATGGAGGTAAGAGGCAGGGTGCCGGTAGGAGGTACGTCATACTCATAGCTTCGGTAGTAGTGTTTCTGACGCATTTGTGAATGGTACGTATTGTGAAAAGTGGAACGGAGATCTGGATGGGCAGTGGCTAGAGCTGTGGAGGTGGCTGCAGCCATGGAAATGGCCGAGACAGTCTGCAGCTCCCCGAAAGGCCCCTGCTCACTAACATCTAAAGCCTGCTCATGTGTAATGGGTTCTATCCTTTTAAAAGGCATTTCATATTGTAAACGTTTCCAGAACTTAGAGTTCAACTTGTTGCATTTTGGTCCATGCCACTTAATAACCGTCAGGAGCTTAATGGTATGCTTGAGGGCCTCCACCTCCTGGTAGTTCATAATTCCTCGTAGTTCACTGCATTCAATTAGTATCACTTTAATTTCTCCAGTCACAAGCATGTTTCGAAGTCTGGTCTCCAGTTCAAAGATACTCCAGCCCCTTCTGACTACGTAATTTGGGGTCATGACAATAATCAGCCGCTTGCTTTGATCTACACACCTTGCTACATCTTCAATGTATGCTACAAAAGAGAAAAGGATTTATCAGAATGAGTACATTGAACATGTGTTCCAAAAAGCCCTGGTAGATTCTTTCATACATTAAATGAGAATTAGTGTTGAGCAATATCTTAAGATGAAAATTGCCAATGATCACTTTGACCAGATTATGAGCTTTGCTTCTTTTAACGTTAGAAATATTTTTTCCAGGTATATAAATCTCTTATTTGGCTTCTTTAAATGTCAAGGCTTATAAAATGAGGTGCTCTATAAAATAATGGAGTAGCTCCTTAGAGGTATCACAAATTTAGTTTCTATGAACAAATAATGACATTTTTTTTCTTGAGAATCTGACAGATACAATTTTCGAAGTAAAAAAAAATGTGTTTAAACTCTGTCTAAAAATGATAACTACCCAGATAGACATCAAAAATATGCACACTCTCAATTGAAAACATTAACTTACTTCCAGTTGGAATTAAATCTCTATCTGGTATAAATAACTTATATCCATAGTGCTTTTCAAGCATATCAGGTAGGATTTCAAGAGCAAAGCGTTCTTCTTCCCCAGTCTCTTGATTCCACTGGTCAGGATCCACTTTGGTGTATGATAAGTATGCATCATAATCTTTATTGTCTGTCAAAAACATTAGAGTATAATTGAAGTCTTTACTTTGCAAAGAAAACGATAGGACTTGAATACATTCACCTCTTTTCATAAACATCTCCAAATATCCCACTTCTGGGAGACCAAAGAAAGATGTCTTCATTAGTTTTCAATAACGCCAAATACTCTGGTACTAAATTGTAGGTATAAGGGATCACATTTTCATTTTGTTGTTGTTATTGTGAAGGCAGTAGGACTAAAATCAATGAAAAGAACAATAAAATGTTCACTTCCAGCATTTTTGATGCAAAGATCATAGAGAATATTAACTGCTTATAAAACCCACATATTTGGATAGTATATGTTTATTCTAAATAATTGTACATTCAACAAATCCTGCCTTTGATTTTTTTATCATTGGGAAAATAAAAAGAGAAAACTACATCTGCCTTGACCATGGAGGAATGATGTTTAGAATGTGTGGACTGTGTTAATTTTCTGTTGGGGAGAAAAATAAAACCAAACTTGAAAAAATTATTTTACTGGAAGTTAAATCTTGGATTTTGGGACTAAGGATATTATTATATTGAATTATTGTTTAAAAAAACATTTCTTACTGATCTCCATTTATATTACAAATAAAATACTGCCTAATTATTTTTCATGATGTTAACCAGTTATATCATAAGAATTGAAAATTACAATGCAAATGAATGAAACTTAGTCCTAAAATTTTTCTTTCCTCATTCTTCCCCCTTTTAACATGAAACTTCTTCAAATATTTGATGACTACTATTAAGCATTACCTTTATCTTAATTTTTAACATCACAAATTTCCCATCTGTTGTTTCTAAGAAGAAAAAGTCATTTATCTACTAAATAGTCTCTCATTCGTTGATTTTTCTCTTTCAAATGTGATTTCAGAATTTATAATTCACCTCAATTCTAAGCTGTCATGATGCTAAGTCTACGTATATCAATATCCTAGACTCTCTTTTGTGCTTCTTTGATGATGGTCAGTGTATTACATGATTATTAGATTAAGTTAAATTGAAACACTAAATTTCAGAACAAAATGCACTTTGTATTTGGCATAGAAATTTAAAACCTTGGGGTATAATACATCCAAAATAGAGAAACATCCTTGACTGTTGCTCTGGGTGGCTTTCAGACACTCCTTTTGACTTGAGGGACACTAAAGCTCACTTCTAGAGATCCATATGTGTGTATTCATTTTAGCAGTCTGGTAATCCTGAACCATTTAGAAGTCATTCTATAATTATAAAATGACTTTTAGCTGAGGAAGATATTTTTTTAAAGCAGCTTTCAGGTAAAAAAATTTTGGAAAATAGTAATCATCCCAAATGTGTCATATTCTTTATTCTTCAGTCAACATATATTTGTACAGAAAGAAATCTAACTATGAGCAGTGAATACACAATGCAATATATATATGCCTTACTGTTAAATTGTATACCTGAAAATTACTGGATTTCGTTAACCAATGGGATCATAATAAAAAAGAAACTAAAAACTAAAAAAAAGATATATTTGTACATATTATAAAAAGTTCAATTTTCACAAAAAATAATAATATTTGCCATAGCGTATCTATACACACACATGCCAGCAGTCTACAATGGTACTATTTTCTTGATGTAAAAACTTTGGTTGAGTAAGAAATCACAGAAAATAGCACAGAATTAAGCTATTATATAATATCCATTATCATTTAATTAAAATGTCCATTCATTAGATATTTACTTGTCATACCTATTAAATCTAAAACTTTCTTTATAATATTGGTCAGTAGCTTCCAGTCTAGCAGAAGATGTAGACAAGTTAACAGTCCATTTCTAGGGGATAAATGTGTCGCTAAGAGTAGTACATGGGTCAAGGGTCAAAAGGAGGGCTCCTTAAACCAGATTGTACATTATAGAATGATTTCATGCCTATATTTTTTTTTCTTGGAAGTTGTTCTCTTCCAGTTTAGCACAAAGTTCTATCAAGTGTTGAAGTTTGCCCACATCTAGGATATTTAATGACTAGATCCTCATTCTTTGCCCGTTGTCTTCCCTAGGCTTCAAAATATTTGAAAATGAGATCAATACAAATACCAATAAGAACAGAATCCACCAATACTGGTTAAGTTCCAGCTGGATATCAATTTTGCTTACATGACACTGTCTGTTTCTGGTTCCTCTGCCTCTTCCATGGATATATCTCTTCTAACCCATAAGTTTTGTTATTTCTCAAGATGTTTTTTATAGCTTGCTTCATTTTTCTGTCTGCTTTCCCTTTGGAATCTTTCTTCCCATAACATAAACAATCACTTCTGTGTAGATATCTCCCTAATTTAGATGTCCAATCCTGTTTTCTTTTTTTTTTTGAACTACCAACAGTCCCCCACTTCTTGGATCCTTAATTTGATGTTCAGCATGTGAATTACATTCAACATGCTCATGAAATAAGCTTCTCATCTCAAGCTCTGTTCTTCACTTTCTATTTCATTTGAATTTTAATAACATAACAATCTTACTACTTTAGTCTCCAAACTTCATACATATGTTCTACTTATTCCTTTTCATTACTAATAATCTCATAACCATTCTTTGGATTCTATTTCCATCCTAAGTCAGGCCATACTTGTTTCTCAATTGTTATAATTATATTTTAGTAGGTTTTCCTTCTCTGTTTTCTTCTCTTTCTGGCTCATTCCACATAGAGTCATAAAAATTATCTTTCCAAATATTATAACTGGTTATGTTTATAGTAGCTTGAGAAATAGTTATGGCTGTCTATTGTCAAAAAACAAGCAGCTAAATATTGTTTGTTTCTTTTGAATTTGAGTTTGATATCTGAGTTCAGGTGATTTCTTTTCCCATATATTATATTATTGTGTTCATATCTTCTTTGTTTGACTAAAAGATCCTTGGCTCAGATATTGTGACTAAGGCATAATAGATGCTCAGTCATATCTGTTGATTAAATAAATGAATAGTCTTTCATTTGGATATCCCATGGCATATCTCATAGCTAGAGTGAAGATTTTCTTAAGATCTGAACTATTTCCTAGTAGGGAAGGCTTTGGTGGTACACACTCCATACTGCCTGGATGGACTCTGCAAGAAATTACTAGGAACTATGTGGTTGGAGTTTAGCAAGGCCCCTTTAAAATAGGCTTGAATTGTGGTTTCTCACTGTGACTCAACAGAAGGCCATAGAGTCCCTCTAAACTCCTCTGGAAAAGTGTTTTTCAGACTTGAGCATGAATGGCAATTTGTATTCCTGGGCTCCACCTCCAGAGTTTTGCATTCAGTAGGTCTAGACTAAGTCCTGAGAATTTGCATTTATAGCAAGCTCGTAGGTGATGCTACTGCTGTTTAGGGAATAGACTTTGAGGAACTCTGCTCTAGGACAGGGTATAGGCATCTAGAGGTCTCAAAGACATCAAAGATCTGCAGCCAGGTAATTGATCAGAGCACCACAAAACCTAAATACTGTAGCATCAGCTCCATGATAATTGGTCCTTATACTTACAAGGCATGTGCTCTCAATAAAATAGCTAAAAATTTACACTTTCATCAAAAAGGGGCTAGATTCTTGCCTAGAATAATATAGACAGTTAACCATATTAAGCTTAAATGAACCCCAGGAATTGGTGCTATGGCCTTAGTTAGTTTTCTATCTCTTTATGTTATCTAGATAAATTTATACCATTTAAACTAATATCTCTCACATAAAAATAAATTGCTCACATGCAGATTATCATGATAGTAAATATGGCTAAAAATCTCTTGTGAGCATCTGTATCAGCATCCTCAAATCAATGAGACACTTGGTTGATATCTAATTCCTCTCCTTCCCCAGAATCTAGATCAGTGTAATAGTGGGCTAGGCATATATTTGCCAGCATAAGAAAACTCCTGGTTTAAAACTTAGACTGCAAACACTGCGCCAGATACCCTACTAAATTTAAGAATGTTTTCTGACTCAAAATCATATGAATTCTAAGGTGTCTTCCTTTTTTCCCAATTACTAGCTGAATATGGATCTTGGGAAACATCTCTTAAATTTTTAAAAATATTCATAAGAACATATATTGACTAACCTTAATATCTATGAGATTCATGTGACTGAATAGAAATAATAGAAACAAACAAAAGTTATGTTAAGTCTTTTACAAAGTAGGTATGTGATCTTTTAAGTCAACTTAAGTTCATAAACAGCTTAAATGTAGTCAACAGAGTGGTACAAGAGTTTATTTCTTATTCTGAACATTATTCTCTAAATTTTGTTGTCTATAATTTAAAACCTCAATTATAATTGTATTCACTGCAGAGATGGAAAATAGCCAGAGTCCAAACTCTTTGAAATAATCTTCATAAACTCAAATATAGTCATTGATTTTTTTCTTTCCATGACTTTCAAGAGATTCTGACTACCACATCCCACAAAAAATAAAAAAAAAAACAGGAATAATACCAGAAAGATGGCAAAATAAGACATTCCTGTATGTGTCCTCTCATTCATGGTCCAGAGCCAGTCCTACCCACCCAGGGACCCAACCAGGGAGCAGGCAGGAGCCCTCCTAGGGACCTGGCAGGAACCACACCCATCCACACATCACTCAGCCCACACTGACTGAGGACCCAACTGTGGACCCAGAAGTGGACACTTGTCCAAGTGCTAGCCTACTGAACAAACTACTAAAATCAGTCATCCTACCCAGGGACCAGATAAGATCCTTGCCTGTCTGAGACCCTGGCAACATTCTTTTCAACCATGGACCTTACAGCAGACCCAGAAACAGTGTCAAACCTGGCTCCAACCCACCATTACTGTGATACTATAGGCAATCCCATTGGTCTGGGGAATAGAGAAGAGGAATAGTTTACCTGCTAAAATTAGTATGTAAAGACTAGACAAAGTGTTTGCTCCTTTAAATGCATAGACATTAATATAAGTGTACATGGATAATGAAGAATCAGGAAACTATGACATTACCAAAGAAAACCAATAAATCTCCAATAACTAACCCCAAAGAAGTGAAAATCCACAATTTTATGACAAAGAATTCAAAATAATAATCTTAAAGAAACCCAATGAAATGCCAAAAAAAGACAAACCCAAATAGATAATTTAACAAAAATTAGGATAAGAATATATGAACAAAATGAAAAGTTTAATAAGGAAAGAGATCGAATAAAAAAAGAACCAAATAAGTACAAATTAGTAGTGACAAAACAGTCATGGAGATGTAGAGTATAACATAGAGTATATAGTCAATATTATTGTAATAGTAGTGTGTAGTGCCAGTGGGTGATAGAGTAATAGAGAGGATCACTTTATAGATTATATAAATGTCTAACTTTTTAAATTAAAAAAAAGGACCAAACAGAACTGCTGGAACTGAAGAATACAATGGCAGAACTAAAACATTCAATAGGTAGCTTCAAAAATAAACTTGGTCATGCTGAAGAAAGAATCAGAGAACTTGAAGACAAAGCATTTGAAATTAGATAGAGTAACAAAAACCAAGAAAAAATAAAAAAGAATCAAGAAAACCCTTGTGAATTGTGGGCACCATCATGTGAACTAACATTCACATCATGGGAGTTTCAGAAAAAGGAGAGAGAGAGAAGGTAGCAGAGAGTTTATTTAAATAAATAACACCTGAAGAATCCCCAAATCTTGAGAAAGAGATGGATATCCATGTACAGGAAACTCAAAGGACACAAAGCAAGATCAAACCAAAGAAAATTACTCTGAGACACATTATAATTAAAATGCCAAAAGTCAAAGACAAAGAGAGAATTTTGAAAGCAGCAAGAGAAAAATGACTCATCATATACAAGGGAACTGCCATAAGGCTATCAGTGGATTTCTCTGTAAAAACCTTCAAGACCAGGAGACAATGTGATGAAATACTCAAAACGATAAGAAACAAAGCCAACCAAGAATGTTATAGTGAGAAAAAGTGTCCTTCAGAAGTGAAGGTGAGATAAAGACATTCCTAGACAAACACAAGCTAAGGGAGTTCATCACCACTAGAATGACCTTACAAGAAGTGCTAAAGGAAATTCTTCAAGTTAAAATTAAAAGACACTAAGTAACAAGATGAGAACACATAAAAAAATGTAAAACTCAATGGTAAAGGTAAACATATAGTCAAAATCAGAATACCCTAATACTTTAGTGATTGGTGTGTAAATCACTTTTATCTATATTATAAACATTAAAATATTAAAAATAACTGCAACTACAATAATTAGATAGTAAATAAATGATATAAGAAAATATAAAGTATGACAACAATAGCATAAAATGTAGGTGGGATGAAACTAAAAGTGTAGAGTTTTATATGCACTTGAAGGTAAGTTGCCTCAATCAATAGACAAGTTGCTTTGCTACTTGAAGTCAAACAACTAGTCCAAAAGAATTTTCTCCTTCAATTGACTGAATTAATTACTATATTTTTATAAAAAATATATTTGAAGGAAAAAATAAGCTGGGATTCTGGAGAGTTAAGAAATAAAATTTTGAGTTTAAAGAAATCTTGATGAAGGAAAATATGGAACTATGTATCAGGAATAAAAAGTAGTTTTAAAAAAATGATAAATAAATATTTTTCTCCTTGATATATGAGAGGATATTAGTCAATGATCTTTAGGAGGACTGAGAAGCCAAAGGATTCATGGATTTTTTAGAACATCAAAGGTTTTGAGAAAATGTAAATTTAAAGCTTTCTTCTCAAGAAAAACATGGTTGCTATATTGGATCTGACCATATACATGGCTTGAGATCAACATTTGGGTCTTTGGGAGATTTTAGCCTTTAAATGCCTACTAAATAGTTGTCAAATGTTATTGGTAGCTGGCCATTTTTGTATTCTCAAATATTTATAAGTCATATATAAAAATGACTTGTAACAGATGGGTTACCAAATAGTTACCAAAATGAGACCAGAGGAAGGCTCAACAATGAATTGTGTATTTCATCTTAAAAGGTGATTTTCTAAGTTTGCATGTGGCATATTAGCCCAGAAACATATCATCATTAAAATTAGCACTGAGGTAATTAAAAAAATAAGTTTTTAAAATATTAAGTCAGATTTGCCTTCATATGCTTTTTCACATTTCCAAGATATAATTTTTCCAATAAAACTCTGAATAAGTAAATGATATATCTTGAATAAACAAATATTAGTTATATTAATTTAATATTTTGATTTTATGATTATTGAATTTCATTGTTTTAATAAATTTCACTTTTAATTTCAATCCTTCCATGACAATGTCTGGCAATTATATTCTAAAATAAAGCTGCTTGAGTTTTACACTTTAAAAATTTTACAATATTGTTTTAGTTTACATGTTCTGTTATTTGGTATTTTTCTAGACTATTTAAATTCATAAGGTCTCAAACACTAAAGTGTGGCAGTAATTTAAAGATATATTGTTTAATATAATGGGGGAAAACAGCAGTGAGCTGAGCTCAAATCTTGACTGCCATTAGTATTTTTTCTCATTTAAGATGATTTTTATGGCACTTTCCTAAAGATGTCTAGGATTAAATGAGTCCCCATCATAGCAAAATGCTTGGCCCAAAGGAGGCATTCAGTAGATATTGATTTCTTTCCCTTTCAATCTTTAGAAGTCAGTGTGCAGTATAGATGTTAGAGGTCTTGAGAGGGTAAGAGTTAGCAGAGTGGTATATAGGGAGGACAGAGTTTGGGATGAGAAAGCTTCATTCCTGACACTTAAACTTATGACTGGACAAGTTGTATACCAAAAACAGCTACAGGTCTTTCCTGGAACTCAAAAATATATTCTAGATCAATCATATGTATGGAAATTATCTTATCACTACCAGCAAAAAAAAAAAACCCAAAACAACAACAGAAACAAAACTTTATAGGATTCCTAACTGATTTACAGAAGTACTATGTTTCACTGAGGGACATCAGGAAAATAATTCCTGAAACAATTAATAGTAATGTCATAATTGAAGGAGAAAGAAAAATAAATTATGTGACTTTATATTGCATAGATACTAATTTGTTTCATATGCCTAAAATGGAACAGATGTTAATATTTTCCAAGAGTTGGGAGTAAAGATTATAAAAGATTGCTCTAACTCATTTATTCTCATACCTGTAATAACTCTCAAAGTAGAACTAGAGATCTCTTTCTACAACTTAAATGTAGAAATCATATAAACAATTATAGTGTTCTTATAAACTTTCTCTGCCATCATTATGAGTTAGCATGCTTCTCATATTTCATAGTCAGAGGGATATAAACAAAAATAAAAAAGAAACAAGACAGTTTGCACTCTAAGGAAACAAATATAAAGTAGAGCCACTTGTCTAGCATTAGGTCCTTTCCCAAGTATGAAACTTTTAGACTTCATTCTTTATGAACTTATTACTTATGAGTTCATAATTTATAAGTTATTCCCTAATGAAAACTTATGCAATACCTTACTGACATCTACCAATATAATCATCATGTTAAGAGAGCTGCTGTTTGCTTTTGCTTTTTTCTCCTGTTAATAGACTACCTATAAGTTTGCAACCATGTTTTTATTTAAATATGTGTTATATTTTTTTTATTTTTAAAGCCAGTACTAAAATTTCAATATCTTTGCAAAAAATTGGAAGTAATAATTCTTTTCTTCATGACTTTTTCTTGAGCTTTCCTTTCACAGAAATAAATGAGGTAAGGGATCTTGAATTCACAATGCTCTTCAAGTAGTAAGCTTTCACAACTAAGTGCTCATTACTCCAAGTGAAAAGGGCTATAATAATAATGTGTCTATAGTGCCATTTGAGTAAAGATGAAGGAGAAAATAACTAATCTTGGGACTATGAAGGAACTTTTTGTTAAGTTAGAGAGGAAATATGAACTGTATATGAGAGAGAAAAAGATATAGAGAAGGGAGGGAAGAGAAAGAGGAAGGAAAGAAGAAATGAATACATTTATACAAGCATTAAAACAAAATGGAAGAGAACCCTAGGAAAAAGCATGGAGGAACAAAAGAGTCCAATATTGTTATGATAACTATATTTTCCTTATAATTATTCCAGCAAAAATGGTGGGGTACTATGTTAGTATAGGTTCTGCTCTAGAGACAGTAGGCTGTCTTTATCAAGATGGTCAGCTAGCATTTAATTAGAATAAGGCAACATTAGAGGCAGCCACTACAAGCACTTCAACTATCTTTATTTCTGATCATTAATTAGCACAATTAATTTTAGAATTCAAGTTTCATTGCTAAAATTAGTGGTTTTTTACTAGGTGTAATGAATCTTAGAAATGGACCATTCATGGTGAAATCAGTGCTGTTCAAGACATATGGATTACTTACCATCATTTAGAGACATATCACACCCCTACAAGTATCTAGTAGGGCCAGTGGCCTGCCCCTGTAGGGAAGCTGTTCTAGGCTTGATTTTATTAGGGCCCAGGGCAGGCCACTCCAAGACATCCCGCAATGGCATGTTGATTAGTTTGAATTAAAGTTACTGATGAAACTGTCAGTGCAAGAACCTCTGACCTCTGTTCCAATAAAAGCAAGAGATACATCTATGTGAAAGGTACCCTTTCTGCACCTGGAGGACACCCTGATTGCTAGAGTTAATTAACTCAGGGCCGAAGAATCTGTACAAACAAAACTTGCTGTCTCTTTTCTAATTTATTACTTTGTTTAAATTCCTCATTAATGAATACCCAAACTTTACTTCAATTCCTTTCTAATTAACAGTAATTTTTTTGTGCTGTCAATTTCTCATAAATTTATTATTCATCTGAAAAGTATAAAAGATGCCTGGTTCAATCATTTCTTTGAGCCTTAATTTATGATCTGAGCATTATGATTCTCCCATGCACATGTATTAAATTATTTTTTGTCCTGTTAATCTAGTCTTGTGTCAATTTTATTATATTATTATTAGTCCAGCCATAGAACTAAAGTAGGGTATGGGGGGATTCATCTCCTGTGTTCTGATGAAAAATATTCTCAGATGTCATTAAATGATTAGCCTAATCCTGCTGCTAGAATATCATCATATTTGCTTCAGGGGAAACTTTACTGTAAGGTTTTTCTGGGAACACACACACACATCAGAGAGTTAGAACATCTTTAAGTTTATAAGTTGGGTTACATCTTAATAAATGTAGATGCAGCAAAATTTGTCCAATTTCTCTTTTATTATATTATGAAATCAAGGAGGTGGGGAGTAACTAACTAATCTTCTCCTACCACTAACCATTATAGTTACCTCATTTACCCAAAAGGACCTGAGAATTATGCATGGCTGCCTTGTCATGTGTCAGTTCTCAACAACTGTGTTTGTCCAAAGACCAGCATATCATTCTAAATGAAACTCTGCTTGGTCAACTTCCATGGGAGTGGCAAGGTTGGAAATGTAGGTTGGGTCACCTGTAATGGCAATTGTTTTCTGAGCTAAGAGTATGAAGGATAAAATGGAGGGGTAGAGAATGAAGGCCAAGAGGGCAGTATAGGAGACACAGACAAAGCAGTTGCAATGAAGAGTGAGGGAAAAGTCTATTTTCAAGAGGTACAATTAACTGGCCATGATGATTAATTAGAACTGGCAAATGAAGAGAAAGTAAAGTAAATGAGGTAGACGATAATATAAAACTTTGAAATGCAAAATAGAAGATGACAAGAAATAAGTGTGGGAGGTGATTTAAAAGTTGAGTTTGGGAGTTATCATGGTGGAAATACCTACTAGGGTACTAGAAAAAAAACGATACTAAAATAACAGAACTGAGAGGACAGTTAGGATTTATTTGTACATAAAGGTAATTGAACATAGGGTTGTAAATGTAATCTAGAAAGGTGGTTGTTGCAGAATTAGAAAAGTGCTAAGGCTTGAGTCCAGGGGCAACAATAAAATGTAAAGTTATGTAGAAGGGGACACAGAGTGAGCAAACCAAAAGGGCAAAGCAGCAATGTGTTCTATTTTGGAAAAATAGAATCTTTCTGATATAGAACTGATCTAGTTAGGAAATGCCTATTGTAATAACTTAAAAGGAACTGGCTGAATATGTACCTGATGCCAAATACTTCCTCTCCCTGTCTGATATAATAGCTGAAATTGTTGGAATTTGGAGTCATTTAGACCTGGGTTTAAGTTTTGTTTTTCTGGTTGTGTGATTCTCTGAGTATCAATAAAGTAGTCAATACAGCATTTGTTATTTGATAAATATTCAACAAAAAGTCAATGAATCTGTTATTATCATATCACCATAGTAAGAAATTACTTCAAAACAGAAGCTAAACCTTCTTTCCCTATTCTTGAAACTTTATTTTCCTTACTTCCAATAGTATTTTATGTATTCTCCTTTTGATGGAGGTAGTAAGGTGATCAAGATAAAGACATTGCTCAGTTTTGACTTTCAAATTACATTTTTTAAAAGCCAAGTCAAGAATATGAAATGCTTAGGATCTCTTCTTAACAGATATCTCTTCTTTGGAAGATGAAAAAAATTGAGGGAAAGTGAGGAAGAATGGGGATTTGATGATGTCAGAGAAATTCTCCACCATTGTAAGAGAGTAGATAATTTTTTGATCATAACAGCAAGTGTAGAAGAGCCCAAGGTGATATTACTAAGGTTTAGAGGGATCTAAACCATCCAGAATCTTCTACCATTCAGAACATTGACAAATAAAAACTGCACTGAAATGGATAGTTTGGGTAAAATCATTCATGCATTCAGAACACAAAATAAACTAATATAATATTGTATGTCAACTATAATGAAAAAACTAAAAATATAAAAATAAAAATAATAAAAGCTTTGGAAATAGACCTATTTTAAAATCTCATCTGGGCTGCATACAGTAATATTTGTGTTTATCTTCTTCAGTAAGTTATTTATTTCTTGGAGTCTTAGTTGCTTTATCAGTATATTTCTCAGAAATTTTTGAGGCTCAGCAAAAATTATTTTAAGAATGCCTAGCACATTGCTTGGTATGCATTCAACGATAGCTCTGACACTGGCCATTTTCCTACATCTCTTTGAAGCAGTAGCAAAATACTTAATCATTTGTATAAACATGCAAGAAAGTTAGGAACAAATAACAAATAGGCAACTCAGCACTTAAAAATTAAAAGAAAAAAGGTTTTGCTACAGTATAGACTTCACCCTAATAAAGAAGGGGAAGGAGTGTTAGGGATGCTCAATAAACTTTTCCTCTTTACAAGTCTGACAATATATAGTTCTACCTGTGGATTTATTCCAGAGGCCCCTGAAAATGTGGTAATATGGGCAATTGCTTCATTTTCTTTTGTACCATTTAGTGCAAAACTGACAGTCAATAAAAAAATTATAAATATGAAGAAGAACCTTTACCATCCTCACTTTTTATTGCTGATTTGCGTATGCTTCCTATATTACAAGTTTATCTTACATGTGAATCACTTTCAAATGACCAAAAGGAAAAAAAAAACTTATATCCTCTAATGGGTGGTTTAAGGAGTTCAATTTTTTGGACCCGAAATTCCTCTTAGATTGTATACATATTCATGACTGACCAGAGGCAAATATTAATTATTATTTCTATGAAAACAATATTTACTTGTCCAATTTCAGTAAAACTATTAGATGTATCATTATGAAAATAATATGCTTGTGCACTTTCTTATCTGTTGGTTGACAATTGGAATAAAGATTAGCTTGTCTAAATATAGCTAAATAAACAGGAGTGAAAAGACTGTTGGATGAATTCTAAAACATTCAGCACAGTTTATTATAACTGTTCAGTTTAAACAAGGAACAAATTGAGATTCACTTCAAACTAATAGGCTAGGGAACACAATTAAAAGAGACACTCCTTACCTATAAAAAAGTAAAGCTGATCTTTCAGTACTGATTACAAGGTGAGATAAAATGAACACACTGATAGCATTGCAATCAGCATTTGTAATTCGCAAGCACTGTTTGGAATATGATTCTAAAAAGGGTAGGTGATGCTTTACAATTTTCAGAGGAATATATCTATTGACTCTAAAGTATCACACATATAGTAGCACATAAAAGATGAATTTACGAACCAATCACTGAAAGATTCTAAGAGCTGCTGTCAATAGTTACATAGGTAACTTTTCTTTCCCCTAATAAAATAAAGGAAACAAAAAAGACTATTGAGAAAGAACATTAAAAGAGGGAACTTATCTTACCTCCATCCAGTTCTTCAGTCCCAAAATGATTCCTGTAGAAGAGCATGATTTCTATTTTGTAACACTTGTAGATGGTCACCAAACAAACAAGCAGCAAAAGGATAGCACCAAGCCCTCCAGCAAGTTCAACAGTGTACATCAGCTCTAGAAAAAAAGTCATGAAAAAATTATACCATATTTACATCCAAAATCATAAATTCAACTTGATTTCACAGTTTTGGAGGTGAGACTAGATGTGGGCAATGGATTAACACAACCACTTCCCTCTCTGCATAAAAAGTTGACCTTTTGATTAGTTTCTAGCTTTATTTCCTTGGTAGCTAGATGAGGTGGTGTGTGGTAACTGTTGCTAAGCAACATTACTTATGGTAAAAATGAATCCATGCTGGTGGATTGAATTTTGATTGAGAACTATAAATAATTGATTGAAAACAATGGTTTTTGGGCTTGCCTGAGTGTAGTAACTCTTACATACAAACATACACCTTGTAGAAATCCTGCAAGTTATGCTTACAGGGTTGACAAAAGAAATATTGGTTCCTGTTGATATAAAGCTTTTAAGCCAGGAGGGCTTCTGAACTCACCCAATATGAATCTATCCTTCTCACCTGATCTTTCACCTGGGGTTTGGAGCTAAGGGGAGGGGGTTCAAACAGCATAGTTCTTGAAGGGCAATGTGGACTGTTGCATGGAGTGTTAGGTGGACCACCTAATCAATACTATCCACTGGCTTCTGCCATGCAGTGACTCCTGTCCTATATCTTTCTAAATAAATTGGTGCTAATGTGGCCTATGATAGCTTTGGAGGCTGAATGCTTACTTGGGTTTAAGAAGTAGATTATATTGGTATTTTCTTTTCACTAAGTTACTTTTATTTTTTTCTTTTCCTTCTCTAGGCATATTACTACATTCTAGTCAAAAGGATTTTCTTGCCATTCACTGTATACAAATTCTCTTATATCTCTTAAATGTTTATGTTACATCAAAAAATTATCAGGCAATTTGGGGGATAAAATAATCACTTCTTTTTTCTCCTTTAGAACTCATGGACAGTGTAATAAATTCAAAGCTACTTGTATTTAAACATTAAGCCAGAATGCAGAGATTTTGAAATTTACTTTAACTAATTGCTTATGTATACCTGCTGTCCTTCATCAAAATAATCCAAATGTTGTTACCTACGGGTAGCCATTATTACCTGCAGTTGACAACTACCTTGAAAAGTACTAGTTTGCTTAATTATCATTAAAGATAACTATTCCTGAAATTATGGATGTAAAATAATGGTATTTTTGATTCTGTAACTTAGACTTCACCAATGAGTTATCTGATTTTGTAACATAGTCAATGTAGGCTTAGACTTAGAACTTTAAAATAATATATAGTTTTGCAGTGACAACTATTCTTGGGTTACAAAATCCTTCCTGAGATCTTGAAATGGGGTGAAATCATCATGAGTGCAGTGCACTATCAGTGTTAAATAATTTGAAAAAGTTTGGCCATAATTTTCTCACAAGGATTTTTTGTGTGTGTTTGCATGTGATGTCACTCTTCCTGTAATAATTGCAGAGCAAAATTCAGTCATACTTTTCATTATCTAGTCCTTCATTTCTAATTCAACAGTTTAATAAAAAACACATATAACTACTATATAATCAAGTGCATTTTCCTGCTGTTATTAAAATTAAAAGGGACATAGAAAAAATCTTATAAAAAGTGACTGAACTTTATGAATTTAATAAAGAAAAATAAAGTGAGCTATTAAATCTTTTAGAGTATAAGTAAAATAATATTACGTGTAAAATATTGAAAATTACATCCATGAAATTTTTATATTTCTATTTATAAATATCAGACAGCCTTATCTGTTGACTCTTATGAAGGACTACACAAAATAGTAGTACAAAAGTACTAGGAATGAAATATAAAATGCTCTTCAGTATACTGTTTTCCTAATACTGTGTGAATAGAAAGGGTAAGTGGGTAGGTAATTCTGTGAGGAACATTGAATCTTGTTCTTTCAGGATATGTGTTAAACTCCACCACATATAGAAGTCTGCATAAAGCTCTAACTTATGCCCATAGGCCAATTTAATACCAGAAAAATTTTATTTAAATCACACTGCATTTGATGGGAGAGATAAGCATTTGGATTATGGCTTCTGTTAAGATTCATTGTTTTCTAATTTAATGCATTAAATGGTTGGAATTCATCACTCTAAAAATTCTTGCATGAGAAAAGAAATGGAAAAAATATTAGAGAATGCTTACCTTCTACTTACCAACATTGCTAGTACAAGAGCCCAATGATACTACTATATTAGAAAATTTTAAGAAGTTTCTAATGAAGCTAAATATGAAGCTACCCTATCAGTAGCAATTACATTCCTAAGCATTTACCCAAAGGAAATATAAGCAGATGTCCACAGGAAAACCTGTACAAGAATGGTCAGAGTAGTTTTATTCATAGTAGCCACAACTGGAAACAACCCAAATGCTCATTAACAGGAGATAATGAACAAATAATTGTGTCCATATGATAGAATAAATGCAGTAGTGAAAAGAATAAACTACTGACACATACAACATACGTGAATCTCACAAAATTATGTTAGATGAAGGGAGCCAGACACAAAGTAATATTTTTTGTATAATTCTATTTAAATGAAGTCCAAGAACATGCCAAAATAAACCATACTGGAATCACAAAATGGATGCTTTGTGGATGGGTGATGGGAAATTTATTGGAAAATGGCAAAAGAAAACTTTCTGGGGTAAAACAAAAATATTCTGTATTTTTCAGGTGTGGATACACAAGCATGTACATTTTCAAAACTCACTGAGCTGAACACTTAAGATCTATGTCTTTTATGTTAATCATATTTCAATACTTTAAAAGTTTGATTTTCTTTTAAAAAGAGCCATTGTATGGTTCTTGACTTTTTCTGTCTGACTTATTTTGCTTAGAATAGTAATCTCTCGATCCATCCATGTTGTTGCAAAAGGCAATATTTTATCTTTTTTTTTATGTGGGATATAAAACTGAAAGCAACAAATGAACAAAACAAACAAAAGAGACTCATTGACACAGACAACAGTTTTGTGGTTATCAGAGGGAAAAGGGGTGGGGAGATAGAGGATGGGTAAAGGGGGGTCAAATGTATGGTGAAAGAAGGAAATTTAAATTTGGGTGATGAGTACACAATGTAATATACATGTGATGTATTATTGAATTGTACATTTGAAACTGACAATTTTATTAACCAATGTCACTCCAATAAATTTAAGTTAAAAAAAGAGCCATTATAAGTTTTAACCTAAGGCCAATATGGGGAGAAGCTATAAAGAAAGTTGGGAGTCAGGAAAGCTTCTGGTGTAGATATGTACCCAGGCAGACAGTGATTCTTCTCTGCTGCCCCTAAACACATCCTTTGATTCTGAAGGCATGGAACTGGGCATGGGCATCTAGCACACCTTACACACCCAGATCAAATCAAACAGCTCTTAAAACAATCAAAAACTGTGCCTGAAATATAATCCTATTAATCTAATTAGCATAATTTTCATTTTCTTAGATTATATTTATAATTCTGGCCTCTGTACACTTTAAAAAATCTTTTAAAAATCAGATATGTATAAGCTAGAGAAAATTATATAAAAGTAAGTCCTTTATAATTTTAGAGAAGTAATTGTCCAAATGTGAATTATTCCCATGTCTAGATGTCTGGAGCCACTCAAAAAAATTTTATACACTATCTTGAATACACTATTTCCAGGCCAATCAATACTATTGTCTGATATGTAATGAGAAAAGAAAAGCAGGGTTATGTAGCTTAGAAATTACAAAGTGATCTTGTGTTAAAGGAATACGTTTTTCAAGGTACAAACAGATGAAAGTTATATATACTTAGAGTATGGGCAATAAGCAAGACCAAGTCTTCTGAGACATATGATAGTCATTTACTAATGATGGGAATACCAAAAACTGGTCCAAAGAAACAGCATTTACATGAAGCTAACTGATCCTCAGATCCTGAGAGTGTCTCTGCTTTCCCCCAGATACTTCTGTAGTATCACAGGCAGAAGCATGGTGTTCTTATAACATCCTTGGAAGTCAGAAAAGAAATGTGTCTTTCCCCACAGTACACACACCAGTGCTTGCTCCTCAGTTACAACATTATTTTTAGGCAAGAGTAATTTATATGCCTCCACATTATAAATATGTGCAGGTTAAAATTTTTCCATTTGATTTAAGTTACTCACATTGGTTTATATAGCATGTGTAAACTCTCTCAAAGAAAATGGTGTATTAGATTTAGTTTCCACATTTCTTTTGCTCCAAGCTGGACACATTTATTAATATGAGTTCTACCCATTATTACTTATACATTGGAAGACAAAATTACTAGGGGTTAAATTCTGTTACAGTTAAAAAAAATGACTTGATCCCACAGCTATATCTTATCTTTACATTACAATATGAAAAGTGTTGCCCCAGCAAATGCCATTTTCCTTTTAAAATGGAATCTGCTTTTCAGCTCAAGTTCAAGTGGCCTGGAGTGGCAGCATTTAAAAAATAGAAAGATTCCATTTAAGCACAATTCAACATCAGAGGATGGATAGAGAAAGTGCAGACCTTTTAAAATCTGTTTAGCCTTTGTGTTATTTTATTAAAATGATAGACTTTGGGACTAAGAATGGATATTGAAAATTGTAAAGCAAAATTTCTAGGCGAAATCTAAGAGAAACTAGCATAACAAGTGCCAAGAGTTACATTTAAGAGCACCAGCAGTGGTTTAGTTACAGGCAATTAACAATAGTCCTTGGAAAGCTCTAGTAAGAGCTAAGGGAAAACACATTGATTATTGCTGCAGTAGTAGACTGCTTTTGGAATAAATTGCTTCAATTTGAAACTAGATTTGCTACTAGCATTTTGAGCAATGACTACATTTTTTTCTTATCAAGGCAGTTGGACCAAGCAGCTCTTTAAAAGAAACAGCAAATTAAAGCACATGCCATCTCTTAGTATATCGGGTGTACGTTGCCAATAATAAATGCATTTGGTTTACACTAATGTTGCTGCAATTAAATAGTACAGTTTGGGATCTTTTAAAAAAATTTGCATGTATTTGGTGTTATTGTGTGCAAACTTTTTTTGCTAGATATCTTTGAAGAGGCAAAGATGCTAACAAAGTTAAATCAAAGTTTATATGTATTTTTGAACTCTTCACTTGGAGTTTTCATTTTGTATTTCTATTTATACATATATAATCTTGTTTAAAGTATAACCGAAGACTTTAGGTGGCTTATTCTTCTATAGTTCATCCTAAAATTGACTCATTCATTTATAAAGTTCTTTGAAATGCTCTGCTTTGATTTATATGCAGAAAAATGCAAGTTTGTGGGGGAAATGCAATATAGACAATATAATGATCCCAGTTTATTCATTAGCTTCACCAAGTACATTTCTTCTTCTCTCATTGTATTATAAAGAGCTAAACTTTATAAGGATTTATCCATCCACATAATTCATATGCATATTTATTTCTCTGGAGCAGTACAACTTATTTGTTCCTGGCAGGAAGATAATTATACTCAGCCTACAAAGATATTCAACTCAATTCTATAATACATCAATGCAATTTAGAAGCAGTTAATTTTTTTTTTTGGTAACACATTAAGAAGCTGAATTGCTATTCATATAATAGCAAGAAAATGTTTGGGGAAGGCATAAATTGGCATGTAAAGACAGCAGTTTTGCTCATGTAGAAGTGCTTTTTAAAACAAGGCAGGTATAGCAAAGTATAATAATAATAATTAATAATAATAATAATAATAATAATAATAAATGAAAATGGTCTCTGAATGAAGCAGCTTGGTCTATGAACTAAAACAAACATTTGGGAAAAATATTACTTTCAAAGTACATTTTGCCATTTTAAAAAAAAGTTCTCAGCCAAAGGACCAAATTAGCTTTAATTTACTGTCAATAAGAATGTAAATATGGTCAATGGCTAGGACCTACCATTAGGCCTTGTCAGACTAAGTTCCTATGAGCCTTTGGAACTAAATTGTCATATGTTAATAAACTATTAAAAATGAAAATACAATGAAAAACTAGAGGAAAAAATGCATCATTCTCTATATAGTTTGCTAGAGCCCACCCTTGGAACGTGATTTCGCTATTTCTAAACTAATAGGAAGGGTGTTACATTTTTTTTCCTATGAAGTAGAGAATATTCATAAATGTTATGTATTAAAGTAAGAGTTAAAATGAATAATGAGTATAATTGAATAAAATATGAATCCATGAGTTTATATTAATTATAGATAAATTAATAACAAGGAAAGTTCTCCTTTAGAGTAGAATTGCTAATTGGTAAATATAGAAGGAATGATAGAGTTAGGAATTATCATTGTTTTGCCATTCTAATAATTATCAACAGAGCCTATAATTACTGAGCAAAAGATTGATGAGGCAGGATATTCACACCATCTTAAAGTACCTCCCCACTAATTATTTGTTAATAATTAAGAGGAAAATGAACAGTATCTTAAGGAAGTGACCAAAATTAACATCACTAGTAATGGAACAAATTGACATCATGTACCTCCTGATGTGACATATTAAGAAGGCACAATGTCATTTATGTAGCATCCCAGCCAGAAACAGGTAAATATCCAAAAAAGGAGAAAATTATCAGAGAAACTCAACTGCGGGGCATTCTACAAAAAAAAATGTGGTTTCTACTCTTCAAAAATGGCAATGCCATGAAAGACAAAAAAAGGCTCAAAACGATCCCAGATTAAAAGAGACTAAAAGGGCGACAACTAAATGCAATGCCTAATCTTGGATGAGCAACATGGTATAATAAATACTATTGGGACAATCTTTGAAATTAAAAATAAATTATATATAATAGTATTCTATCATTTTAAATTTTCCCGAATTTGATAAATATACTCTGGTTTTGTAAGAAAATATCCTTGATTTTAGGAGATTCATACAGAAGAATTTAGTCACAATGTCTGTGATTCACTCTCATGTTGTTCAGCAATATGTGTTGTGCGTTATATATAGAGAGAGTAGTTGTATCTTTTTTTTACCCATCTAGACAGAGATAAGACTACAGTGGCAAAATGTCAGTGAGTCTAGCTGGAGAGGATATGTGAAAATTTATTGCACTATTTTATGCAGTTTTTCTGTAATGTTTACAGGCTCCCCCCTCCCAAAATAAAATGTTAAAAAATACAAGACAGGTCCAATGGTAATATCACATTATTGCAAATGTTACTGTAATTAGAGTGTATTTGGGGTTGATTACTTTTGGATTAAATTTTATTATTTACAGAGGTTCCAATCAAGATGGCAGGGTAGGTATATGTTATGCTTGCCTCTTCTCATGACCACATTAAAATTACAATTAAATTATAGAACAATCAACATGGAGAACCATCTGAAGACTAGCTGAACAGAACTTCTATAGCTTAGGATATAAAAAGGACACATTAAAACCAGTAAAAGGGGCAGAGACGTGGAACAAGTTGGTCCTGCACCCGCATGTGGTGGTTGAGCATTGGGAGTGATATCTTGGCTGAACAGGTCCCCTTGAAGGAGCAAGGCACCCCAGCCATACACTGGGGTCTCCCAGCCCAGAGTTTCAGTGCTGGGAAAAGGAGGCCTCACAAAATCTGGCTGTAAAAATCAGTGGGAATTCTGGAATCCATCCAGGTGAGATGAAAGGAACTGGGGGACTGAGACATCCTTTTAAAGGCCTGCGAATGAGTTCACTCTCTCACAGACACTCACCCTGGGCTCTAGTGGAAGGACAGCAACTCGGGAGGTGCCAGAGACATACAGAAAAAGACAGCTGTGTGGCTTTTGGGGGAGGCCTGGAGGGGCAGCCACCATTGTACCTATGTTGAGCTTTCCTGTGCAGCCTGCCAGCAGGTATCATCTTGCCTGTGTTGAGCCTTCCCCACACAAAGCCAATTCTGGATCTGCATTGACCTGGTGAGATTGGCTTGCTCCACCCAAGTGACTCCCTGAAACCTCACCCCACCAAACTTGCAAATTGCCTGTGGCTATCTCATTAATTGACAACCTGCCCCAGTCTGTGCTCTCAGCAGAGGGGCTCATTAGACTGCAATCAACAAGCCTCAGCTCTTGTACACCTCAGGAATCAACTTGGTAGCAGGCAACCAGCCCCAGCCTGAACTACAGTATCTCTTGAACATATCTTGGCTGTCTGTGGGCCTGTGGCAGACGGCAGCTAGCCTCAGTATGATCTGAGACATTTGGAAGAGGTCACAGTCTCAGGACTGGCATCAAATCTAAATCTGCACTGGTTAGGTAAAATCTGCTTGCTTTACCCCAGTGACTCCCTGAGACCCTATCACAACCAACTCCCGTACCACCCAAAGGCTCTTTCATCTACTGAGTCTTATGGGCAGCTGGCAGGAAGCCTTAGGCCTTGGGCTGCCTTGAACTTTTTGCTAAGCTGCCCAGGCCCAGTACTGGTGGCAGCCAACTTTGGTTCAATGCATTGTCTCTCTCACGTGTCTCCAGGTCCAGCACAGGCAGCAATCAACCATGGATCACTTTGTAGCTCCTACCAGGGAGCCTTGGATGGTTACAGCCAGTGGCTGACCTTACTTGCATGAGAACCCCTCCCAAGGGGCCACAGAACCAATGCAACCAGAGGCTGGCCTCAGACCACATCAGAGCACTACCTGATTAGCCTCACAAGCAGCATACCACAAGGGTGGTCTCAACAGGTACACAAGACCACAGAGAAGAATCTCACTGTGTGGGGTCAGTCCCCATACAGCAGCTCAGATGCTGTAACCATGACCAATTCTCATGGCCAGTGAGCCTGAGAGTCAATCCTGCCCAATAATGTGCTAACAGCAATCAAAACTTAACTACAACAGGAGAACACGCACAATTCACACAAGGGACACTACAGAATCTTCTGGCACAGGTGATAAAGGAGTCTGTGCCACTGGGCCACAAAGGACACCTATTGCATATGGCCACCTGGCCAAGACAGAGAGATGTAGCAAATCTACCTAATACATAGAAATGAACACAGAGAGACAACTAAAATGAGCAAACAAAAAACATGCTGCAAATGAAGCAACAGGAGAAAACTCTAGAAAAAGAACTAAACGAAATGGAGGCAAGCAACATATGAGATAGAGAGTTCAAAACACTGGTTATAAGCATGTTCAATGAACTTAGGGAGAGAATAGATGATCTTAGTGTAAATGTCAATGGAAAGACAGTAAGCATAAAAAAGACATAGAAACCATGAAAAAGCAGTCACAAATGAAGAATACAATAATTAAAATGAAGAATACATTAGAAGGAATCAATAGTAGACTAGATGAAGCAGAGGATCAAATCAGCAGTTTAGAAGAAAAGATAGCAGACAACACCCAATCAGAACAGCAAAAAGAAAAAAAGAAAATAATGAAAAGTTTAAGGGACCTCTGAGACAACATCAATTGCATTAATATTCACATCATAAAGGTATCAGAAAAAGACAGAGAGAGCTAGGGATTGAGAACCTATTTGAAGAAATAATGACTGAAAATTTCTCTAACCTGGTGAAGAAAGTAGACATACAAGCCCAGGAAGCACATAGAGTCCGAAACAAGATGAACCCAAAGAGGCCCACACCAAGACATATCATAATTAAAATGCCAAAGATTAATGGCAAAGAGAAAATCTGAAGAGTCGCAAGAGAAAAGCAGTCAGTTACCTTCAAGGGAGCACCTGTAAGACTGACAGCTGATTTCTCAAAAGAATCTATGCAGGACAGAAGGGCTTGGCACAAATAATTCGAGATGATGAAAATCCAGGATCTCCAACCAAGACTACTCTACCCAGCAAAGCTATCATTTAGAATTGAATGACAGATATAGAGCTTCCCAGACAAGAAAAAGCTAAAGAAATGTATCACCGCCAAGCCAGTATTCCAGGAAATGTTGGAGAGACTTCTTTAAGAAGAAGAAAATGAAGAAAAAAAGTTAAAAAAATGTGAATAGTAAAATGGCAATAACTACATGTTTATAAGCAATTGCTTTAAATAAAAATGGATTAAATGCTCCAATCAAAAGATAGGGTGGCTGAATGATTAAGAAAACAAGACCTTACATAGGTTGCCTACCAAGAACCTCACTTCAGATCTAAAGACCCACATAGACTGAAAGTAAAGGGATGAAATAAGATGTTCCATAAAAATGGAAACAAACAAACAGCTGGAGTAGCAATACTTACACCCAATAAATAGACTTTAAAACAAGAGACAAAGAAGAAGTTATCCCACTTCTGGGCATTTATCTGAAGAAATCCAAAACACTAATTTGAAATGACATGTGAATTCATATGTTCATTGCAGCATTATTTACAATAGCCAAGATATGACGGCAACCTGGGTGTCCATCAATGGATGAATGGATAAAGAAGAGGTGATATATATATGTGTATATGTATATGTATATGAATATTACTCAGCTATCTGCAACAACGTGGATGGACTTAGAGGGTATTGTGCTGAGTGGAGTAGGTTAGACAGAGAAAGACAGATGCCGTACTATTTCACTTACAAGTAGAATCTAAAGAAGAAAATAAACAAAACAGAAACAAACTCAGATACAGAAAACATTTAGATGGTTGTCAAATGCAAAGAAGTTGAGGGTTGCTTGAAAAAGGAGAAGGGATTTAGAAGTGCAAATTGATAATTACAGAATAGTCATGAGGATGTAAAGTACAGCATAGGGAATATAGTCAATAATATTATAATAACTATGTATGGTGCCAGATGGGTACTGGATTTATTGGGGTGATCACTTCATAAGTTATTTAGTGTCTAATCACTATGTTGCACATCTGAAACTAATATCATATTATAACTTAAAAAATAAAAAAAATAAAACCTTAACATTTGCAATGTCATAAATGGACCTAGAGGACATTATGTTAATGAAATAAGTCAGGCAGAAAAAAATACCATATGATTTCCTTTACATGTGGAATCTAAAGAACAAAATAAATGAACAAACAAAACAAAAATAGACTCATAGATACAGAGAACAAACTGGTGGTTGCCAAGGGGACCACGGTTAGTGAATTGAGTGAATAAGGTGAAGGGATTAAGTACAAATTCATAGTTACAAAATAGTCACAGGGATGTGAAGTACAGCATAGGGAATATACTCAGTAATATTGTAATGGCTATATATTGTGCCAGGTGGGTAGTAGAATAATAGGTGAATCACTTTGTAAATTATATAAATGTCTAACCATTATGCTGTACACCTTAAACTAATATAAAATAAAAAAAGAAAAAATTATGATTTACAATTGTTCTAATGCATCTGTAAAAGCCTTCAGTTTAATCTTCCCAAAACATGCCCTAACCTAGGAATTTTCTTCAGTAATTGTTAGCTGATTACATGCTCATGGAAGAAAGTCCAAACCTCTTGTGGTGGAATTCAAAGTCCTTCAATCCTTTAATTGAAGCAGCTGATTAATCTCCAGCCAGAATCATCCCTCCAAATGTGAATTGAATTTGATATGTTTTCCCAATTCTGTACCAACTTAGAACTTCTTTCCATTTATCAAAACCCTGCCAATTCTGCAAGGTAAGGCTAAGATCTACAATTTCAATGAAGCTTTTCCAACTAAAAGTGATTCATCTCCTTAGAAAATGTATTTTCTATAGCTTTTTTGGTGACTTACCATATTGCATTATATCATTTAATTTTGTTTATGGTTTTACATTCTAAACAATTCCTTTACCTTTGGACCTCTGCTTTGGCTGTTCCTTCTGATTAGAATGTTCCTTCACAGATTTCTGCATGCTTCCCTCTTCACTTCTTTAAGTCTTTGCTAATATAACACCTTCCCAATTTTATTTACTGACCATTCATTCCAAGTCACAAACATTTGCATCCACTTTTCTTTCCCTACTTTTATATATAGCATTTATCACTATACAGCATAATATTTAATTTTCTTATTAATAAGTTTATTATTGTTTATTATCTGTCTTCTCCCACTGTAATTTAAATTCCACCAGTTCAAATTATTTGTCTATTTTGTCCATATTTTTTATAGATCTATCTAGGTGCTTTGAAAACTATCTGACACATAGTAGGTTCTCAAGGAATATTTGTTGAATAAATAAATGACTAGATGCACTAACTCAATTTTCTAATAAAAACTTAAGATTTCTGTGTATTTCCTCTCTAAAATTCCAATAATATCTCTGTGGGCCATTTTCACAGCCAACCAGAAGGTTCAAGCAACTGAGGAAGTATAGTTATTAATATGCAGTCTATTCATTTGGTAATAAAAGTTATTCTAAAGAAAAATGATCAGCTTCATAGTATATACTTAGCAATGTTCTTTCATTCATAAATCCAATGACAATATAGTCTCATGTGGACTTACAGAACTAGAAAAGTTTGTATTCACTGGGCATTTAGAAATAAATTGTGTATTGCTTTATACCTTTGATACTGTTATTCATTTTTTCTTGTTACTCACTCATTAACTTTCTTTATGTTTAGTAAGTAACTTAGAGGTGCCAGGAATAGTGCTGTGAGTTCCAGTGATAAAATAATGAATAAAATATGCTTCTTGCCTTAAAGGAGATCATGTCTAGTCGCAGAGTTAGGCATGCAAGCAATTATTTTAAAGCAAAGTAATAAAAGCTAATATTTATTGTGCACTTAAGTGTTATTCTGCCAGACCTTTTATATGGGTGTAAGAAATACTCTATTATAAGTATCATAACTATAGTTGAGCAACTCACTTGCGGTATTTGTGCATGTGCATGTGCATGTTTTTGTTTCTGTTGGCTCTTAGAGATGTGGATTGGATACAGTGTGGCACAGTGCAAGGCAATGCTTGTAAAGCTTTTTGGCAAGTATTTTGGTGTAGAATACAGGGAAAGTGAATGCATGCTATGATGGGTGATAATAGGCAAATTCATGTAGTGATTTCTTAGCCGTATTATGTTGCTTTTTTCTCTTTTTCAAAGCAACTAGCATGTATCTTATCAATAAATATTTGTTTGAAGGAGTCATGGTATCAACTAAGCCAGGTTTCCCAAAATTAGATCAGAAAAATAGGACAATTATTCTCTCTAGAGTAAAAATGACATATAGTTTTTAAATGTACAATATGGTATTACGAAGACAGAGCTTTATCGATGAAAATATTTCCCCTTTGAATTATAAAAGCAATGTTTAAAATAGGTCTATCTAAAGACCATAATGTGGGATGTACACAGATATTACAGATTTGCACAAACACAAACGTTGAAAGTATTCATATGTAGCCTCCTTCATCTTCGATCTTATAAGATTGAGTATAATGTGGGAGAAACCAGACTAAGAAGGAAGATATTGCTATAATAAAGAGGAAAATGGGCCTCAGGTGACCATCTCCCGAGTATCCAAGACTATTGGATATCAAGGTGTGAAACTTCACTGATGCCTAAAAGAAAATCTCTTA
Source organism: Macroglossus sobrinus (assembly GCA_004027375.1). Lineage (NCBI taxonomy): Eukaryota > Metazoa > Chordata > Mammalia > Chiroptera > Pteropodidae > Macroglossus > Macroglossus sobrinus. The sequence goes on along the minus strand of PVKZ01000088.1, from coordinate 1,568,770 downwards.
GAAGAAAAAAGTATTTGCTTTCCCTCTACAAAGAATTTCCTTCTGAACATGTCATACAAATAGACAGGCACAGATGGAATGTTACAAAACATCTCCTGAGAGAAAATTGTCTGAGTCAAGGTGGCATTGCCATTTTACTCTTTTTTTTTTGTTAAGGGCTGCAGCATTTATCCTGAAAGCAACCCTCCACTGGAGGATATATTGTCACATTTAGAACAGTTTGGTCTTCCATTGGGAATGCTTTGGATTGGCCAGAGAACCCAGAACATCTGGCCTGCTTAGATAACCAATAGGAGAAGCAATGTTTTCTACAGAAACATTGAACCCCTTCTAAAAATATTGTATGATTATTTGTAGTACATTAAATTGTTGAAAATAGATTTTATGAAGTATTTTACACATGTAAAAACTGATTGTATTGCAGTATACAAAATGAGATGCTTTGCTAAACCAGAATTTTATGCTATTATTATGATTTTCTTCCTTTAGGATTTTAACATATTTCCTAATTATTAAAAACATTAGAATAAAATGTATTTGGCAAAAGCTGTTTCACTCATGAGGCAAGTTTCATTCAAAATCTTACTGATTCCATAGAGCTAGAAACTATTAAGGCAAAAATAATAATCAAACCATATGCTGGTTCATTTCCCTCAATGGAAGTAACAGAAAAATCCATTTCTCATCTCTCTCAAATCTTTCTGATAACTCTCTGTTTTTTGAAAACATAAAAATGTGGAGGAAAATAATGGCAAGTTTGCCTTCCTTTATCATTCTCTAAAGAGATACTAGTCAAGAACTTAACACTTTTATTCTCTCCCATTAACACTCTATAAAGAAATAGGCATGTTTTGAGAACTACCAATAGCAGAACCTACCATTCCTTGATTCCTTCTCAGTGAACAGTAAATAGTTCCTTAAACCATGAGAATAAAGTGAGTGACTTATATATTTTAGTGGACTGTATAGTTGGAATACAATATGAAGGGCCTGTATTTAATAATGAATTCTCTTTTACCAAAATAGCAATAGTACAATCCTGCTTCACAAAGAATAAGGCATTATCTATCTAATCATTTAACTCTATGTATTGATTTTTGGTACATGAAAATTAGCAATGGCTTGAGAAAAGAATGTAGAAGTAAAGATATCCTATAAAATGCAATGTTTTCTAATATAAACAGATATAAAGTGATATCAAGATTCTATATTCAAGCAAATAAGTTTCAACATACTTTAAAAATATGCAAATAATTTGATTTTATAGCAAATAGAGTAATAATAGGTTTCCTGTAAGCATTTAAAATTTTTTCAGTGCCTGTACAAAAATAGATTAATTTTTTCACCTCTTTTTCCCTGACTCCATAAAACATGCTTACTGTAAAGAATTTGAAAATCATATAAGAATACGAAGAAGAAATTAAGGGTCACATGGAATCACACAGCCAGCTCTAAGATAACCACTATTACTACAGTTTAAATGTTCTTTTATTCATCTCTTTCTAATATATTAGGTTTTTAAGTAACCTTAACATAGGAAAGTGATATATAATTTAAATGCTAATACTCCAAAATAGCTTATGTTTTGCTTTTTACTCTGAACAGTTCAGAATAGAGTTTTTCAAGGTGGTTTATAATCCGTGTTTCTGCTAAAATTCCTCATGGTAAATTCTTTAGCTTAATTAATTTTTAATTCACACATCTATCCAACTATCATTTATAGATGTCTGGTTGATTAAGGCAAGTCTAGCAGAAATTATTTAACACGACTATAGGGCTTTTTTTCTATTTAAATAATCATTTTGGCAACAGTTTACAAATATTCACTGAAAAGGTAGGTTAAAACGTGTTCCAGTTTTAGAGAAAATACAGGTTTCAAATTTCATTTAGTCTGATTTCAGTTTTACAGATGAGGAAACTAAATTGGTATGTGAGTTAGTTAATAGCTGAAAATATATTTTAATAATACCAATTTTTATGTGACTACTGAGCTGCCAGTGACAGTAGTCTACTAAAAAAAAAACCAATATGGAATTTTATTGTGATATCTTTAATGTATTCCATTAAGTTAATTTCAATACTGAGATATTTAAATAATATAGACAGATATATTTGGGAAGAATTAAAAGTTCACCCAAGCAGTAGCGAGTTATTACCTTGTGAGATAGTATATATGAGTTTTCAAGTCATGCTCATTTTACACTACACACTAGAATTAGAAATCCAAACTGATTTAAGTCAGGCAATTTATGTGTGTCATTCTTTTAAGCTTTGATAATGGCATCTTCCATTTTAGTTTCCATGAATTTGACAACCATTACAAGCTTGTACTTTTAACTGCAGCCACATATCTTAAGGAATTGTGATTTCTATTCTGCAGTTATAGGAACTTGTTGTCTAAAGATTCAAGTCAATTTATGAATGCTTAAAACCATAAGAAAAACCCTAGGAAGAGCAATGACTTCATTTCACTTTCAAGATTTGCAGAATGAAGTACAATGACTCAAAACTCTTGAGAATCTGTAAAATATGACAAATGGGCTACTATATTCTATTAGTAACCCAATGTTTAATATGTTCTTACAGGATTCCTACTCCAGAGCTTAAGGGCAATTAGTTTACAAATGATAAAAATGAAGAACAATGACACAAAGAGAGTTGCTTTAGGTCATACGCAAGTAAAGAATCAAAAACAAAACACTGTCAAGTAACAGTCCTTTTTTCCCTCACAGTTCACAATTTCTTTTCAGTCAATCCTCATTCATATCAAATTTTAATTCATGATAATGATTCTTGGTTTGTTTTAAAAATAATCTTTTTGTGCTGTCTTAAATATACCATTGAATTTTTTTGTGAAGTAAAAATAAAATCTACTTTAATAGCATTTAAATGTCTACTTTTAATTTAAAGAAATCAACCTTCAGATTTATTATCCTTCATAAAACACATGCTAAAAATAGCACATGTGCCCTAAAAATAGAGACAAACAGCTAACATATTTCTTACAGATGACAAATGTAATTCTCAACAATAAAATCTAATACAAGTTACCATGGTAATTTATTGAAAATCAACAAGTTTTTTCCTACTATATGACCCAAAAGAGTAGTTAGCATTCTTTGTGTCATGTCTAATTTCTCATTTTATTGACCTGGTTGTCAAAGTCTGATATACAGGAGCTGCTTATTAAAAGTTATACCTTGCATTTTATGACCCAGTTGTGCCATTTCTCAATGGACTGTAGGAATTCACCGCCATAAAAATGCACAGCCATCTCCTTCTCACCAGCAATGTTGCTTTAATGACCTATGGTGGTGGTAGACATCTCTCTGGCAGCAGTGAGTCAACTACTAAGTATACCTAACCCAGAGCTTTGCCCATAGCTGGTGCTCAATACATTTTTGGTGAATAGGAATGATTTGCTCCTTTTGCATACAATAGCATTATACAAACCATCTTTAAACGGCATGCAGTGAAATAAGATTTTGAGCAGGTTATGAAACATTGTCAATCAGCAGGTTGTTTTGAGCTAGAAATAATGAGACTATTAAGTTGGTTCTGAGAAGAAAGAATGAGTGGTGTATTGGTGGGTGGTGGCCATAATTATGCTATTCTGTTTGTGACCTCTGATCACATATGTGGAAATATGCTATTTGAATGCTGTATGATATCAGTGGGCTTCTTACAAATATATTAAAGTGAATTATTATGGTTTTAAACTGCCTGTTTGTCATTTTCAAACACAAATATCTGAGTTCTAGTAGATTTCCTCTGCTCTCACCTCAGGTTGACTTGTGTTTTAAAATTTCTGTTAGATACTAGATAGACACCTGTTAAAATGAGTTGAACTATTGAGTTATTGTGTTATTTTTTCTTTGCCTATTTTGCCATCATATCATTGATCAATAATATGTGGATGTTCATTTCTCATACTGTACCTGCCCTTCCTTATTACACATAATTGAGATTTAGCTGAATACAAGTGTTCAAAACAGAAAATTAGCAGTATTTACTGCCTATCATATATCTTGTTCCTCCTTTGTAATTGCTGTTCATATAGGCTAAAATATATGCATATATCCATATATATGTTAAGACATTCCTAAGTGAATTTTCTTTTTTAAAAAGCAATATGTATGAATGATGTTCAATAATGAGAGCTCTTCATTTAAGAGGTTAATTATTTAATACTTGGAAGAGTGCCCTCTCAGACAGCTCTATGGGTAGCAAATGTGTTCTATATAGCACAATTTCATTAAATACATAAGGCAAGTAACCTCATTAAGAGTAGAGTGTGAGGACAATATTCAAATAGATTCAAATGTGTTGACCATGTAAAAAGAATGGGGCAATTAGTGGGAATTAGTCTCACTGACTGGTTATATTGCTCTTTCATTCCTCTCTCAAGGAAACAGTGAACTCAAGAGAGCTGGTTGCTCTTGACCTATTAAACACTACCAAGTTTATTAGACCTTGGTATGCCAATTGTGGTCCACAGACCAGCACCAAAAGTATCAATAAGGAACTTGTTTGAAATTCAAATCTTGAGTCCTGCCCCAGACTATTGAATTTGGATCACTATTTAACAAACTCTTTAGGTGATTTGTGTGTATTGTAAAGACTGCAAAAACAACACTAAAAAATATTGTAAAGCACTGCTCTAGAGACTTCTAGTTGACTCTCCAAGAGTGGAAACACAAGGAACTTATTTTTTGTGTGTGTCAGTTCCTATAGTATGAGAAGCTCAAATTCTCGTGACCTTCCAATCACATCGGGTATAACCTTGGAGGGTTTTCAAGATTAAAATACCTGTCCTTCTGATAGTCATACTGTAGGTCACTGGTTCCAAAGTATTGGCAATTTTGTACCCTGGGGACATTTGGAAATACTTGGAGACATTTTTGGTTGTCACAACTGGGAAAGGTACTATTGCATCTAATAGGTAGAGGCTAGGAATGTTGCTAAACAAGTTGCAAGGCATAGGACAGCCCCCGACAACAAAGAATTACCCAACCCAAAGTTTCAATAGTGACAAAATTGAGAAATCTTGCTACAGAGTAAGTTTATATTACTAAAAAAAAAGCATTTAATCATCCCATTCATCATATTTACAGAGTGGTTTATATATATTGAATCAGATAACAGAGAAGCACAAGTTAAAGATCTTTATCAATAATTTAATATTCAGTTAGGAAAACAAGTAAAAATAAAATAAAGCAAATAAAGCGTTTCTAGTGACTATGCCCATGTATAATTAAATACTGAGCTTTGTCTCACATGATTACTTCAATATGAATGATTAAAAACTGAAGGGTTTATCATTCTTAGTTCTCAATATTGGTTTTGTCTAGGATCTTCCTCATGTTAGTTATTAATTGAGAAATAAGGAAATCAACAGCAAATAGTGGTCCTTTTCCTTCCTAACAAAGATGCTCCTTGGATATTCTAGTTCACATTGAAGAAAACTGAAAGACCAAAATGACTAATGGGCGAAACTATGCTACATAATAAATTGCTATGCTGTAGTGGATCAGAAAAAAAACTGTGATGAACAGACCTTTGAATAATATGCTCCAGTGCTGAGACATAAATAACTTGGAATTAACCTCACTTAAGTCATATATTCCATATTTAAGAAAATAGCTCAAAAGTTTAGTTTTCATGCTTGTAATTTTGGTGGAAAACAAATAACCTTGTTAGAATGACCATAGCAAGAAACTCAAAGGCACAAAATCATAGTATAGGACTATTTGTGTTCCTGGTGTAACTGCACATCTTTACTTCTTTAAAATGACTTTTTCTCTTCTCTTTCTCTTTCATTCAAACTGGCTTAGGGCTTACTTGCTTCCTTCTTTATCCTTCTGCATACAGCACAACTACTTCCTTAATCATTAAGCCCTTAGGTCAGCATCAAATAGTGTTAGGAACAAAGCCTCAGTTCTGTGGACCACAGAAGCAGTTTCTGTCAAACTAAAGATAACATTTTGCAGCTCCACATCCATGAAGGCTGGAGGACCCTACCTGCTACTGCATCCTCTTGAAACCAGACAGAACTACACCATGAATGACATCAGGACCTGATGCAATGATCAACTGCCTCCTACTCTAGCACTGACCAATCAGTAGAGCCCATGACTCTGACTTCCTTAGCTACTAGGACTAATGAATCTTCCTTTATATAACCTATCTGCTAGAGGCCATTGGGGAGCCAGGTCTTTGAGTACTAGCTCACCTGTGTCTCCAGCCTTTGAGCCATTTCCTTAGATAAATCTCTACTTTCTTTGCCGCACACTCCTGTTCAAGTCTTTTTTGGCTTTGACACGGGCAGGCACAATGAATCCTTTGAGTTCAGTAATGCCAGTATTCATAACGGCCTCCAAATGTGGTTTTATTTTTGTTTTGTTTTCCTCCCCCATGGCAATGACTCAGTAAAAGTGACTCTTTCTAGGATGCCTACTCAATTTTTAATGGGTCATTGATTTTCTAAGGAGATGCCACCATATTAGAGAGGTAGGAAGTTTTGACATCTGAGCAAAGTTTGACTTTTCCATATTCTGAAATCAGTAGTTAAAGATGTCAAATGATGAGCCCCGAGAGAGGTTTGAACAATTCTATGGCTTTACTGTATCTCTCAGTAAACAAATGCACTAGGTAAATACTAACAAAGATAGGGGCATATATTACAAAATGATTCATTATAAGAAGGGATAAGGAGTTTACCGGGTCTAAATTCATCCAGCTTTAAAACAATGCATCCTAAATGATGGGCATGTTAATTACATTACTAAAGATATTCTGAGGACTAGGGAGTTTATTGAACAAGTCTAATTCCTATCGATTACATTCTTTGGAAGGAGAGAATGTGTGCCTAATAATTAAAATGGGTTTGAAGGGGAATAGGAAAAAAAAACCTAGATGTTCATCATTATTAACTAATGCTAGTCTCTCAGAGAGATATTTTGTCAGTTCTCAAACTACTTCATGATGAAGGAATTGCCATATTATTATAATCAATATATCTAAACATAACCAATAGAACAGGATTGATAATGAACATCCCTTTATTTTTTATTTTTTATTTTTAATACCTACAGCACCTGGTCTTCCTAGTTGGTCTCCCATCCAAGTACTAACTAGGCCCAAAATGAACATCTTTTTAATGTGACAGTTCAAAACCAAGCATTCCTTAGAAGTACAAATCTATATTAGGAAGGTTTACTATCAATGCAATTTAAAAAGCAGATGACGGCATTTCAAATTATATTGTTTTTATTTACTGTTTATTTAATTTTATGAGTGCCATACACATAGTAGGTCCTTAATAATTATCATTACATGAATGAATAAATGAATGAAGATCTTTAGGACAAACAGTACATTCAATCTAAAGTAAATCTATTATAAGGTAAAATATAAAATCAATGGAACAAAATTGCTGGAGGTAAAGTTGACTATTTTAATGAAAGGTAAATTAGATTTGAGTTTTTAATGAAACACATAATTGCTACATCCTCAGTTACCCAGAATATCACATAGTTGGAGCAGAGAAATCATGTAATAGCTGCTAACATTTATTGAGTGATAAATATGTGTCAAACATTGTGATACATATTGACATATATTAGTTTATTTAATCCTCAGAGCTGCTCTAGATAGATGGTATTATTTTTACATTATAATATATTATAATAATTTTATAGAAGAGAAATCTGAGGCTCTTAGAGATTAAGTAATTTGCCCAAGATGGCACAGATGGTAAGCATAGAGTTGGGTTTTGAACAGATAGTTTTGCTCCAGAGTCTACAACCATAACCATTAAACTGTTTTACCCCAGACAGTAAAGATGTCTATATTCTGAGGTAAGCCAGAGTTAGAGTATGGCCAAAAACACAGAGAGTAAAGAAGAAAGTTGGGACTTCCTGATGTGTGCAAGAGAGGCTAGGCCTGAGGCTAGAGCACAGTGTTGCTAGGTACTGTCAGGGAGGGGGAAATTCCCCCTCCATCTTTCTTTAGTTTTTATGCAAGACTAATAATAAAACTGATACAAGACCAGATTAAGAAAGAAAATCCAATTTAATATGTGAGCACGGGAGATCATAATGCCCAAGATCATAAAATGATGTTCAGAGAAATCTCTAAGCAGGTACCTTTTTATACTTTTTAGACAAAGAAATAATAAACTTTTGAGGAACTGACAGGACAAAAGCAGTGCTCATTAGTAAGGAATTCAAGCAAAGTTTGGGCTTGGGTAGTAAATTAATAAACAGGCAACAAGATTTGTTTATGTGTGCTTTTGGCTCTGGATTCTTTAACTCTAGGGATAAGAGTATCCTCTCAGCCTCCAGGTACAGGAAGGACACTTCTCACATGTAAGATTTATCTCTTGCTTTAAGGGGGCATATAGAGAGATCAGAGTATTCTTGCATTGGTAGTTTCTTAAGTAACTTTATTTCAAAATAATCAATATTCCATTATGGGATATTCTAGTGTGGCCTGCCCTGGGCCCCAACAGTTTCCAGAACTGGAGAACTATTTGTATCAGGGAAAAAGAAAATGTAAAAAATAAAGGGAATAGAATAGGTCAGGATTTTGGAAGGAAACTGAAGGTCAGTGTTTGATCATGTTGAGTTAGGCACCAGCAATGAGAATTGCAAGAAATGGCATCTAGATTAAATATTCAGAGACATAAATATGGAATTCAATCATGTATGGATAACGGTGGGAACAAGAAATGACACAATAGTGTATCAACTCTAAGCTTTGGTTCTTTTTGAAGCAAGGGGTTAACTTTTGAGCTTGTCAGGCTAGGAACTAGAGTGAAAAATAAGGGATAGCATAGTCACAGACTAATATGGCCCCATGGCCCTTGCTCCTTCATTCTTTGTTTCCCTTTCACTGCATGATCTAGTTCTCTGTATATAGTATGTGAAATATATCTATATTAAATGTCAGACATAATCTTAACTATAGAAATACCTTGCCAGGCTGCAGGAATCAATGACTTTGAATATTCTCAGGCAAGGTTTTTCTATGGTCAAGTTTCCCAGTAAATTTTCAGCCAGTTTTTGTGGAATTAAGATTTTTTTTGGACAAAAGCCTGATCCAGAATCCAGTGTAGCTTAATCCTAACTGTATTATTTATTGTAGTACCCTCTTGGCATTAAGGAAGACTCATTCGATACATATGAATGTTGTCTCAAAGAATTCATACTACCCATCAGAGGGCTCTGATATCATTTTTATCATGTCAATAATACTGAACAAAAGGTAACAATGGAACACAAAATATTTAAGTAACTTTAGCAAAGGTGTGTCCTGGCAAGTTTACTTATCAAAACTGGTAATTTGTGGTTTATAAGATCTGTATTCATCAAGTGCTTTAACATATCTCTCTAGGGAGGTTTTAAAAAGCAAGACTTTGAAGGCCTGTAAGATAAGTTAAAGGCTTTATCAGCCAATGGTAGAAAAATATGATACATAGCAACAGTTTCCAGTTCCTTCTCTGAGCTTTATTTTTTTTGAGTAATATAGCAACTCTGAGCTTTATTTTTTTGAGTAATATAGCAACTCACCTGTTAATTGCATATCTGCTAGTATAACATCAATTTGACTCTTTCAGGGACTATGGTCAGCTTCTGAACCTTGTTGAGCTGGTGACAAAGTCCTTTCTTTTTTCCAAAGATGTTTGGGATACATCATTCCACGTAATTATAAACCTCTCAAGAGCAAGATAGTGAATGCCATTGCTGCCTTTGTGAATTGATGACAAATTTGCTTCAGCTCCCTTAAAGAGAAGGCACTCACTAACTTTAGGAGAGACTTTTGGAGTATATGACCTTGAAGGATTCTTTTAGGCTTCTTAATGCTTTTATTTCACTAAGAAGAAAATGCTGTTGGTATAAATACATATTTGAGAATCACGGTGCAAGAAAGAATTCAGTACTGAAAGGTGCTCTAACATTGCCACAATTTTCTTCTTCAAGTTTACTTTAGGTAATCAGACATTACTGGGAAAGTTTTTTTAAAACAATTTCCTTGATTTCTCCATCACTTATTTTTGTAGTACTGGAAGCTTTTGTAGCTATGGACAACTTAATCTTAGGCTGCACATGCTAAAAATAGCCTGGAGGTGTTTGACCCTTTCTAGCTATGTGCCTATCTATAAGAACAGAGATTTAACATCTGTATCCTCAGATACAATTCATTTTCCTCCCTCCTTATTATCACTACTTAACTGTCACTCTTGCCTTGCCCTAATAGGAAATATGTATTTTCTAATTCAACAGATTTTTATTTGTGCCCTATAAATTCTCTCCACTGTTCCCATTCTTGAGGAATAATTCAGACTCTTTAATTAAAGGATGTTGAAGAGAGTGACAAGAATGGTGAAAGTATATTGTCCATACAAAGAAAAATTAATAAAAGAAACTAAAGAAGTTGAACCTAGGGAAGTAGACTGACATCAAACTTTTAAAGGGCTGCTTTGGGGAAGAGAGATTAAAAGTCTAAAACTGAGGTCAAGGGGAAGACAGACAATGAAATAGGAATGCTTTCTAATAGTTACATTTTTTTTTTAAAGATAGAGTTGGCTTCCCTGAAAGAGAATGTGAGCCAGTATAAGCTGATAGATCACTTGGGAAGATGTTATGCTATAGTTTAATTGTAGAACATTTAAGTTGCTTTTAAGCCTGAGAAGCTGTCCTTTTATTTGTACAATATTTCTCCTTCATTGAATGAACACATGGCTAGCAATATGATTGTTTCTTTCTCTGCTACCTTGATAACAGAGGTTTCTGTTTTAATAGCTTTCAGTAACATTATTCAAAGGAAATATTTTGCCCAATAAAGTGAGGGAAATAATCTTCAACATTCTCTTTCTATTTCAACCTCGAGGAGTGTAGAAGTAAACATTTACTTTGAAACTAAAATCACTGTAAATTTGCTTAGGGAGCATCAGTGTATCCGTTCCAGAAACTGGAAAGTTGTAACTTAGCATAATATAAAAAAAGTTTATCTCTTGTAATAGACATGAAAAATTTCACCAAACTAAAAAGCATGACTTGAATTTTACAGTTATCCTTAATTTCAAACAATTCATATATTTTTATATACTTTAACCCTGTGTAAAAGGTGTTGGGTCTGCTGTGGAATCAGATTTAGTGCAGCAGATGTTCCACTCAACCACAACCTATCATACTTGAATTCTTGTTAATAAATAGTAATTCAATAATAATTAATTAATGAACAATTAATGAATTATTATTAATCATGGAAGGATCTTACACATGTAAAAGTTATCCAAGGCAGAAAATAAAGTCAAGAAGTACTGCAATTGGGAATCCATCAGGTATAATTATTACACTAAAGGAATAACTTTCCAATAAGGAAAACAATCTTGAACTTAAAACAATTAAAGTTATTTTTAATTGATTTGCCTCTTTCTAATAATGATAAATAACATTTAACTACATGCTTCCTGTGTACAGGCTTTGTGCCAAACTCTTCACATTTCTTGTCTTCTTTCATCCTTAACACTGAAGAGTTGATACTATTATTTTTCTCATTCCATGTATTAGGAAACTGAAGCATAGGGAAGTTAGATACCATGCCCTAGGTTATATAGTTGGTATTAAAGCAGAGTAATAAATCCAAATGCGACTTTAGAGCCCGAGCTAGTCATCCACCCACTGTGTTAGCTGCCTTCATGGCCTGAATACTAATGTGATTATTTTATTTAAGATAAATTTGTGCAGAAAAACAAATTTTAATTTTTTTGGTTCCAAATTATTTTCCTCCTATGATAGGTTTCAGTTGACCACTCAAGCTTAGAAGGTTATACTCACCCCGTTTGTGAAGGAGAATGCTGGCATGCCGACGTCCATTTCCATTTTCAACATAACAAGAGTAATTTCCCAAGTCACCTTCTTGTACAGAGTCTACAATTAATGAGATGGAAACTTCCTGTTCCCCAAGATGCTCCTTGAGAATTCTAAAATATAAAGCAAAACAAAACAAAAAAACCCCACACATACACATACATGAAAAAGAAAAAAAAAATAGAAGAATCTGAATCTGATGTGAAAATACCCACAGTATTTGTGCTTCGAATTTGGCTTTGGATTGATGCTATCTTAATTAAATTATATCTTACCCTCTTCACTTCTAATGGGTAAGTTTGTCTTTGTACATGCTAATGAAGTTGCACTTAATTAACTCTCTTAGCAGATCACACTGCCCTAATAAAGAGGTGAGAGAGACCTTGAAGAGAAGTTTACAAATTGCTTTCCCTTTAAGAAGATATAGAATGTAAACGTGAGATAAGAAATTCTATTCTCTTAGTCTGGAGAACTAATTATATATCAAGTTAATAAAAAAGGTAGAGTAAAAAATTTCTGAGTTATTTTGATATTTCAGTTGAAACCTCCAGCCTGTTTTTTTAATGATATAAATCAATTGCTTATTTTTAAAGAAATTTGAAATTATAAACGTGTTAACTAAGTGTTCCAATGAGTGTTTAATTTTGACATTTAAAGTTAATGGTAAACTCTCATTGTCAAATATTTTAGTAATCTTTCAGAGCAAATAGAAATCTTAAAGTAAAACTCACTTTCCCTGTTTGAAAAGTTTCCACTTCTACTCTCTCACTTGTTCGTTAACTTATCTCTGCACAACACTTCTTAATGCAGAATTAAAAAAAGTTAGAAGATTTATTGTCCTTCTTTAACTTTAACATTTCAAAATGTATGAGTAAAAGATAATAGTGAAGTTGTAAACATGAAAATGGCAGAAGATTTTAGTTTATACTGGAGATTGCCCATCTGGGCATTTCAGAATCCAATTGGAGTTTAAGATTCTTATGTATTTGTTGCTAGAAAGAAAGAAGATCCTAGAGAAATAACCTTATATGACAGTTTTATATATTTTTATCTTCTAATGAAAAACTTTTATTCTTACATATTTGGTCAAGTTTTAAAAGTTCTCACGTTTAAAAGTGTCCTCCCCAAAGAAGAGAAACCTTGGTTAAAATGCTCATACACACCCAGAAGATGTGACCTTTAGATGAGAGAATGTTTACAAATGATCAGCATTTTAATTCAGTTATAACTTAATTATATTAATATACTTGCTGATTTACATTATGATTAAAAATGAGTATCTATGCCCAAGTGAAATTTTAGTCATAGTTGAATAACTCAATACTTAATAGTAAATAAACAAATTAACAAATCGTCTTTTTAAAAAAGAATCTTAAGCAGTATACCCTCAAATCTATGATATTTCCAATAGTTGTTCTCTATCATTATTGCTATATTAATATTTAGACTTTGTAGTCAGACAAAAAAGATAATAACAACATTTTGTGTATCCTTTATCATTCATATCAAGAGCATTATAGTCTACTTGATTCCTCAAATATAAAAAAAATATTAAAGGAAATGACATTGTGTTTGGTTGAGTCCTGGTAACTTAATATTTCCTCTTAAAGATTAAAAACAAAGAGCTCTTACAAACAAAAAGCACAATATCTTATTTTCCATATTTGATGGTATTTTGGTCTGCCTCATACTCAGTACATTCCTCAATGAAAATTTCCTTTTTATTTCCTTAAATTCTTTGCAAATGGCATTCATGTTTTGCAACTCCATAGTCAGTCAGTGTTTTTCCTCTTTGCAATATTTTTATTATTAAAGTAAAGCAAAACAAAAATTCTTTTCTTTTAGCTTTCTATTTACTAACAGGGCAAATGTTAATCCTGACTGTATAAGTTAAAAGAAAAAGAATGTTTTACCTAATGTCACTTTCCCAAACTCGATTTTCATCCAGATCTTCAATAAATTTTTCTCCTTTCATCCAGTAAATTAAAGGACTGACATCACCACTGTACCCAAAGAAAGCTCTGCAGGTTAGATTAGCTGAGTCACCTATGGAGAGAAGTGATAGCAATATGTTATAAAACTATTTGTACACTCTTATTTCAGGCAAACTGGCAGGTAACATTTTAGTCACTTCATTGATATAATATTTTTCTAAAATAATATTTTTCAGGTATTTTCAATCTTTGCCAAATTTATAGAATATGTGCCTCCAACAGCTTGTTTAGTGAAATGAGATTTACTTAAGAGATTTTGAAGAAGACTGGTCAGTTGTTTTGCAGCAGGTCCTTCCATTTAGATTTGCCTGATGTTTTCACATGATTAGATGAGGCTATAAATTATTGGGAAAGGTACTACAGAGGTGATATGCCCTTCTCAAAACATGATATCAGAGGGTACATAATGTTGATAATTATAAGATTGTATAAGGTAGTTTGAAGGTAGTTGGAAGATGTTTCTCCGTCTTGAGTATGGAAACAAAATCTTTGGATGGAAAAGGAAATAAACTGTAAATCCAGATTCCCCCCCAAAAACCATTAAATATTTTTACTATATAAGGAATAATAATTAAATTAAGAAAACCTATGCATGCTCAGGAAGAAAAAGCACATTAAAAACAAGTCATGATAATAATATTGAGGATTTGTATTAGATGTAAAATCAATGATACTATTGTGGAGATTAGTTTCTTTCAGTATGCACCTCAGGAGAGACAACTCTAATGATGATTAAAGACTGGCTGATTACTTAATAAGGTAAGTGGAGGTCTCTGACTATAGGGTGGAAGTGCATCTAATGCCTGCAGAAAGTAAGGTTTATTTTTGGACAGGTTATGTCATTTTGAAAACACCTAGTTTACCCCAGCCTCAGCCACCATTAGCTAACTGAAATAGTCCAGTACATACTAGTTTAAAAATCTTGCTGCTTCCAAATAGAACTAGAAAATGGGGGGTAGGTGAGATAGCGACTTGTAAAGGCCCACTCCATTGGATTGGGGCAATGAAACTCTCAAGGATGAACACTACATGAGGTAATGAAAACTAGCCCTTGGTGACACATTTGTTGGCATCCAAAGTAAGCAAACTTTTTCGATTTATAAACTCGCGGGAGTATTCTAGAAGATCTGACAACTCTGTGACTTTAAGGTACAAAGAAGGCCATGCCTGAAGACTGGAAGTCTCAGAGCTAAGACATGAGTTAATAGTGAAATTGTGCTTATGAGTGATTTTACAATATAAACCCAGAGAAAAGCATAATGAACTTAGATGAACTTTTTCCAAGCCCTGCCATGGGTATACCTACATATAAACTTTATTCTGCAAGTTCCACAGCAAGATAATTTTTACTGTATAAAATCAATATTATGTCAATTATACCCACTGTGTAAAAACAGTTCATGAATAAATTTTGTTCTTCTAATACTTCTAAGATGGCATAATATAACCTTCTCCTTGTATCTTACCTTTATGTCTGAATGTTCTTCAAGTAAGTGATTTCTCATGAACTTAGATTCTACATATGATAGTTATCATTAGAGACCAGATAAGACAAGTCCTGAAAATGTCTACAAGCTTTTAAGAAGCAAAATGGAGCTCCAAGTAGGTTCCTTTATTATTAATTTTTGTACATAAACATTTTCTAAATATTCTATTGTGGAATCCCCTTTCCTCTGGAGAATATTTATAGTACAAAA
Organism: Macroglossus sobrinus; assembly: GCA_004027375.1. Classification (NCBI taxonomy): domain Eukaryota; kingdom Metazoa; phylum Chordata; class Mammalia; order Chiroptera; family Pteropodidae; genus Macroglossus; species Macroglossus sobrinus. The sequence continues at coordinate 1,553,203 of PVKZ01000088.1, read as the reverse complement.
TAAATAACTCATTGTCAATCTTATTGATTGGAAATCAACTGCAGATTTCTATGGTAAGAATCAATCTAATGTTACAAAACAATTTTAAATCCAATATTCTTTGCTTGTACATTTTTATAAGAGTGCTAGCTTTAATGCAACTGCATTAATTGTTATAATGTTAAGATACTCATGAATTCAACAGTAAGCCTCAAAATACTACATGGTGTGATGATTAGTATCCCATGCCAACAGAATAAACATACGTTAGAGTGTTATACATTTTAATGTTAATAATTTACAAAAACTGTCTTTTAGGGGATCAAGTTTTCATTTTCAGGTGGAAATTAATGACTGGAACTCATAAATAGAAATCTCCAGAAATTGCCTAATTTTCCATTACAATTTTACTAAATATGGGGGCTTATGAATAATATCATGCTATTACCAACTCAGTCTGACACTCTTCAGTAGAGAAGTCAATTTAATCTCTCATGGGGACCTGAATATCTCTCCTGCTACAATCTTACCTTCCCAGATCAAATGATTTTCCATTACCTAATTCTTCATTTTCACCTGCTGGCCTTGTGCTGCCACACCTAGGAAATGACTTCTGCACCCATGTAAGAAATGATTTGCTTTGCCAGCTATCTTTGCTCACCTTGGCTTTGACTATCTACCTTGCCATGAGCTCCAGCATTGAGTATTTGCAGTATTATGGGGGTACCTAGTGGAACTCTATTCAGACTTGGATTGAGCTTGCTGTGAGTCAGAGACTAAAATTCATGAAAGGAATTAAAAGAAAGTGGAGAGAAAAGTAGAATAGCACCTCAGGAACAGAGAAAAGAGCATGAGAGAATGTCAGAGAACTTTGGAGGAAGTAAAACATTTCAGAGTGGCTGAAGCTAAAGTGTACTTGCAGGGTGGGGATGGGAGAGGTTTAGGGAAGAATAGAGCACTGATGAGACCAGAGCAGTGGCAGCCCTCTCCTTCTATGTAGGTTATGTTGAAGATTTCAGACTTCATTTAACTGCAATGTTAAGCATGTTTCAAGGAGACTGACATGATTATGTCTGCATTAAAAAAAATCACTCTTACTGTACTTGTAAATCTTGGATTAGATCAGAGAGAATAAAGATGGCTTGAAAATGTTAAAATATTTTGGAATCATATAAGGAATAGTCATTGCAAAGATCAGATTATTTCCACATAATTTCTTAGAAGGATAAACCATAGATGATAGTTACTACAGATCAATATGCTTTTAATCATTGTGATAATGGGGAGTGTTTCAAAGCAGAAATTAAATAGAAAGCTTGATAAATTAGAAAGTATATTTATAATTTACATCCATGTGTGCGTATAGTAGAGGAGAGAGGGAGAGAGAGACACAGAGAGAGATTGGGGAGTTGCTAGCTGCTTCTCAATACATTCAGGATAGAAAATCAACTTGAGAAGAGCTTTGTTCTGTGAAGAGATTTATGAGTAGTTTTTCTTAATTATTTCTATTTGTGTGGCTGAGCAAAAGACACCACTGCCCTACTTATCCATAGCTCTGCTAGCAAGACAGGACAATAGGAGCTCATAGGGGTCAATCTTAAGAGAAGGCCAGGTGAAGTCATGCTCATACCTGAAAATACCCCACTGCCTAAGTGTTCGGGAAGAAAGTTGTGTCTATTCAGTACTTTTAATTTGGGAAATAGTGGCTAATCATATGAGTGTCAGAGAGCTGTGACCTTGGACTCAAAGTATGTAATGCCTTTGAAAGCAGAAATAAAGAACTATAATCCCTTCCTCTCAGGTTGAATAAGAATGAGAAACTGATAGAAATTCATGGAGCAGGATGAGTCCTTTGGAGAGATGATGCATTCCCACTCAGTAAGGACCAATAGAGATTAATATGGATAAATAGGAAAATTTGAAAATTTGGAAATTTTATTTAAGAAGTTCATTAGACAATTAGGAAATAGGAATTAGAAAAATAAAAATGAAGTGACTGTGTTTGTACCTGGGCTAATGAAGCAGGGCATGCCAGTTATTTTTTTTTTTAATTTAGTCTTCAGTTAAAAATTATTGGGGTGACATTGGTTAACAAAGTCAAATAAGTTTCAAGTGTATTGTTCAACAGACAGTTATATATATATATAGTTATATATATATATATATATAGTTATATATATAACTATATATATATATAACTATATATATATATATATATATATATATATATTCTGCATTGTGTGTTCACCACCCACAGTTAGATTTCCTTCTGTCACCAAATAGTTGATAACTTTTACTCCATCTACTTGCTCCCCCACTTCCCTCTGGTAACCACTAATCCATTGTCCATGTCCGTGAGTCTGTTTGTTTGTCATGTTAGTGGCTTTCAGTTTTATATCCCACATGAGTGATTTTAGCATCTGAGTTTTAGGAGTAGTTCGTCTATAATTTATTTCATATTTTCATGCTTTTCAATTGTATATTATTTGCTTTACATTCTTCTCATTGCCACCTAATATATTGCTCCTCAGCCATTAAGTCCCAACTTAAATAGAAACTTTCTAAAAGACTGACTTAGCTTTTCTAGGAATAAATAATCAGTCGCTATGTCTTCTCTTCTCATAGCCCTTGGAATATACCTGTATTTTACTGTAATATATTCCTTACAATATTTGGTATGTTTGCATGTCTGACACAGCAACTAGAGCATTCATTCTCCAAAGTCAGACATCATTTACCTTTGTTTATTATCAGGACCCATTACAATGTCTTGAAATTAACTCAAAATAATTAAGGACCTAAATATAAGACCAGAATTAATAAAATGCATAGAATAAAACATAGGAACTAAGCTCAAGGACCTTGGTCTTAAAGAAAGAGAATTTGATGAATTTGACCTCAAAGGCAAGGGAAGTAAAAGCAAAAATAAATGAATGGGACTACATCAAACTAAAAAGCTTCTACTCAGCAAAGGAAACTGTCAACAAGGTAAAGAGACAACTATCTGAATGAGAAAATATATTTGCAAGCAACACCTCTGGTAAGGGCCTAATATACAAAATATACAAAGAATATGACTCAACAACAACAACAACAACAAAACAAACAATCCAATCAAAAAATGGGCAGAGGACCTCAACAGACACTTCTCGCTTGTGGACATACAAATAGCCAACAAATATATGAAAAGATGCTCAACATCGCTAGCTATTAGGAAAATGCAAATCCAAACCACAATGAGATACCATCTCACACCTGTTAGAATAGCTATAATCAACAGAACAAGTAATAACGAATGCTGGATAGAATGTGGAGAAAAAGGAACCTTCATATACTGCTGGTGGGATTGCAAATTGGTATAGTCACTATGGAAAATAGTATGGAGGTTTCTCAAAAACTAAGAATTGATCTACCATATGATCCAGCAATCCCTCTACTAGGTATTTACCCCAAAGACTTGAAAACCTATATCCGAAAGGATATTTGCAGCACTATTCACAGTGGCCAGGACATGGAAGCAACTGAAGTATCTTATAGATGATTGGCTAAAGAAACTGTGGTACATATATACAATGGAATATTATATATCTTGGCCATAAGAAGAGATGAAATACTGCCATTTGTGACACCTGAATGGACCTCGAGATAATCATGCTAAGCAAAATAAGCCAGACTGGAGAAGTTAAAAGTCACATGAAAATCACATGAAAATCACTTATATGTGGGATATAAACCTAAAAGCAACAAATGAACAGGACAAACAGAGACTCAGGGACATGGACAATGGACTAGTGGTTACCAGAGGGTAGGGGGTGGGAAAGGAGGTAAGGGGGAGAAAGGATAAAGCGGGTCAAATACAGGGGGTTTGGGGAAGGGTGAAGTAGGTAAAGGGGATCAAATATATGGTGGCTGAAGGAAACTAGACTCTGGGTGGTAATCACACAGTAGAATATATAGATGTCAAATTATAATGTACACTTGAAAATTATATAATTCTATTAACCAATGTTACTCCAATAAGCTTAGTAAAAATTAAATTAAATTACAGAAACTTACAATTAAATATATTAAAAACAAAGGTTGATGGATACTAAAATCTCAAAACTTACTAATTATTTTTGCTGCATTATTTATCCATAGTATCTGTTAGAAGGAAATACTATATAATAGTGTACTACTGTACATCCCTTCTCAACTGTTCATTTAGTGAGATTAATTTGATAGCTTGCAATCAACCATGGTGGAGTTATTTACTCTATAAATTGCCAAATGCTACAAATCAAAGTGTGATTTTGTGTTTCGTTGATTGTCTATGGATAAAATGTTAATAACGGAGATTAAACTTAAAAGTGTCATGTCTATAGTTGTTATATTGGTTATAGCACAAACATTAAAATAATATTCCTCTAGTATCCAAAAAGTATAATCTGATTCAGCAAAGTTGTTTACTTCATTGATGAATGAATAAAGTTCTGACATATATCTCCAATGTTTCACTCTTATTTACCAATGTAAACAAATGTATCAACCACCTATATGTCAGAATTACCCTTGGACAAATAATTTTTAAACATTTATAAGCATGCTGCTCTCTATAAAATTGTTTTTTTCAAAGATATTACATGTATATTTTGGTAGTTTTATTGAGACATAATTCACATATTATTAACTTACCCATTTAAAATGTACAATTCAATGATTTTCAGCATATTCATAGATTGGTGCAACCAGCAGCACAATCAACTTAAGGACACTTTCAGCACTCCCAAAAGAAATCTTGAACCAATTATCAGTCTCTCATCATTTTGTTCCAACTCCCCAGTCCTTGGCAACCACTAATCATATTCTACTTTCTGTCTCTATGGACTTACATATTCTGGACATCTCGTATAAATGGAATAATGTAGTATGTAGCCTTCGATTCTTTACTTAGCTTACTGTTTTCAAGGGTTATCCATATACCAATACTTCATTCTTCTTATAGCTAAATATTATTCCATTGCATAGATAGATATACCATATTTTTATCCATTCATAGATAGATATACCATATTTTTATCCATTCATAGGTTGTTTCTATGCTTTGGCTATCATCAATAATGTTGCTTTGAACACTCATGTACAAATTTTTGTGCAGATATATGTTTTCATTTCTCTTGGTTACATATCTAGGAGAGAAATTACTGGGTCAGAAGATAATTCTATGTTTAAATCTTTGAGGAATTGCTAAACTATTTTCCAAAGTGGTTGTACTATTTTGCATTCTTACCAATTCCTCCACTGCTTGCCAACACTTATTATCTGATTTTTTGATTATAGCCATTCTAGTGAGGGTGAAGTAGTATTTTTTTGTGATCCTTACCATTCATATTAAATCAGAAATTTATTATTACTTATAATTACCCTATTAATAACCAGTGTTGTTCAAAATTATAAAAACAATATCAAGACAAAAGGGCTTTTATTATACCATAGAATATAATTTTCAACATTATACCTAAAATACTTATTTATTCATTGTTGGGTTATAGACATTATGATAGGTTTATAATTTTAGTTTAGAATTATAGGAATTGAATAAAATAGTAAAGGCTTACACTTTTTAACAAAAACTGAGAAGGGTTATTTCCAAAAATTAAAAAAATAACCATATTTAAAACAAGAAATTAATATAAATGGGGCCCACAGGATCATCTCCTTTAAATTCAATACAGGGGCACCTACTAGAAACATTTTTATATGATAAGTTTTGTAGTTTTTCTAATGCAATTAGACATAAAAAACAAAAAGATGCTTTAAAAGGATGATAAAAGTATTATTTGAAGTTAATATAATTGCATGTGCAGTTCAGAAGAACTTATATTTTTACTTTCTTTGAAGAGTTCTTTCAAAAATCCAAATGTAAGAAATTTATAGGAATCGCTTACTAGCCAAAGTTTTAAAATTTGGCCTTCTGATAAAACATGTTTTTGTATTGGTATTACAAAATGTAAAAATCTCTGCAAGTTGAGTTGTTTTACATGTAGTTTGAGTTATTATTCTAAATAGATGATGTTAAAATCATGGCAAAATATGACTATTCATCTCTGTAGAACAAATAGAGTGTATGTGGTGATGCTTAGAGAAGAGGCTATCCACCATCTTAATATTTTGAATAAAACTTCTTGTCAAAAAATGCTCTTAAGAAAATCAATAGAGCCAATACATGCAAAACAAAAATAACAGAGAATGCAAGTATTAAAAGTTGTCTTATAAAAATTTAAAATGAGAAACTGTAGGAAGATCTACCTCAGGATTTCGGGGCCTTGTGGCAATAAACAATTGAAGAAGGCAATTCAGGAGAAAAAAAATTTCTTAATGGGGTAATTTTGGAAATCTAACAAATTTGAGGGTTTTTTTAAGCAGATGATTTGTAGCAAATTAAAGTACTTTTATTTAAGCTATAGTTAATGTGGTTTTAAATTATTTTTTTTCTTTAATGTTATTCTCTAGGAGACACTGATTTTTATTATGGTTTTGCAAGCCTCAAGAAGAAAACCCCATAAATAGATTAGGCTTGATATCTGAAAATAAATATCATACACGATTTCCATACTAAATGAGTAGAAAATAGTAGAGATTTTATTTATACTAGCAATAAAAACAAATTATAATGAGAAATGGTTGTGAATAAATGAACCACAAAATTATATTATCAGATCAATGGTTTTATGAAATATATATAGAAGTTTGCAAAGTCTTGGATGGAAAAACAATATTTTGAAGTAAATTTATAACTTATATTTTAAATTTAATGTTATTGATAATACAAATCCAATAAGTTGTAGAACTCAACAAAATAATTCTATATTCATTTAGAAATTTAAGTAGATAAAAACTGTCAATAACTTTTCTAAAGGAGAAGTATAATGATAGTAGCACTGGACAGAATGTGGATGGTCCAATCAAAAAAGCAAAATGTATTTATTTTTGTGTGTTTTATATTTTCATAAAATTGTATATATTTCAGGTGTAGAGAATGATGGTTTTGCATTTATGCAAAGTGAAATGATTACTACAGTCAAATTTATTAACATATCATCTCCTCAAGTACTTACCATTTTTATTTTTTGTGAAGAGAGCACTGGGAATCTACTCTTAGCAAATTTTTGGCATTCATTACAGTGTTATTAAGTATAGTCATCACACTGCACATTAGATCTCTAGACTTACTTATCACATAACTGTAAATTTGTACTTTTGACCAACATCTCCCTATCCCCCCCTTTCCCATCCCTGGTAACCACGATTCTACTCTCTTTTACATATATGACTTTTTAAGATTATGCATGTGAGATTATATAGTTTTTTTCTTTCTGTATTTGGCTTATTTCACTCAGCATATTTTCCAGGTTCAATCATGTTGTTGCAAATGGCAGGATCTCCTTTTTGAAGGCTGAATAATATCCCATTATATATAACAATTTCTTTCTGTATTCATTCATCAATGGACACTTAGGTTGTTTCCGTACCTTGGCTATTGTAAATGGCTAATATATATATGAAAAAGTATTCAATAGCACTAATTATCAGGGAAATGCAAACCAAAGCCATAACAAGATCTCAATTCACATCTGTTAGGACTTTGTTTAAAGTGGAATTTGGGCTCAGAAAAGGAACAAGATTGAAAAACATTCTCCTTAAGCAGGGAGCAAAGATAGAAACACTGAGGAAGAGGAAAGAGGGTTCATAATGCCAATGGATAGAGGTAGCTGGTATAGACAAGAAGTAAGATGTACAACTGGGTCACTGATGACCCAATCCAAGCTACAGAAATATAATTTCTTATAAAAAAGAGAAAATTTGTGTTTTATTGGAAAACTACTCACTTATCTATTGCATGCCCTTCTGAGTTATCAGATTCCAGTGCTGTCTTTGAGGTATATTTTGACTGTAAATTGTATGTAATTTTATATCTGGTATGTAATTTTATATCTGGTAGTAATTTAATTAACTTCATTTCCCCTCTGCTCTCAATCCATCTCAATATTCTTTTACTCTATAAATCTATTGTTTTGACTTTATTTTTGAATTGATTATAGCATCTGCCTGGTCCCTTCATAGCATATGAGCAAAAATTTCTTTAACATGTGTCCATTCTTACATCTGTATGTAAGTAATAACTGCACATTTTCCTGAAAATTATCTATTATTAGGAATACAATGCTTGCCTCGCTGCTTATCACTGACATTGAAATAAGTAACATACACTATTTATACATGCGTGATACATTTCTGACATTTGTTGAATTACTGAAGGAGTTTATGAACACTTTCCTTATTCCTGTTCTTTTATTTTTGCAAATATAAGAACAGTAATATAATGTTATCTTTATTTAAGTCCAAAGGATTTAACTTGTTATCAAGAGAAACTATTTTTCTTTTCTATCTTTTGGTTTCCAATTTGATGTAACATGTAATTTCCGATAAGGCAATCCTTACAAGTGATTCAGAGAGTCAAGCACCATAGCTCTTCCTTACCCTCTTCCATTTAGATATTGAAAGAACACCTCCGCTCTCATCTCTGATACCCAAGTGATAGTGCTAACACTATTTACTATACTCAACCAGAAATACAGGAAATGAGCATTAGAATTTCACAAGTCACACAGAAGAGAGAGACACATTAATTTTCCTTTCAATTTTGTTTCTTTGTTTTCCTTCAAATAATAACAGAAAATTTTAAGCTATGCTTTATGTAGTTGCACACATCAAATCTATCAGTCAGCCAGGGCTGGAGTCTTGAAGATAATAGTATTCTTTTTGTTCAAAGTTGATATCTGTAAAAGCTACAGTAAATTGTACTAAATGCTTCTGCTGCCTGTTTGGTAGAAAGGTGCACCATCAGCTCAATTTTGCCAGGTTCAGAAGGAAGCACTCTAAAATTGATCATAAAAAATCATTTGCTATCTAAAATGAGAATGATGCTTATCATATGGCAGGCTTTCAAGTAGGCCACAATATGAGGTGCCCTTAGAGGAAAAATAATATTTTCTTTTTAACTAGTGGACTCCAATCGGCAGTAGAGGCACTTGTTATTTAGTACAACCTTATAATTAGGTATCATTTGGCCATTTCAAAAACTGCTGCGAGCAGAGATTCTCTCTCCACTAGAGGACACTCTCTAACTTATTGAAAAAAATTCCTCTTTTTTTAATTAAAAGAAAACTTCTCTAATTAAAAAGCATCAGCATCCCGAGATCTTGTTGAAATTAGGAAATAATGAGCATTTTTTTCTTAAGTAAGATGTTGACTATTTGGGGGATTTAAATTCCCTTTGCACCATTAATCATGCATATTGAAATTACACTATGGTCATGGTAAAGGTAAATGTTTTGCCAAAGACTCCATTTAAGGTAAAGGCAAAGTGGTTTACAAAACAAATTTATCCTTTGTCATCAGTTACACTGACGGTTCCTTTTCCAGAAAGCTTTATTCAGAAAATGATCTCTCTCTCTCTCTCTCTCTCTCTCTCTCTCTCTCTCTCTCTCTCAATCCCTCCCCCCAAACCCCCCACCCCGCGTCTCACACACACTCAAGTTCTCCTGTAACTATCTCAAGATAGTTTACCCAAATAAGTATTAGGACGTATGGCATGTGAGAGTTGCCTGTATCTATCCACAGAGAGTTCTTTGGAAATCAAAGGTTTATCTAAGGATTCCAAAAACAGGGGAAAAATGGAAGGAATAGGTTATATTAAGCTCATAGTTGAAGATGTTATTCCTGCCGGATGTTACAGCGTCTGCTCAAATTTCAAGGGAACAAAATCACAGAAAAACAAGACCTGTACTTTGAAATTTGCTCACCATAATTCAGCTATAGCATCAGATTTCTTTATGAAAATGTATTTTAGACTATCTTACAATATATTTCTATAGCTCTTAAGAACAAAGCAACTTATTTGGCTAGATAATAGAATTGCAAGGAGTTTAAGTAATCAAAAATAACTTGGAGTTAACTAAGTTAATATACATCTATAGTATCCCTGGTAAGTGAGTGTTCACAAATTGTCAGTAATTATTACTATTACTAGTATTGCTAGTATCATGGGACTTAAACTTTTCTGCAAGGATGACTTGCAGGTTATGCATCAAATTAGGCCAAATATGACTTTTCAGGAACCTGAAGTCTGATACTGGAATTTGAATGAATTGTTGGGGTTATTTCCCACATTGAGATGAAAGGAGACAGTGTGGCAGAACCCATCCAGAATGGAGAGGAAAATCACACACTTGAGAAGAAAGAGTGTAGGAAATAGGAATATTATTACTGCATTGTGTTTGGATAGTTCAAAGAATCTTGTAAGGACTCAAATCGTAGTCCTTGATGGCTGCCTTCTATTTGCATGATACAAAAGTTTATGGCATCTAGAACAATCAACAGAGGACAGGTTAAAGAGAGGGACTTATCAAGCATCAGTTAAATATCTGGTGCCACCTGATGACCTAACCTGGGAAGGTGTGATTTTGCAACTGACTGTTGGGAGGATTGGTGTTAGATAAAAGAAGTAGATAACTGATGACTGCACAGTGGAAAATGTTCAAGAGCCAGAAAATGGATTTGTTCAAAAAGGTTATTCAGAAACTATTGGTGATGATGAAGGAGAGGAAGTAGGGTCATTTAAAATATTTTAAATTGAGTTAAAATACATATAACATGATATTTACCATCTTAGCTATTTTTAAATATACAGGGAAATAGGACCATTTTGCCTGTGAGTTGAAGAATAGATAGCAATTTGTGTTTGCTTTCTGACAAAAAAAAATATCAGAACTGCTTATAATTTTCTTCATTTCTAAAATTGTTTTGAGTTATCTACAAAGTAGGCTTTTTTAAATACACACATTTTTAGGTTTTTATTGTAGAGGTCTTACTGATCTCAAAATTTCGTGATTTTATTTTGATAAAACATGTCATTTATTTTTGCTCCATTAATTACATAGTCACTGTACTAAATCCCTCATTGATTCTTTGAATGCTTGTGGTGCTTTCTCATCCTTTCAGAGTTTCACATTTTAAAAGTGAATTATTCCATTTTAAGCCTCCAAGTATGTTTAAATTAACCCTTAACACACATAGAGAAAGCATTCATCTGTGGTCAGGTATCGGCAAGTTCTTTAGACCTCAGCATCACAAGCAGTTGAAACGAGAAAAAACAGGGGATGAAAAACAGGAAAATGAAAATGAGGAGTGAAAGAGAAGAAAAAATGAGAGGAGAAGCAAAAAAAGGATATTAATGGTAGTGGTGAATGGTAATGAAAACTCCCCAGCAGCTTATTGAAATGTGTTACATATAGGTCACCATGCTCTTGGACAGACCCTGTCCTGATATTGCCTTCATCTTTTTTGTGCTTAATCTGTCATCTCTAAACCCTGGCTGATACTTATTGAGGCAGAGACTACTAAATGCCTCCCAATGTCTATTATCCCTCTTCCTTCTAGTAAGATAATCCACAAAGTTTTAGTTGGGCACATGGCTACCCAGCTACAGACTATATTTCCTAGCTTCTTACACAGTCACATATGGCCTTATGACTCAGATCAGGCCAGTGAGACATGTTAAGAAGTGACGTGTGCAATTTCCTGATCATCTCCTTTATGTTGAAGCCTCATGCTCTGGACTTTATTTTTTTTTTCCTGTAGGGTGGAAAGCAGATTGTGCCATTGAATTGGTTTATACCATATATATGAAGACATAATAATGGAGTAACAAGATACGAGGAACAAAATCACCCCACCACTCTGGGCTTCTCTCCACTAGTTTATTTAATGATAGAAATATACTTCTAATTTATTAAAGACGTTGTATTTTGGGGTACCTTTGTTACCCATCTTAGCTAACACCCAACCAGTACCTCTAGAATGTACTTTTTCACCTTGTCTACCAGATTGCAGTGTGGCAAAATGAAATTCATGACACTATACTAACTAATTTGATCTGCTTAGAAGAAAAAAAAACACATTTATCTCTTGCTAATATTCTAATAATTTCCCACAGTACCTATGTACAAAATGCATAAACAGAAAAATATGACTATCATCTTTCAGAAAGACAGTATGAAATTAGGAATTAGTCACCTTTTAAGAAAGGACTTAACTTTAATTAGAGGAAAACTATAAGGCATTTATTTAGGTCTTGGTTTATTTAGGGATAATATAGTCAATAGCATCTGTTCTAAAACACAAAATATAACCTTGTGACTTAAAAAAGAATGTATTTTGTTTTGCTTTATTTCTTAAATGAACTGGTTGTGCTAAAATGAAAGGTCCAATCCAAATGGCATTTTGTTAATCTGCATTTTAATGAGACACCTTTCCCCTAATTTTCCTAATGCTCAAGGTATTAAGAGATAATTTAGATATGTACAAAGCCTACTTTTCTTATCTTTTAAAAATATAATGCTTAATCCTTAGGTTTATGTGACTTTCAAGGTTAATGAAATAGTCTTTAGGAGCTTCATAAGCTTATAAAGCATGGCTAGTGTGGGATATAAATGATAGATCATGCATGATGTTTATCATTTAAAATATAAATGAACATTCAGTGAACTCAATGCTTTGTGTTTTCTTTGTTCTTGCATAGAAGGGGTTTAGTTGGTCAGCATTATATTAAAAGTACTCAGTATAACTGCTGGTGTTTCACACATATGTTTCCTCCATTTATCTCTCCTCCGTAGTGGCTTAGTAAAATGCTTCTGACAGCTTCTGAGCTTAAAATACACTACGAAGCTTGGGGTTTTTGTCCATATTTGATAGAAGGAGAAATGATAGCAGTTTGAATTGTCATGGAAGCAGTTTGAAAAATTGAAGTTCAAAATGGGAGGAAATTTTCTGACATAAGTTAATCAGAAAAAGTTTCAGAAGTTGATAGCATTCATATATATTTTTAGTACTTAAAGATTTCACTGTTATTTTCATTTTCAGTGTGTGACCAGAGCTATTTCTCTCAGTTCTTTTCATTCTTGGAAAAGACATTTATTCCCATCCTTAAGCGTATTTTCATTGTCTTTATACTTACAATTTCTTAAGAAGCTATGACAGTCTTCTTAATTTTTGGGGTTCCCAATATCACCTTTTATAATTTTATCCTCCCTCATGGTCTTACCTTTACTCCTGGTCTTTGTACTAAACCAATATGTTATTAAAACTCACACACACACCTCAATATTATACAGGTTACTCTTTTGTGAGCTACTGGGAGATTTTTCACATGATTTCTAGTTATAATTGCCTTATGCAAGGCTTATGAACCCTTATCTGGAAGGTTTATAATCCTCAACATGTCTTCAATAAAAGAGATTATAAAGTAGCATCTGAGACTTGTCAGCATCTAATAAAGGTTATCACTTGAGAATATCATTATAGTTTTCTTGCTTAAAGAAGTGAAATAAGTCAGAGAAAGATAAATACCATATGATTTCACTTATATGCTGAATCTAAGGAACAAAAAGAACAAACTAATCAAAAACAGACTCACAAATATGGTGGACAATTTGGTGACAGACAGAGGGGACGGAGGTTTGGGGGGCTGGGAGAATGGGGTGAAGAGTTAAAGAAGCACAAATTAGTAGTTGGTTGTTGATCACGGGAATGGGAAGCATGGCAGAGTGAATGTAGTTAGCATTAATATGATGGCTAGGTGGAGGGCCAGAGGAGGGAGGGAGCAACTGGGGGGGGATAATTTTATGAATTATATAGATGTCTAACCAATGTACTGTATGCGCGAAACTAATTTAAATAAATAAATTTAAAAAAGAAGGTATATGATTTTCTGAAGTCTATTTTTATGTACATCACTGTTATTCTCTGATTTTTAAAATTTATAGTCTAATGTTAGCAACCAAATGGAAAGTTATAAAATTAAAATAATTGAGTCTTTGTGTCTTTAGGAAAACAACCACTTGTATCATTTCACAAAGAAATGATACTTTTGCTAACATATTTATGGAATCATTCACATTACTGGTATTCTATCTGAAGTTATATAAATAAGCTTGCTCCCCACCTGCAAACACTTGAATCTCATGGAGAATGCCGTTTAGTAAAGCTAATTGATTTAGGTAAACTGCAGCAATTAGTTTTAAATGTTTTCCAGGAAACCCTGGCAACTTTCACACAGCCCAAAACAGAGGAAAAAATAAAGCCATTCATTCACATCCGGATGATGTTTCATAACATATTAACTCCTTGGTGCAAGCTGTTGGAATATCCTGTGTTGAAAGTCAATGGCGAATTTTGCTGATAGGAAGTGTGTTCTGAATCAAACACCATCTTAGATTAATAAAAATACTCACTGATCTGATTAATGAGTTCAATCTGATACTTTAGTTTACCATGACTATGTCCATCATATAATAAAAAATAGAGCAAAATTTAAGAAAAACTAAAGGTATTAAATATTAAACATAACCAGATTTTTGTGAGCAGAAAGATCTCATTGCTGAATCATTTCTTAATTAGTACTTTTCCTACCACTATTTACTCAAAAGATACACTTGACTTTCTCATTTGCAGTAGGAGGGAGACTTAAGATTTCATGGATAAAGCTTTAAAGCACTTTTGAAATATCTTGATTACTTCTTTCTTGTCTTCTTCATTTTTGTCTTTATTTTCAAAAACTATACAATGTAAAAATATTGCTTTTATAATTTAGGAAAAGTTAATTATTGCATTACAATGTCATCATATATTCTATTTCCTCCACTACCTCTTTTCTCCAACAGTCTGTAGTGATAGAAGGCCCTTGGAGAAACAAGTCTACCTTGGTCAAGATCTGCTCCGTGACTCCAAAAATATGCTGAGCAATCTGCAGTTGCATAGACTATAGATTAATGATACTCTTTGAAAGCACAGTATTAACATAACATGAAAATTAGAAGACATCTTTCTCAAACATAGTCAGGTACTGTGGATTTCCCCAGAACAAATGAAAATTTTAAATCAGCTTTGTTGAATCTATGTTTATTTTTAGACTAGCTTCCTCCTTCCATCGATATCTTACTCCAAAATCAAGGGTTTGGTACAGTATAAATAAAACTCTTCCACTGACAGGTTTTTATAACAATAAATAAGGTTATGCCCTGTAGCAATACATACTCTCTTTGGAGAGCCAAAGAAGAGATGTGAAAAGTAAGCTTTCTCCTTTATTTAAGCTACCATTGTCACTTCCTTTTGTTCAATTACTCTCTTAAATTTTTCAAAGTATCTTCTCACTATAATAATCAAAACTTAGAAAAATATTGTCCCTCCAAAAGTGAAATGTAGATATTTCTTTTTGATATTAGGAATGGCTATTTGGGGTAGGAGATAGTAGAGAGGTAAATTGAGTAAATTCATTATTTCCTAAACCCCTTGTTTATCTAATTTATATACGTACATGTGAGCAATGCCCTTGTAACTGTTGTGAGGATAAACAAGTTGATTTATGATCCCACCCTCTGATTTTTACTTCCTTCATTTATCCTCCAAGTGTCAGTTTGTTCATGAAGCACAATGATTACCCAGACCCCTTGCTCTAGCACCCACCAAGGTTTACCATCTTTGAGAATGCACACTGTGATAGCTTTGTAATGTGTTGACTTGGCTAGGCTGTATTGCACTTCCCAGAATTTCATTTTTTTATATGTGTCCAGTTAAGATAGGCTACAATAGAGATTCTCTCACACTGATTGGTGTGTGTGTATGTCAACGTGCGCCCATATTGTTGCTGATATGCTCATTTACCTTGTTGACATGAAGTAACAGTTGCTCTCTTTTTCCCTGTATTTTCCATCAGTGTCTCTGACTTCTGGGCCAGAGGTGTGTGTTTTTAGCTCTATTATGAAAGGCCCTGTTCATTCTTGTTGGTAAGATCAGAGGCAACAGGAACTGACATGGGTTTCAGTATCCTAGTGGAGTTCAAGTCTGCTCATAATCTTCTCACTAACTGCCTTCCTGTAAACTTCAGGCTTCAGCATTAGATGCAGAGATGGCCATGGGGAGACTGTGTAGTCAATAGTCAATCCCCTATAATTATGTAAACCAATTCCCTGAAAATAAATAAATTTATATGTATGTATGTATGTATGTATGTATGTATGTATGTATGTATTTTATATTGTTTTTCTCTCCCTTTAACCCTCTTTTCACACTATGCATTCATAGATATGTTCATATATATCAAATACTTTAATGTCTTTACTGCCCACATTTTACTGATTTTTAAACCTAAGTCATCAGCTTGGACTTCTCTTTTTTATGGACATCTTCACTTAGATCTCCCACAAGCATTTCCAACTCAACATGTCAGCAGTTTGATTTGTCATTTTTCTCCCCAAATCACTTATTCTCTGACTTCCCTATTTTGATGAACATTACCTAAACACAGTAGGTATTCAATAAATTATCATTGGAAAGTTAATGAATAAATAAACATGCTCATAAAAGAGATTTCTCCACTATTAAATGCCAAGAGTGAATAACAGCAGATTAATTCACAGAACTATTATTCAAATTATGTGAAAAGGACATTCAGTGAACAAGCATCCTCTTAACCTCTAATTTCCTTTTTCCAAGTCAGCCTTAAATTTTGGGGCATTATAGACACTTTGAAGAACTGATGAAAGAGAGTCCTGGCCCCTTCCTCAACTCCATGAAAATATTTTTTGTGTTTACAATTTTAAGGCCTCTTGAAATTAATAGACTCAATCCTGGGTTAAGAATTTGTGATCTAGATAAAATATGACATTACAAAATATTAATTATTTTATATATAAGTTATAATCCCACAGGAAGGTGTTGGGTAATTCATGCTGCCTTTAGGTATACATTTTTGTGTATTTGGGTTAATAGAAATTAAAATATATCATTGTCAAAACAAACATGATTTTCTTACTAGGACTTCTGAAAAGAAATAACTTAAACATTGATGATTTATATGATGATGATAAAGTAGCAAAAGGTTAAAACAAAATAAACTATTCTATTTAAGATCTTAAAGTATCATTTGTGAAGTTTTATTATCATAATGTTTAGAAGAAATTTAAAAGTCTATTTAAAAATTGTTTTCATGTGCTAAAAATGTGAAAACCACTACTTCTGTATGAAATCACTGGTCAGTCACATAACCTGAATTTTCAACCATTCTTTCCTCAGTTAATATATTTAGTATAGATTTTTAGGAAAACAGAATAATTTTATAAACATCTGAATAGTAACTGGTTTACCAAGTTCTAGGATAGAAAAAAAATGATTTTACTCATGTGGGAAATAAATTTGAAAATGACAAACAAGACAAACAAAAACTCAAAAACACAGACAACAGTTTAGTGAATACCAGAGAGAAATGGGGGAGGGAGGAGGTAGATAGGATAAAAGGGGTCAACTATATGGTGATGGAAGGAAATTTGACTTTAGGTGGTGAACACACAGTGCCATATACAGATGATGTATTATTGAATCATACACTTGAAACCTATATAATTTTATTAACCAATATTACCTCAATAAATTTAATTAAAAAATAGCCACTTCCCTCAAAATATCCTTATTCTGAAAACAAAATGCAGTTTCATAGTGGAGAATAAGGTAAAATAAAAGCAAAATACAGCCACAACAGAACTTCAATGAAAAATCATCACAGTAGTTGGAAATACATATTTGAGACAAGAAATTTGACACTGAATTCACTGTGGTTATGGTTTCCCCTATGCTTCAGAGTAGGTAGGGCCATAGGGACAGTTTTCCCAACCTGTTTCTTAAATGTGTCTGTCAATGAATTAACACCTAGGTTAATATATTAATGCACAATTAATTGGTTGGCAGAGACATATGGATGCAGATTACAGAAGAGAATCCCCCTGGCTATGTATATTCATGGAAAGCAAGATGTGAAATCAGAAGAGACAGAAGAAATCCTTAGAAAATTGTCGCCTCAAGATTGTAAAATCAATGTCCCTGGGTACTTTAAGAATGTTGTAATATTTTTCCCAACTGTTTTCTCTTAACATTTTTTAGCATAAACAATGGAACTTTCTTTAAACATGTGTTGTACTAATATAAATGTTATATATTATGTATAAATATATATATATATATATTATATATATGCTAAAAGTATATACACACATACTTTAGAAAGAGTAAGCGGATTATTAAATCTTAAACTTAAGCAGGAGACTAAAATCATAAATGTCAAGAAAATTTAAGGCAAATATGTATAGTGACTTCAGTTAATAGTCATCTCTGTAAAAATGCACATTCAGGTTCTTTAAAAACATGCTATGTAGGCTGAACAAAGCAGGTCCCCAGGCTGATTTTGGTGTTCCAGTCACCAATTTGCAATGGTTATCCTAAAGCATAAATGTGGTTGAAATCCTGATTTCTGAGTCAGCTAAATCTATGTCAGAATAGTATTCCACCATTTATTATCTCCTTGACCTTAAGCAAGTTAAGCCATTTAACCTCCTTAATATTTTAATTTTTTTTGGCAAAACTGAGTGCAAAAATATTTAACTCTTAGGTTTATTATGAGGATTAAATATATAAACAAGATATATAAAGCATTTAGCACATTGTAAATTAGCAGAGAGAGAGAGAGAGAGAGAGAGAGAGAGAGAGAGAAATGGCTCCAACGATAATGAGTGTTAGTACTAGTAAAAATGGCACACAGCCTTAACAAATAAAGTGCCTACTAGGTATCAAGTTGAAAAGTATCTATTGATAAAATAGAACTAACCTTTTTCTAACAAAAGTCCTCATACTTAATTTTTACTTTGCACAATGTTTCCAGGCTATTTGATTTAATAGATCATGTCTTGTTTCCTTTCATTCTGTATTAATCTCCAAAAGCACTGTTAAACTCAAGGTTAACCTATCCAAAAATTAAAAAGCAAGTGCTATCCACTGAAGTGACGATCTTCACTGCTTTGTGTTGTTCTGATGAATTTCATCTTGAGACATATCCTCTCTTGTCATCCTTCGTGCTCAAGTATTTTCCCATCTCCAATCTCATTTAAAGTTGCTGTCTTATCTACCATTCCATGGCTGTCTTTTAGAACTTAGAATTCATCAAACCCATCTAGAAAGACTTTCTCAAGTGTTTCCATCATTTCCCCCATCACTTTCCCAAGTGGCCATTCAAAGCCTTGCTATATCCTCCAGACACCATCTAATTCCAATCTATTTCTTCGCGTTCAAAATGACTATATTTTATCTCTTTGACTTTTTACCAGGTGATAAACTTATTTGTGAGCTATTTTTGCACCTAAGTAAAAATTTATTAACTGTATACTCTCTTATTTTAGCCCCAAGGACTCCTGAGACATCATTAGTGATAGCGTGAGTTTCAGAGATTAAATCCATAAGAAAACATGAGGTATTTTCCTTGGCCTGTGAGAATTCACTTTATGCTATTCACAAATAAATAAGCAAACAAGATAAAAAATAAGTAAACAAAAAACCTTCAGTACCAAAGAACTATGAAATGCTGTCCTATTTTCAGGAACCATTTATAGTAACATATATTCTTTTCAATACTGAAAAAGTATTGCATACTTAAGTGAGAATCTAAATTAGAGCCCAAATCTAGGCAAGTATATTAAATCACATTTGAGTGGTAAAAGAAAACACAATATGTAAACAAAGCCATAATATTATATTTAACACTTTTGGAACCTATGAGCAACTATGCGTAGGTCAGTATAAAAATTCATAATTTTGCCTGATGGACCATTTCCCAATTTCATGTTTCAAATAGTTCAAGTTTCACCATGTAAGAATATAGGGTATATATAAAATTATTTAACAAAGGTTTTTTTTTATGTCTCTCAGAGTGTGAAATGGTATTAATAGTTATCCATAATTAATGAAAAACTTCTCAAATCTTCCTTGACTACAGGTTTAAAGTTATTTAAGATAAATTACATTGGTATTGTATTCTTCTCATTTGTATTTTTAAATGAATCATATCCTCCTATGTAAACTCTAACATGAAGATTTTCATAGGGTTGCAACTCAAACTATAAATCAAACCATAAACTCAAATCCCTTAAGTGAAGATTTTCATTTTAATCTGGGCCTCTTATTCAGTCTTAAAAGTGTGTATAATAATCTTTTAGGTATTTCTTAGTGAAAAGAAGCCCTCTTCCTAAAACCTACATGAATATAACAATGTCTATTGATGACACCACCAACACATTCTCTGAATGAGACCTATTAGAACAGGTGTATAGAAACCTGACCTCAGGGCCTGTGAGGAGGATTCTGGGCCCAAGAGCCATGTTTCTCACTTTGGAGTAAAAATTCTCTCAGTGAATGCTAATGGTGACTACTCCTCAGTCCCTGCAGATGGCCATTTAGGAAAGCAGGACACTCACTCTGAATCGATAAAGAGTCAGGAAGCATAGGCCTTTTTCAGGGAACAGAGAAACACAGTAAAATCTGTTCTAAAGCAAAAGTCTGACTGTTATCCTATTGGTGCTGGCATCTTTTATACTGTTTTTAATGAGTTAGTTTGAATAGTTCATAAAAAGTAAACTGGGAGTTAAAGGCATAGAAGGCAGCTTGTGTATAAAAAATTGGTTTTGTTGAAATGGGTTATGGATAAAGATAGAAAGTTTAGATGGGGTGAAAAGGTAAAGGTGTAAAGGGGGTCAAATATGTGGTGACAGAAAGAAATCTATGGGAGGTAAATACACAGTGTAAATATATATATGCCTTATCATTAAATTGTATAGCTGAAACTAGATTTCATTAACCAATGTCAACCATAAAAAATAATAAGCAAATAAATAAATAAATAATAATAGAAAGTTTAAGGTGTAAATTTGAAATTTGTGAAAATATGCAAGATAAATGAGAAGAGATGATCTAAAATAATGAAAAGTTGTGAAAGACATAAAACTTAATTCAAAACTAGTATAATCAGTAATAAATAACAGTGGATACAAACTGTATAGGCTGCACTTACTTTCTTACTGCAAATGTGATTTTTAATTTAGTGATATACATGAGCCTGCGTTTTAGTATCTGGCACATAAAAAAGTATGAAGCTATGTTACTCATGATAAAATCACTACAGTGAAAATGAATATTGAATGTTGGGTGAAGAGTTCATGAAGATCATGAGTTGGTTGAGATTCTTAGTTGATTGACAAAGTAAATATTATACCATTGGTTATAAATGTAGTACTTCATCAGTCATTTGTTTTAATGATAATGCTCTTTTATTCTTCTCTGAGGCAATAAGGAAGTCTAGCCAGTGTATCAGAAACCTTTTACATCCATTACTGGACACAGATGAATTGACCTCTTAAAAGAGGATGAACTTATTAAACTATCTACCAATAGCCTGAGAAAATTTTTCCTTTTCCACCTCTTGGCATCATTTGGAGTATCTATGTTTAGAAATTTTTCTGACCAAGCTCAAAATAATTGAAAAACAAAAACTGTCTCCTGCTATTTGTATCCTCATAGTTACATAAGTCTGTTGAATCATAATACTGTGTCACCTCATCAGAGAAGTCCTGACATGTCAGCCCAATTTTTTTAAATCAAGAGATTCAGTGTACCTGAATCCTACTCATTAACCAGTGCAACAATAAACTTCCAACAATGGATTATTTTGAAAATAGGTTTAACGTTGAAATAAATATAAAGAGCCCAAATTGGCTCCACAGTTAGGTGTGTTGGTATGGAAAATTGAAGAAACATAGCTACAAGGTATTTTCAACACTATAAGTTTTAAGCAAATAGTTTAAATTACAATTTTTATAACATTAAGTGCTTTATGCAAAAACAATTGAACAATATTAAAATATATTTTGCTGAAACATAATTTTCCTGTGCTTATAATTTGAGAAGTTAATCTATAGTGATTTTACTCTAATAATTTTTGTTTTTATGAGTGAAATCTGTGAGATTTGATTAGGTTATTTTAATAACTAATGAATTAGTGCTGAAGCATTTTTAATACACAAGTAAAACAGTTTATGGGATAGCAGCAATATTCACTGCAGAAAAGAAATTCTTACTCATTGATTGGAATCAGTTATTTGAGGGGATTCCAAGTACTCTAATGAGAATCATGTTTCATAATTTCACTCAAGGCACACTCAAATAAAAATATAAAATTAAACATGTAAATAATCAAAACAGTAACTGTAAAAAAATGGGGTTTCTATAAGGACTTCATACAAATTTTATTTCATAATTTATATTTTTATGGAAGGCTTCTACAACACAATTACATTAAGAACTATAACTTTCAACTTAACTCTGGTTTCTAAGTCCTATTTGGTCTATTCTATATTGTATCTAACTCTTGTTTTATTCCTATCTAAATTGTATTCCAGGAATGATGACTTTAGAAAAAATTATTATATTTATTTGAATCAGAAGTTATAATCTGGATCTATTTTATTATTATTTTTAGCACAGCACATATTCTATTGTCATTAAGTTATAGGCAGTGACTCCACAATCATCATTAAAGATTTTCAATAGTTTAATATGAAATTCTGAATAAGTATCAATACTATTTTTACCTAACTTGGGAAGAATTTAATGCCAAAGGGAACTTTCTACTTTTTTTCCAAAATTATTACTGGTTTTTATCCTCTAATTATCTTCATTAAGAGAAGTCTTATATAACCAAAACTTCTGGATTTGAGAAAGTAGAACATGGGGAAAAGCATATTCACAGAGCAAAAGATTTTATACACCAGAGAGTAAAAGGATTGATGATTGCTTGCTTCTATGACTAAATAAATTATGGTACTTTAGAAAAAAATAACGACATTAAAAAATTTGGAGAAAAGTCTTTCAAAATTCCTGCTTTTACTGCCATTTTACAAAATGGCTTTTGTCGTGAGCCATTTAACTAAATCTACAACTGAGCTTATCTCTTTTGGACATTTTGTTAACTAAATCATAAAGATGCAATTGCTTTACATGCCTAATTTTCCATGTGAAAATTTTATTTCAAACTCTGACAATGTAACTATTATTTTTTGAAACAATATAGAATATCATCCATCTTTAATGATATAAAATCAATCTTTAAAAATACTAATAAGAATAATTTATAACAAATATTACTTGTAAAATATAATCTCCCCTAAATTAAAAATGTTTAACAAATCATTTGGCATTGTACTAACTATTGTGAATGCTTGAATTTTTATTATTATATGTTATAATTTTTTGATTATGTATGGTTTAGCAGTTTAGATATTTATTGAGTTACTTCTATGTGCCAGGCACTGTTTTTGGTGCTTGGTATATGGAAGACAACAAAGCAAAACTTTCAGCCCCCATGAGACTTGCATCCTAGTTCAGGATGATAAGGAATGTGCAAAAAAATATATAGTATGTTCAAAGGTGATCAGATATATAAAGAAAGGAGAAAAAGTAGAAACCAGGAACGCTGGTAGTAGAATGAGTTTGCAATTTTAAATAGCGAGGTCAAAGTAGGATGCACCCAAATGGTCACATTTGAAAAAAGACTTGAAGGAGGTGAGGGAGTTAGCCAGGTGGATATGTTACAGAGGAGCACTACAGGCAGAGAAGCAGCAAGTACAAGGGACTGGTGTGGAGTGAGGAAGTCAGAGAGTGGTAGAGATGTGGTCATACAGGGGATGAAGAATTTACCTGGGTAGGCCATTGTAAGGACTGTTGCTTACAATATGAAATCAGGAGCTTTTGAACAGGCAGTAATGAGAAGTGTCTCATATCAGAGTACTTAATAGTTGAGAAAGTGAAAAGTGGTCAGCTTCTGGAAATTTTTCAAGTTAGAGCCAACAGAAACCCCTGATAGGTTGGATGTGAAGAGTGAGACAAGGTCAAGGATGATTGCAAAGTTTTGGCCTGAGCAACTGAAGACTGAAGTTACTGTTCCTATAGATGATGCAGGTCTGTAGGAAAAGTCAGGAGCTCGGTTTTGAAGATGTGGAATTTGAGGTGTCTCTTCCAGTAGAGATTGATAGGTGTTTAGACAGAGACTTTAGAGAATTATTAAGGCTGAGTGTATACACTTAGGTGTCACTGGCATATAGGTGAGATGAGATTATCTATAGAATGGGAGTAGAGAAGACCTGGGGCTTTGCAGTATTAGGAGGTCAGCGAGAATAGGAGTAATCATCAAAAGAAAGTGAGAGAGAGAGTGACTAGACAGGTGGGAGAGAAACCCAGAGGATGTGGTATCATGGAAGCCATGGGAAAAGGAGCATCACAGAGGAGGTGAGTGAATGCTATACTCAGGCCATGTGAGATAGCACTGGCCCTTAAATTTAACAACATATGGTCACAAGAAACCACATATTATGTATTACCAGATAACATGTTATACATCATATATTCTATATAAAAAGTAAGTTGAAATGGAATTAAAAAAAGGCTTCGTCTCTAATGAATAGAATAACCTTAAATTGGGTATTAAATGGGTAAAATGCTATTTTTAAGCATGAGATCAGCTATCATTTTTAATATCCTTGAGCAGTTCTGAGAAACGTTTCTACTGAATTTCTGCAATTAGATGAGTGGTTTAAAATGTTTCTGAAAAACAGGGGTAACAAGTGAGGAATGGGAGGGATGGTTATCATCCAAGCTCTCAATCCTATAACTCATCTAGTTTATTTAAATAAAGACAGAGTAATCTCATCAGAGTTACAGAGTACAATGTGATGGAGTTCACAATGCAGTATTTAATCAGAAAATATTAATTAATCTTTTAAAATTCAATCTTGCATCAAAGAAATGTCGTGCACACACCAGCCAGTTCTAAAGCTCAAGAATAAAACATGAAGTTTGATGCAGGTCATATCCTGTGTTGTTATATTGTGGAAAAAGAATGGTTCAAATTTGGAATTCATAGAAGGCTATAGTAAGAGGCTAAAATTTCCTTTTCCCACTGACAAATGGTACTCAAAAGCTGCTTTGGTCCAATCTTAAATAGAACAGTAGCCTTAAGGGAACTTTTGTAAAGTTTTCTAACACTGGAATTCTATAGGGTTCCATGGAAAATGGATGAGGTAGAGTACAAATGCAATCTTAAAGTATGCCAGGACAGAAAAGTTTCCAGAGAAAGTCCACTACAATGATATTTATGCTTTTTAAAATGGTCAAATGCACTTCCCTCTCCCTGTTAAAAATGTAATAAAATTTTTCTCTTGGGTTTAGACTTTATATGTCAAGTTTCTGCTTGCAGCTAATTTTTATGACTGAATTGCAAAGCCCTGAAAGCAGCCTTTAGGTTGAAAATGCTGACAGCTCCATAGCTAGAGCAGTGCTAATGATAAGAACATGAACATAAGGCTGTGCTCAGTAGCCAGTGAATTTCCCTCTCCTAATAGGATGAACATTATAAAACAAAGAATATAATCAGTTTCATTATATCAGGAAGACAGGGAATAGGAATTTAGTAATATAAGTTCAGTACATTAGGCTTCTACTAGGTACAAATGTTTAGCAACATTTAGGAAGGAAATGACAGTAAAAGGATAAATACTTTGAAGAATGAATAAATATGTGGACCTACTTTATTGAAAATTTAATCTAATCAACATTTGTTTCAATATTCTAGCATCCCTTGTCTATCTAGTTTATTTGAAAGTACTGCAAATATTTAATGATTATTATTATCTTGTCAGAGCAGCAACTTTTTACTTCAGAAGTCTTCATAAACATAAATCTCCAAGCCATGATATTCTCCTTCATGATCCAGTAATTTTAGTTTCTGAAATAAGATAGTATAGCTCCATACGATTATGGAATATTCTTGAATAATGGCTTAAGTTTAAATTTATGTCACTAAATTAATATAATTTTAATTTTCATTAATTAAAACTAATGTTTAGAACTATGCTAAACTAAGCGTTAATGTAAATCAGTAATTAGCAACCTGGGGTTAGTGGACTAAATCAAGCTTGCTGCCTATATTTGTAAATAAAACTTTATTGGAACCACCTCCATTTGTTTATATATTGTCTAGGTCTGCTTTTGTAACACAAAGACAGAGTTGAGTAGTTGTGAAAGATACTATATGATAGATCTGTAAAGCCTAAAATATTTACTATCTGGTCCATTACAGAAAATGTTTGTTGACCATTGACATAGTCCCCTGTTTATCTGCAGTGTTGCTTCCTGTGGTTTCAGTTACATGTGGTCAACCACAGTCTGAAAATATTAAATGGAAAATTCTTGAAATAAACAATTCCTAAGTTTTAAATTGTGTGCTGTTCTTAGTTGCTGGTAATTCATGTATGCCAAAGAGAAGCTGTAAAGTGTATGCATGCATAGGAAAAATACATAGTGTATATAGGGCTCGGTACTATCAGTGGTTTCAGGCATCCACTGGGGGTCTTGAAAGGTATCCCTTGTGAATAAGGGGGGACATCTATATTCTCTTAACAACCTTTGATGTTAGCACTAATATTATCTCAATTTATGGAAGATGAGTAACTGAAGCTCAGAGAAATTAAATAAAATTGCTCAAGATCACAAACTACAAAGTAGCCAAACCAAAATCTGAATACAGGAATAGTTCTCAAACTTATGATCTTAACTACCACATACAATGCCTTCACAATAATGTCTGAAAGTAATCATGTTAGTAGAAGTAATGCAAGTGTCACAGCATAGAGAAAACTTGTGTTTAGAAAGATAGGATGATCCTAGATACACTTAGCAACATTTTATTATTCTGCTTCAAAGAAATGGGATGGATATAAACAGACTATTTTTTTTAGTTTCATATTTACTTTTTAAAATTAAATTTATTGAGGTAACATTGGTTAATAACATTATATAGGTTACAAGTGAACAATTCAATAATACATCTTATATATATTGCACCAAAGTAAAATCTTCTGTCATCATATATTTGACCCCCGTTACCCTTAACTACTTCCCTGCCTCTCTCTTCCCCTTTGGTAACCACCATGCTGTTGGCTGTGTTTATGAGTTTTGTTTATCTTGCTTGTTTGTTGCTTTCAGTTTTATATCCCACACATAAGTGAAATCATGTGGTTCTCAACTTTTTCTGACAATTTATTTCTTGATAAGCAACTTATATTGCTTAGAGAAAAAATTAAGTCTACCTGTCATCAATGCTGTGTAAATGAAATGATCTTCCATCAGTTCTACTACACATATATTAGTAGGGTACATATAACTTTTGCAAGGATTCCCCTCAATGGAGTTACTTATCTGTCAGAGTACAGTGTATAGATGTTTCAGAGCTGGGATACCTGAGATTCAGATTACTTGGCTGAGTCTCCAAATAACTGGTGCCAGAGTAAATATTTGAACCCAGACATCTTCTTACTGATTCATTACTTTGCATATATAAAAATAATAAATTATTTAAATGTTAAATTCTGATCAATAAATATTACTAAGTCTCTAATCATATGAACCCAAGATTTCTAAAGGTCAAAAATGAGAATGGAACAGAATCAATAAGAAGGAAGAATGGCAAGAGTTTTAGCAAAAAGCAAAGCAATTGCTGAAAGTCTTGTTATGGTAAAATCGGTGTTCTTATTTTCTTCTAAAAGTACTACATATGTCTTGACAGAGCAGAATTCCATGTATGGCTAAAATAACTGTGAGCAGAATTTTTTTCTTAGCCCTCAGATGATGACTCCAAAATAAGACAGCTTCCCTCTGGCTTCACAAATCCTCTAAGACTTTGTGGTATTCCATTAGCTCAATGGCCTGGCCCCTGACAGCTTTTCTGAATGGTCTCAGCCTTGTTTATGATCAATTAATCCTTACTTTTGTTTTGCCTTAGGCTTTGGGCTGTCATAAGTATTCAACAACTGAAATTGAATTGTGGAAGTGCCTCAAGAAACACTCCATATTCACAGGCCATTGGCCCCAGAGAATATCAGAGTCTGTGAGAAGAGGGTGCTCAGATGTGAGGAGAACCAAGGGAAGGTTCAAGGGAATACTCTGAGAAGAAAGAAAGGTGATATTTCATATGAAAATAGGGGATGTTAAACCAACTCACGCAAATTTCTATTTTTGAATGGTTGTTGACAAGCATCTCTAAGCTCCGCCACACACACTGACTCTGCTGGTGACCATGATTCATAGTGAAACATTAGTCACACAATTTTAATAGTAGATTCCAGTATAAAATTAGCCTTTTATAAAGGAAACTTCCAAACAAGAAAATAAAGGGTTATTATGGTGTCTTTTTTAAAAACTCTTTGAACAGAAGGAGACATTTCATGTTCTTTTATTATTGTTTTCAATGATGTTCAAAGGAAATAGAATCAGGCACAGAATTTCCCATAAAAAGTGAAATTTGACAGAACAAAATATTAATTGAAAGCTTCTATTAATGCATGAAACTGCTAAATCAACTGATTTTACCAAACAAGAAATTTTTGTTAGTTCAGCTGAAACTAACTTTTGACATAAAATCAAAACATGAAATATTTAGATGTTGTTATAAAATGAATATAACAATTCATTTACCTCTTAGTATCCACTTGAATACCTCATTTTATAATTCTTGTTTTGTTTGAGTTGCATATTGCACATAGTTATTCTAGAGACGATGCTTCATGATTATTTTAAGTATTCCTTTTAATATATCTCAGTGGAAAAAATAACCCCAACAAACTTGTGTTACATTGTATGCAAAACAAAAGGAAAAAACAGTCTACAATAAAGGGAAGCATTAATTATTTAGGCCATTAATTTTCTTTTGCTGAAATTATAACATAAGAAAAGGTAACTATATTCTAAAATTAAAATGTAGAACAAAAGATATGACTATAAAAATATGTACTTGTTCATCTTCCTTTTATATGTACTGTGCATATGTGATATCATATAATGCTCTCATTTTTAAAGCATAGGGGATGAATTGAGGGAAGGGGGAGAGATATTGATAGTACCTGTCTTTTCATTTGATTTATTATGAAAAGGATAGTTAAAATAACTGTGAGTGAATGAAGTTTTGAAAACTTCATTCTAGTAAAAACTATTCCTGCTTTGCAGTTGAATGGAATAAAGTAAGCTCTTTGAAGAGGCAAATTATACTACAAAATGAAACTAATAATGGTGTACTAATCTCATGTGCAAAGACAGGCTCTTAGGCACAAAACTATTAATTTTATATATTACTTTTAACACTTACAGCACTTGTCATCTTTGTTTCCAAGTTTGGCAGGAAGTACTACAACACTCACCATACACAAGTAGTATTAATGTTGCCAGAAAAATACTGTACAGAAATTATCATTAATGATTTGGGTCTTTGTATTAACCAAAATCTATAAGAAAATGAGTTAAACAAACAAACAAACAAACAAAGCACTTGACCATTTTGAAATAAAAATAAATGTTTCATAATATTTTAAGAAGGAAAATAGCTATTTTCAAAAAACAAAAGAAATACATTCTGATTCTGAAGACCCTCCATGCAGATACTGTCATTTTGGTGACTACCCTTCCAGGCATCTTTCAACAGGTATAGATTCATAAGGCAAATTATAATTTTGTTTTAAATATTTTACTTTTTAAATTACCCTACAGTGACTGTTTCTTTTTGGTGTATAG
The DNA here is from genome assembly GCA_004027375.1 of Macroglossus sobrinus. NCBI lineage: Eukaryota > Metazoa > Chordata > Mammalia > Chiroptera > Pteropodidae > Macroglossus > Macroglossus sobrinus. The sequence continues at coordinate 1,523,638 of PVKZ01000088.1, read as the reverse complement.
CTCTATATGTGTTAACACATATATAGATACATGTAACCACCAATTAGGTTACAGAAGAGTTCCATCACCCTAAAATCTCCCTTGTACTATCTTTTTGGAATGCCACTCTTCCCCTATTCCCAATCCCAGGAAACCACTGTTCTATTCTCATAACTATAGTTTGTTTTTTCCAGAATGTCGCATAAGTGGAATCAAACAGTATGTGATCTTTTGAGACCAGATTCTTTCACTCAGTATACTAATGTCTTTGAGATCCATCCAAGTTAGTTTGTGTATCAATAGTTTGCTCCTTTTTATTCCTGTATAGTATTCTATTGTATGGATGTACCACAATTTATTTATACAATCACTCAGTGAAGGCCATTTAGGCTGCTTCCAGTTTTTGGCTAGTATAAATAATGCTGCCATAAATATTCATATACAGGTTTTTGTATGAACATAAGTTTTCACTTTTCAATGGTAAATACTCTGGAGTGGAATTGCTAGGTCAAATGGTAAGCATATGTTTAACTGTATGAGACATAATGCAATATTTTAAACTTTATGTCAAAGCACTGATAAAATACCAAAAGGACAGACAGAAGTTTTCATCTATAAGTGATACATCTTTATTCCATTTCTTAGAAGTGAAATTCTAAAAATGGACAGAAAAACAATACAGTTGCCTTTCATTCAGAGAGAATAAAAAATATTTTCCCTCATTATTTAGCTAATAAAAATGATTATGGTTGTAGATAACACAAAACCATGGATAGCTATTTCAGAGTTCCCATTGTCACAAAGGTATCTGAAATCCCCAATGTCCTCATTAAGAATCTGAAAAGCTAAAGATGGACTGGTAAAGAAAGGGTGGATTCAGGCAATTTGCCCCCATTTTTGTTCATCTCAATGCCTCAAATTCTGTTCTTGCATCAACTGCAAAAATGAAGTTACAAGCACAGCAAATATAATCCTCTTAAATGCATATAAACACAGTGGAGGAGGATCGGAGTGTAAGTAGTTCTTAATAAAGAAAGCAAATCTAAGGGCAGGAAAAATGGGAAGGAGAGCTTCCTGAATTGTGTTTGAAAAGCAACAGAGTGTGAAAGCTGCTAGAGAAATGATTCTCCTAATTTTCTAGTTAGTTTAAGTTTAGGATTGTGTAGAGCTCATTACAGGACAAGGCATGCATGAGACACCTTAATCCATGCCTTCAATACATTAGCTTTTAGTACCATATCTTCCTGTTGTTATTACTCCCAAGAAAGATTTATATGCCTACTACCTGGCTTGACCAACAATGGTAATCTTGACAGAGAATTTATAATGAAATATAAGTTTTATTCATTTGTTTATTTCATAAAAATTCACCAATAGCCCACTATGTACCAGACACTTTTCTAGGCACTTTGATACATTGGTGATCAATGAAAGACAAAAATTCTTGTTCCCCTGGATCTGATGTTCTTATATAAATCAAATTGATTCAGCACTAGACATTCATATTTCTTCAATGATAGTTTTGGTTTAAGCCTTAAACTAAAACTCTAATGTGTAGAAATTTATTCACAAATTATTAATACAGTTTTGACTTCTGTTTAAATAGTTTTGAAAATTGGAGCTAACTTGGACTCACATTAGACATTTATCACTGCAAGAACTCGCCAATTAGCTTACATTCTACTTATTTTACCAGTTAACAAATCAGATTCCTGAGTTAAGAATATGTGTGTGTGTGAACATGCAAATACCTGTTTGTTTACCTGTACCAAATAGCTTAGTGATTATATAGTTATTAGGTCCTTTTTCCAGGTTAACATAATAATTTGTTAATTACTTTCGGTAGAATATTATTGCAGATACAGTGATTAAAAAGTTTCACTTCCTTATTTTATATTTTCTATTTGTATTGTGACTCATTTCCAGATTAGTTCATACTGATGTTAATTTGTCCATAATTTGTCATCTTCTTAAAGGGCAAACAAGATGGAGCACTGATCCTTCAGTGAAACTGCTCCATGCTGTGAGTGGTACAGCCAGGGTTCATTTTAGATCCTCAGTTTTAAAATCGCATATGTATGAGTCAATCTCCTCTCATGTTACCCAAATCAGGAATGAAAGGCAGATGCAGACTGTACCTCTAGCCACTACATAGACCCAACCTAGCAAGTAGAGATTTGAAGAGAAGAATATATGCATAATTATACCTGTGACGTTGATATGCAGGCCTGATTTGTTCATGGAATGTGATAATATGAACCAAATAACAAACAAACAAACAAAACAAAACCCCTGCCGATACAAAGCCAAAAAAGTGTACTGCTATGGAGAGCACAGATGTTAGCAATCTTCCAGCATTATTTGAGAACAGAGCTGGGTCTCTGATTGTTGAAATGATTAAAAGTCTCCCTCTGTGGTGATTTGGAAAGGCATCTGAGGTGCTTGGAGCAGGCTGCTTTGCGGCTTGCAGAAGAGATGGGTGTGCAATTATTTACTGTGATAATCTGTGGACTGGGATCTCTTTGAGCAATTAAATTACATTTACTTTTAACAAGAAGTATGGGCTGTTTCTTCTTAGCTTAAATACATTAATATAGGCTTAATTTTTTTCTGATTAGCTACCCATTTCTGGTGCCAAATGTGTTGAGGTTTCCTGTTATTTTGCAAAATACTAAAAGGCAGAGATGGGCCTTATTTATTTCTGGGTCACTCAGTCTAGTATATTGAACTACTCATAGAGGGTGCTAAAACATATTTGGACTGATCTATTTAATATTTTGTTTATGGAGGATTTTGATTCAAGAATCAGGAGTCAAAATATGAAGACTATTTATAGTCTACTTAATTTCCCTGTGCTTTATTTTATTAGTCTCTTTTATCTTATTTACTTTCCTTTACTGCCATTTTCCTGGGATGTTTTCTCTTCTTACTCCTACTATTTTCTTCTTTCTGAAAGTAGAATTAAGGACTATTGGAGAGTCTTCTCTGTGCAGTTTAGTCCTTGGGTGCAGTCTTTTTCATTTATGTGACCAGGTCATTGAGAATCTTTAAAAGGAGTCCCACCCTGAGGTCAGCCAATACTGGACAAGCATTGCTTCTATTTAATAAAGCATGCTGATGTTCATTTCCTGAAGTGTATAGAAGACTACACTTTTTGGCAAATTATATCTCTCTATGACCTAGAGACATGGCCTAAGGAGACATTAGACTCTGCCATCAGATCTCCCTCAAAGTTTTAAAGCCTCCCTTTTGAGTAGTAGTGATAGCAAACAAGATAAAAGGTAAGTAATATGTGGGGACCCACATGTCTATTACTGTATGGGTAGCATCATCCGTCATTTAATCTTTACAATACTATGATACATATTATCTTTTACATTTTGACCATCAAAGTTATTTAATTTGTCTAAGTCACATAGTTGCATAGCCAAAGAGGATAGAAGTAGCTCTGAACTGGAGTTGGTCAGAATTTACTTTCTCTATCATTTCTCTCTACCTTGAGATAATAAAAGTATCAGATCATATTCATATTCATACTATTTGTTCACCACGAATTTGCTTCAATGCTTTTCCCCAGGATCCCTTGCTCTTTTTCCCTCCTGGGGATAAGGGATTCAGGGGAAATAAACAACAGAAATTTACAGATTTTTGGTTAGGAATAGAAATATGTTTTTTTTTATATTGTGTTTTGATTGCCTCTGGCAGAATTCTAGACTCTCCCAAACCAGATTTTCAATGGCTTTGGGAGACAGTGGTTCTCCAATTTTAGTGTGTATAAAAATTACCAGAGCAGATTTCCTTTAATTGGCTTCATCCTTGGAGACTATGGTTTTGTAAATCTGTAGCAGGTTCTGGAATAAATTTTGGTGAAAAGAACCTCAGGGAAGCTGATGAGGAAGGCCTCTCACATCCCTTGGGGATATAGATCGTGGTTTCTCAAAATCTGTATAGTTTGCTTAAACATATGATTTTACAAGGCAATTTGCCCACATTTCTGAAATAACAAATTTTTTGAATATTGACAATTATGAAATAATGATTCCATCATAGATGGATTTCTAGGAATCACTCCGGGGGCAATAAAAGATAGTTAGAAAAGAACTGATTCATATGACCAGGAAGTGGCGTGTCCAAAGCAGTCACACTATGTAATCAAGCATTTGACAAGAAATTTTTTTTTAAGAATTGAGGATTTAAAAACTGTATGTAGGTGGGTGTTAGGGAAGTAGGGGGTGGTGTGTCTTATAGCTACTACACCGATTTACAAAAGCAAATATAAAAGAAATTCTCAAAATTGCATTCCTTTTTAGAGAAAGAAAAAACTGAAAGGAATGTATTTTATCAAAACAGCCAATTATATTTAGAATTGATCAGCATAAGTCAAAGACACATGCTAAGGTGAGATTTTTGGAGGGTGGAAATTTATACCCATAAAATACTCATAGCACCTATCTCAGGATCTCTTTCACAGTTTATATTGCTGGAAGAGTCTTTTATAAAATTGTTTACCAAGGGTTATGAAGCAATAGAATACACTGTTTAATAAAAGCAAGAAATAAAATATATGAGCACTGGTCTTCAATCTGGATCTATAAATGATTGGCAAGTGAGCATTCCTCTTATGTAAGAACCTTTATTTTATAATTTCTGTTGGTACTACGACTTCCTAAAGATCACCTCGAGAATACCAGGAATGATAATATAACTTGATGTAGTCCTGATAATGAAGCATGAACTTGTGGAAGAAAATTTAGAAGTTCCACATTATCATGTTAGGTAGCTGAAGAGAAGAGAGTAGGAACAGGGAATGTCTTTGTGTGTGTGTGTGTGTGTGTGTGTGTGTGTGTGTGTGTGTGTGTATAACTTCTTATTTGAAGAAGAAATTTAGGAAGAGGGGAGGTAGATGGGGTTAAAGGTGTCAAATATGTGGTGATAGAAAGAAATCTAACTATGGACAGTAAACACACAATGCAATATATATATATATATATATATATATATATATAAATATATATATTATTATAAATATAAATATATATATACACCTTACTGTTGAATTGTAAACCTGAAACTTACTGGCTTTTGTTAACCAATGTCACCGTGATAAAAATAAATTAAAAAATGAGAAATTTAAACTATCTTAGAGCATATATTTTCCCACATACAGAAAAAAAAAGACGAAACACTTCATTGCCCTGTTGAAAATGGCAGGGAAAGAAAGAGTCTATGAGTGGCCTGGGTGGGAGTGTAATTCTACTTTGCTATGGGTTTAGAAGAGTAATTGTCACCTAGGCAGTAAAACACTCAGACATGAATAACCAGCCAAGGGGTAATTCCAAAAAATCTACCCATCTGAGGAAATTCAAAGGGGAATATGAGTACCAGGAACCTGGGACATGGAGAAGATAGAAAACACATTCAATTGGAAGCAAATTAGTGGGTAGAGGGAAACGGTGGTTCAGAGCAATAGCCTTTTAGAGTTAGAATTTGTGCCTTGCTTTTATGAGGTGGTTGGGTAATAATAAACAGGAAAATGGCTCTAACATAAAAGGCAGATTGGACAGGCACTAATTAGTAACTTCTCATTCTCTACCTCTGATTTTATCCATATTGATTTGTGAAAAGGAGACCTGTATCATAGATGAAGCAGATAATGGATACTTTGTTGGCACTGCTATCCTGATTAATGCTAAATTAACAGGAAAACAAATCAGGTTCTAGAAACATCACCTCTGAAGCCTGCCAATGTTGTATTTCCGGGCACATCACTTCAGGACCAAGTTGAACCACACCAATGAAAAGGTAATACATACACATTGGTGCCTATAGATAGTGAAGTAGAATCACATGGTAATTATTTATATACTATATAAAATATAGTCTATCTAAAGGGTCCTCTTTGGAATGTTATGCTGGTTATTTGGAAGGAGCAGGGGAAAAACTAAGGTTCATTCATACAGTTTGGGCTCTTTTTGCCTTCCTAGTTCTTTAATCCATGACTGTGTACATCCCCTTCAGTGATACTGCATCATCAAAGGTAACTAACCACCTGTGATTCTGGGGGTTATGACCAAAGGGCTGTTATCTGTGTCAATTAGTGAGAAAAAGAAAAGAAGCAGAAAGAAGTACACATGCTGCTTATGTTCCATATTGTTACTTTTCCATTCTTTCTTCCATCTTATATTTTAAATGAAAAACTCTGTTATCTCAGCTAATATAGAGTAGAACGAGAATTCTGGTTGATAGTGACATCCAACTGAGATGAGTGTTTTGTGATGAAGGCCCTGAATCCACTCTGACCTAGTTTCAGTGTCTGAAATAATGCCGGACTGTGCTATATGTAGGCACATGGGAGTCAATCCTGGGAAAGTAGCACACTGAGGCCAAAAGGAGAGATTGTTAGCTGAATCTAACAATTACTTACTCAGTCAGAAAAATAAATGATGAAAGATAGTTTAAAGGCAAGACATGCTAGATGCTTCCTGACAATAGATAACCCAATACTTGATACAATCTTCTTTGTATATACAGCAGGATATTTATAGGTTTAGTCCTGAAAGCTATTTGACATAACATTCCTGAGGATTGTTTTGTTCTGATGAAATTTAGGATACACTGAATTAATGTCATGGATAACCAGGTAAAACGGATAACCTGTGAATCTGAGAAGTGGCTAAAAGACACTATCAATACTCATTCTCTTATAGACCCAATCTGGAGAAGATTCAGTGCTAGTTATATGTTCTTCTTCTGGCCTATGGCTGCCCAACTAAAAAGAAATTGGTAAGGAAGAAAAAATGTATACTTTAATAACTTAGAAAAAGGTCTAGATTTCCAATTGCCCCCAAATCAGATGCCTATGGAGAGGAAAGCAAAAATGACAGGAATTCTTTTGCTTCAGTGAAACAAAAAGAGTTCCCCCTCTAATGATTAGATGGGCTGAACTGGGGTGTGTGGCATTATCTAGCAAGGTGTGGAAGTTACTGTAACTTTGAGGCAAGACACCTTTGCCACCACACAGGTGAAATATATAGTTCTTTAGAATTAAAGATGGAGTATCTTTGTCTAGAGTGCCTCAGAGGATGTCTTTATTGTCTGGGTAGCTGTGCTGTATATCAAAATGGCTCTTGTTTATAGTAGATATGAGACTCTTATCTGCTTTCACTGTTTCATAAAACATTTTGTAGAAAACAGATAGTGGTCCCCCAAAGATGGCCACATTCTATCTCCAGAACATGTGAATGTGTTACCTTAAATGGAAAAACGGTCTTTGCAGATGTGGTGAAAGTTATGGACTTTGAGATGGGAGATTATTCTTGTGAACCCATTCTAATACATGAGTCCTTAAAAGCAAAGAATATTGCTGTAGTCAGAGGTAGATACAATGAAGGAAGAAAAGTCAGAAAGATGAAATGTTGCTGGCTTTGAAGATGGAGGGTGACAAGGAATGTAGGCACCCTCTTGAAGTTGGAAAAGGCAAGAAAACTGTCTCTCCTAGATTTTTCAGGAAGGAATTCAGCCCTGCTGACATCTTGGTTTTATCCTTCTACTAACCATATCACATTTCTGACCTACTGAACTATATGATGACAAAGTTGTGTGATTTTAAACTACTAGTGTGTGGTCATTTGTTATAGCAGCAATAGAAATCTTATACAATCTGCATATAGACAAATCTCCAACCCACGTTTCTAGTATTCTGGTTGTATCCACTCTTTTCTCACTTTCTTCTTCCTTATAGAATATCAAACTATAGGTATCTCTTAGTAACTTTTACATTAAACAGGTTAATATAATAATCCTGAATCTGAGATATGAGGTTGCATGATTTAGCCTGATAAATAGGACAGGTGAAGACAGGCAAAAAGCTATCGCCTATCACCTCCTAACACCATATTTTGGTGTAGCCCACTAGAAAAAGGCAAATCTTGAATTCAAAGTGTGTCTCCCTGGCTGTGTTACTCATTTCCTGCATTATATGAGTCATTATTTAATATGTGAGAAACCCCATTTTATTATCTGCAAAAATAAGTAATAATATGTGCTTTTCAGGATAGTCATGAAGATTGAATGAGACAACATATGCAAACTACATAGCAGGGAGTTCTGTACATATTGTCTTACACATAATAGGTTGTAGCTATTATAAAACAACAGTAGCTATGAGGCAGAAGCTGGGAAAAATGACCTGGACACTGAAGCAGAATTATAGACATATAGCCAGATGGCAAGACATAGTTTCTAAGAAGAGCACTCTTTTCAAGCCACAATTTAGTCCTATGCTTGGCATTGATAAATGGGCAGAATCTAGTGTGAGGTAGTGGGTTCTGAGCAGGTGAGTGAGACAGACTGCTGAAAAGCTATGCTATGATTCCTGGAGAAGCAGGCAAGCAGAGGGTTATCATCAGGAAAGCAATCCATAAAGTAGCACCACCATCAAAACACGAGAAGGAAGGGAGGGCTCTGTCCATAGGGAATTAATAATTGGATAACTGGAAAGGTGGAAGAGGCTTCCAGTGAAGTGAAATACATGAAGTCTGATGGAGTTGTGACTTGGGAGACTTTGAGAAGGAGAGTAGATTTATTACTTCGGCATTTATATCCTATATTCTGTAACTAATGTTAAGCCTTCCACTGAATAGCAGGGGCTATAGCAGCCTAGGTACCCTCAGCCTCAATTAGGATCTTTTAGGTGAGACCTTTTTACCCCCTGGATATGAGAAGCAGAAGAAATAATGCAGACAATGAAAATAATCATTCAAAAATTCTTATTTACCTCTTCATACACTTTCTCTATTATTTCTCAATCTATCATGGGGAATAGTCCTTGACTTTGAATGATGTTTTATGCTACACTATCTTTTGCTTACATTATCCAATCTACTACCGAGCCATGTCCATTCAACATGTTAAATATCCTCAGCAAGTCCTTTTCCAGAATTGATCCTGACTGGCCATCTTCTAAGGCAGCTTCCCTGAGTAGTTGATATCTTGTCACTCACTCCTTCTTGATATCACTACTGTCTCACTCCCACATTAATTTTTAACACATTTTGATAATGAAGCCAAAGGAGCCACACTAATCTACTCTTTATTGTATTTAGGAAAATCTGCCTTCCATCCTAATTTTCCATTTGTGTCTATGCAGCTTCTTCTAGATGATGCCAAGGAGGGCCTCTTGTTCTAATTTTTTTCAAGTTCAACTAACCCAGCAATTCTCAAATGGTTCATAGTAATTGACAATAATGTATAGTGCTCACCCTGGTTACCCATAAAATAGCAGTTGCTATTGTACCTTTTCTTGAAGTCAAACAAATTTTACAACAGGGAAGGGATTATAGCAAGAAGCTCATGTCACTACACCCTAATTCTTGCTTGAAACAGCTTGATTCTATTTGAGAGTTTTATGTTGAGACTCTTAGCTTATACTGAGGCTTATGACACACAAAGCTTGGCTTAGTACTCCTTGTCCCAGCCCAGCTTATGAAATTGCATCTGGTGACCTCAATTTTGCTGCTTATGAACAGCACTAACCATCACTGGGGTTTCTTACAAAAAGCTTAGGTACAGTGCCTCCAATTCTTGAAATCTCCCTATAATAAGAAATGGGGACACATCAATGTCCTAACCTGTGATATGTATTTGGCATGCCACAACACTAAAATGCCAAGGATATTTTTGGTTGTACATTAATCTCATAGCTATCAAACAATGGGCACTGATGTATTCTAAATGTGCTTTAAAATTTTGAAATGTATTTTATTACTTAACATTGTTTGGTCACACTCAAATTACTACTTTAAAATTCTAGGAAATATAAAACTTTGGGTGCTGGTACACACAGTGAGAAAACATTATATTAGAAGATGGTTTTCAGTAGCTTCCTTTGTCCGGTCCATTCTCTACCTAAGGTGGTGCTCATTTCATGCTTTCCAAATTAATTGTGTATCTAAAGAGGAAAGTGTAAGGAGGAAATAGAGAAGGTCTAGTTTGGGAAATCTGAAATTCTAACAGGTTGAGTAGAAATCTAACCCATATTTTACCCTCTAGGATGCTGGATGTTGAAAAGGATGGAAACAAGGTATTCAATCACCTCTCCACACTACCTCCCTCATAATTTTGCCCATTGGGAACCTGGAATTTCTAGTTAAGCATTTCTTTAGCTTGATGTTTACAGAAACTCAGAGTAAGACATAAATATGTTTCCAGGAAATGTACATCATTAGTGATTTGCTGCTATATCTATATACAATACTTTTTCCAATTAGTTTTCTGGCCCCGGAATGAACTCCAAACAGATGAAAGTCAAAAGGTGAAATTTCTGATGTCTGTTTATTGGATGGTTGATCCAGTCATTAATTCATTGATTTAATGGTTCAAACAACTAAGACCATATAAGTGCCAACTATGTGCCAGGCATTATGCTAAGCATTAGAACACGGGGCCCAGAAAAAAAAGGATAACATCTAGGATTTATTATTGCAAGTTTCTCCTCAATGCATAGGGTTGCCCACTGGGTATACTGAAGTTTGAGGCACTTACAGGAAGAAAGAGTTCCCCCAAATCTGGTGGAATAAAATTAGAGGTGGCAAATTTGACCAATATCTTTTTTGAATTTCACAAGGTCTCCTGAGGAATCGTTCTGGGTTGAGTAGTTTAAAGATTCTTAAACTTTAGAATTGGGAGTCATATTGCCTGTTTATGATCCAGCTTACTCACAGTAAAATTAAATAAAATGAAAATTAAACTTACATGTGGTATTATAGTTCAGTTTAGGAGATTGTGACTAGTTCATTCAAGTCAAAAGTGATAGAATTATGCTTTGAAGAACTTTACTAGGAAAGAAAAACAGTAGATCATTAAGGATTTACTACTTTGTAATAAATTCACTACTCATTTGTCTATTCATGGCCAGCCACCAGCCACCCTGAATAATAATACAAAACTAATTTATAGTATTTGTGCCACCAGAAGTCATTCCACTATATAAAGTTCAAAAATCTAATAAGCTGTCTTAGTTACGTATTCGATTTATTAAACACCTAAATTACAAATCTCCATGTCTTGAATAGGCCTTAGTGCTGATTTAGAATTGTATGAATGGTTCTCTTCAGGAATTTGATGGTGACCTACAACACTGTGGAGAGATGATGGGTAAATATTGAATTGAGGGGAGACTACATTATCTTTAAAAGTCAAAGTACATTGTTTACTCTCTCCGTGTTTCAACTTTCAATTATTATCTCAAGGAAGTTCTGGGCGCACACATATATTCTTTAAAAGTTTATTTTTATGTTTGCCATTTGGTATTAGAAATGTAATTTTCATTTAAAAATACACACACACACACACACAGAAAAATGGGTTCCAAAGTCAGGAACAAAAGTTTAGTTTTTTTATTCAATAATGTTAAATGAAATATATACAGTTTCAAGATTATTACAGTTTTTTTTGCCAATATAGTTTATACTATGAATGTGGTGAATAAAGGGCATGGGAATTATTTTTATACTGCTCCAGGCTCCAATCCCAGGTGTGACAATAAATATCTGGGTGATCCTGGGCAAGTTACATTAGGACATTCTAACAATATCTCCCTTAAAGGATTGTTGGGAGAATTAAAAACAATGGTGAATGCAAAGCACTTAGTATATTGCAGAATGCATAAAAAGTAATCAGTAATTGATGGTGGTGGCTGATATTATTTTTAATAGCTACTGTCACATACATTTCTCTATCAATAATCCAGGGAGCACAAACTATTACAATGATCAAAATAAGGCTCTCACCTAAAGCAGTGGTCAGAGCTCAGGCTTCTGTTGCAGAGGCGTCAAGAAGCCTGGATCCCTTTTTAAGTGATAGTTCATTTGGGAGGGCCTTTCATTAGTTAGAAATTCTTTCCTCACATTTTCCACTGAACATGGCCATTAGTAAAGTGTTTATAACACTGCATCAACATCAGTGATAATGTTGGCAACAGTAAGCATAAAAGAATATAACATGACATTTGTTGCATACCTATCTTGTCAGATATCTTCGAAGGTACTTTACATGCATTTCCCCTCATTTTATTCTTGCAACACAGGTTTCACTTCCAGTCTGCTCAAATGTTTCTTTACCATAAAGGCTGTGTTTGATTCTTAATATATTTTTTATAATTCTTCCTTGCCCCTTATCCTGACATTTTTTTCATGGTCCTCATCATCCCTAGATAAATTACAACATAATTGCTGGTGGTCTTTTCTGTCTTCTGTGGCTAGATGGGGGAAATGTACTTGTTCAGGGTTGTACCCTCAGATCTGGAACTGTGCCAGTCATATGTATTCAGTCAATAAATGTTTGTTGAATGAATGAATGAGTAATCCTATAAGGTAAGATTTTATTAGTTACATTTGAGGAATATCAAACTGAAACTCAAATAAATCAGAGAATTTTCCAGGGTGTCACCCTACTGAGCTGGTAAGTGTTACAGCCAACAATTGAACTCAAATCTAACCTCAAAGCAGAGTGCTCTCCATTAATTCTGGCCTAAATTTATACTCATTCTAGGTCTACTGTAGATTGGAGACATTGTGCCATCAAGATATCAGTTTTAAAATATATTCTATGCTCATATAATAAGTTGAAATTGAAATGACAACTACATGAACAGACATGACCCCAAAGCAAACACAAACATCTTCTGATATGTAACATTATGTTGGAGATGGGATTTCTTAATTTTACTCAATAGTGAGATTATATAAATATGAACATCTTGCTTTCAATGATTTTGCTTTTATTGAGGCAAAATAAAGATAGCTTAAAAGGATATCTTTAACTATCCCAGTATTATTTATGTGCACAATTTTAAAGCCAGATCACTCTTGCTCTAGAGTACTTCTTTCTAGACAATATACAATTTATACCACCAAATAAGGCAAGTTGACTATTTCTTACAAGTTATTTTCATAGGAAACTGCTACCAAGAACGTAAACATGAAATCATTTCCTCTTCACTTGTTTGCTTTTATAGGATTCTTGTGCTTCTATTTTGCTCTGCATGGAACTTTCACGTGGAACACAATAGAGATGTTACAGACCAGTTTACTAATGCTGTTTGGGGTCCTGTGATATAGGCCTCCTGTGTTCTAAGAGGTTGAAGATAATCACACAGTATTTCCCATGTGTTTTTGAAGAGCACTGGTTGTGTGAAATGTTTCATGAAGTCAAACAAAAATAGGAGTGGGGAGCAGGGCAGTGTTGTGATCTGACCAAAGGCAGTCTTGTCTTGCATAATTATTGTGTTCTTGTAGATATTCAAAACTGCCACTGGCTAGAGGTGGAGAAGCATTTGCCTTTTCCTCTAGGAGCTTTGCTCCTAGATTTTAATGTGGGCAAATCTCAGAGCAAGTTCTTTTTTAGATATTTATTAACAAGCAAGCACAAAACAGCTGGTCAAATCTATGAAGTCACAAATTTCTTTTAAACTGATCCAAAATAATTTTGTATAAAAATTTTACCTGAGGCAAATAAGATAATATTAGAGAGAAAGAATTTGGCTAATTAGACTAGTAGGAGCCAGGCAATCAAGAAGCTTCCAGGATTACAAATCAAATTTAAAACACCATTTCTCACACTAAAAGATGAAGCCTTACTAGATGTGTATACCCTGTTCACACAAGGGTAGGGAGTGTATCTACAATATTTTAACCAGCACCACATGAGAAAATCACTAATTACTCCAATAAAAATTCTAACATTCTGCTGTTAATTAACAAACCATTCTAACAACCTATTCTAACAACAGTATGTGAAACAGCCAAACCTCTGGCGTACCTCTGAGGAGAGAGCTAAAGGGCTTGTAGGGACCATCTTTGGGGACTATTACTCTAAGGGCAACATACCACCTGTACAGTTTAGCATAAACTAAGTAATACATACAGCTTGACATGTTGTCAATGCTCAAGTATTTTAAATTACAGACATTCTAACAGGTAGGGAAGTCAAATTCATTTGAGGAGCAATGCATATATTACCTTCTTCTTGAAGATTCCATGAAGCATAATAGCATATAAAATACTTTGAGATACACAGCAAAGAAACTTCCTTAACTTTGTTCATCTCTAAGAACTCTCAAAATTACTTGATAATAGAATAATTTTTATACCTAATACTATTCATAATACTATTCATATTTTAAAGCAATAAATCTCAAAGTGTGGTTCCTAGAACAGCAATATTGGCATAATCTGGAAACTTACTAGAAATGTAAATTCTTAAGTCCCATTTCAGATTCACTGAATTAGTAGCTCTATGTGTGGAGCCCAGAAGTCTGTGTTTTAACAAGTCCTTCAAGTAATTCTCATGCATGCATACTAAAGTATGAGAACCAGCACCCTGAAAAACAAAATTTAGGGACCTTACTGCATAGGCTTGATCTAGAAGAGTATTTTCTTTATTTATCCAGATAAAATTTTCTGTAATGGGGATCCATTCCATAGCCTATGAAGGTCCTATCTGACTTGTAAGTCCTAATATTAATCCTTGTAATCATATTTATGTTTAACCAGTCTTATTTGGGAGGGGGTGCAATAGACATATAGGTAGTGACATATGTAATTTACTTCTGGCCTGTGGTCCAAGACAGTAAAGTAAGAAAAAGAGGTCCCAATCTAATTAACTTTCTAATTAAAGGAACATGGTCACTTTCTAATTACACTTACAAAGAATAAAACGTAGCTCGTAATTAGAAAGTTACTCTGCTCTATTTAAAATTTGCATTTTGTCAGGTATTCCATCATCATTATTATTGTTTAACATTTATTATTAAATGCAGAATCTATTTTCGAAGTGCCTCAGAAGATATTTTATTTATCTCTCACATTGAAATTGCAAATTAGGTCAGTATTTCACAGGCTGGTACAATGAGATGCAGAAAGTTTATAGCATTCATGCTATATATCATTAACAGAGTTGAGATTTAAGTTCATGGTCTTTTATGACTATATTTTTTATCCTCAGTTCAGTGGGTAATGTTTCTTCTCTTACTATTTTTTTTTCTTTTTTTGGGAGCGGGGGAGAGTGGAGGATGCCAAGACTGTTTTCAGTATCCATATGTAACCATGGCAATCACCTGGATACATATTTGCCTTAAAGAGCACTAAACTATTAGAATCAGTTCTCTGGAGAGTCCATCAGAATACAATGGGTCTGTCACAGCATGCTTGGAGTTTCTTATTTTGATCTCACCAAACATGTGCAAACATGCAGCCAATAATAAATATCTACCAACAGATATTGTTTCTAACATGCTCTGATTCTGCTTGAGAAACCATTTGTATTTTAAATAAGATTCAAAGATGCTTTATGAAAAAAAAACAACACAAAAATTAGGCTGATTTTTTGTTTTACAACACAAAGTTGAAATTAAACATGTTATTTTTCACCAAAATATTGTTTCCCATTACTGAAGAGAAGTGATGGGTCTGAGGGTCTCATGCATTACAAATCTCATGTGCTTTAGATAGCTAGTAAATCACTTGCATTCTGCCTATAGTACTTTCTGCTGAGTTCAGCATTATTGCTTACAACTGAATACAACCTAAATCATCCATCATGTTTTTATAACCAACTGTTGCTTTCCTTCTTGTGCACCAAGGAACTGGCACATTTTCAGAATGAGAATAAGTGAGGGGTGACTTTACACCCTCAAAAGTACCATGCAAGCTATAAACAGTACATAAATTTTATGAGAGGAAAAATATAATATTTTTACTGATATCAAGAGCTAAGAGCT
Organism: Macroglossus sobrinus; assembly: GCA_004027375.1. Classification (NCBI taxonomy): domain Eukaryota; kingdom Metazoa; phylum Chordata; class Mammalia; order Chiroptera; family Pteropodidae; genus Macroglossus; species Macroglossus sobrinus. Next base: position 1,507,881 of record PVKZ01000088.1, on the reverse strand, counting down.
TTTGAAATCATTCACCACATATTAACCTCTCACCTGAATTTTCATATTACCATCCTCTCAAATGCTTAGATCATGTAATGTGTCTTTCAGTGAGTGTATATTTATTAGTGAACCAAGACTGAACATTTATTATGCCGGCTAGAAGAAATATCACGTCAAGAATACAATGGCTAGAGAATGTGTTTTCCCTCACTACATTTCTTCAGCATTAATTAAAAATGCTATAGCAAATGGTAATTTTTGAGATCATTGAATACAGCCCTCTCATTTTAACTAGTAAAAATATGAGGCCCTCCTTGCTTATTTTGGCTGTTATATTACCATGATCAGCTGGTTAGGTTAGACTAGCCGAAGGTGATATATCTACCACCTCTCAAATTCTTTGTTAAAGTCTTTCTTGGCATCTCCTTTCCAGATCTGTTGTGGCATGGTACTCCACTGTGACTGCATTTTAGAATTGCCCGAGGCGTTTATTAAAATACAGATGCCTGAGTTTTATACTCAGAGATTTAATTGTGCTGGGGTGGAGCTCAAAAATAGGAATTTTAAAAAGCTCCCATGGATGATTCAAATATTGAGAATCTTTTCTTAGAATGAAGAAAAAGGAGAGGAAAAGGGAAAAATAAAGTCCCTTCATTGTACAATATTTCTTGTCTTTGTTTTCTCAAGTCCTCAATATTTGAGCATAACATTCCTTTTTAGTCACTTAGAGAAATTATATTTTTTACTCTTAAAAAAAAACAGTACTTTCCAGAAGTTATTTTCATCCATTGTCACTAAAAAGTGCAGCATTTGGGTCCACATTAACTCCTAAGCTCTCTAGAGGCCTTTGATAAAGTGTCATTTTGAATAGCTTTAATCTTTTTTAAAAGACTTTATTTTTACGTGCAATTTTAGATCCATAGCATAATTAAGAAGGTACAGAGATTTATCATAGACCCCTTACTCCCACACAAAAGCTTTAATTTTTAACCACAGTTCATTATTTTCATCTCTTCCTACTCTTTTTTTAAATTAAATTTATCACAGTGACATTGGTTAATAAAATTATATAGGTTTTAAGTATATAATTTGATAATATATCATTTGTATACCTATTCTTCTTTATACTTCTTTCTTCTACAATATATTTGGACAGAAATTTAGAGTTTTTGAAAGAGATTTCTAAAGGCAAGTAAAAGAAAGAGACAGTAATTTTATCAAGTTATGTCACTTAATTCTCTGACTGGTTTGTACAAACTATATCATCTGCAGCTAGAGTATTATAGTAATTTATATGTTTTATTTACATTACTAAATTATAACCTCTTTTGCAATAAGACCAACACATTGTGCCTTGTGTTGCTTTACATATCACTGTTCCTAGTAAATTCTTAAGTAACGCCTACATATGGCTGACTTGGCAGGTTGACTTGACATAAAATGACATTCTTACTAGCTTTTGTGAAGAATCTTTGGTCGTAATTGATAAATGGTTCTCAATGTATTATAATAATTATATATTTTATACAAAATCAAAGTTTTTCCATTTTCTTTGTTGGAATTCTAGCTTAAAAAACAGCTCAATATCAAGATTTCCACCTATCTTGTACCATTTTTCAGTCCTCACCCCTCATATGCTGATACTCTCATTTATGCTTATTTTTATAAAAGGTCTTTAATTCAATTCCCAAAGCTATAAGAAATGTATCAAATGATACAAATAATTATACACCATGAGCAACTAGGATTTATACCAGGTATGTAAAGCTGGTTCAACATTTGAAAATCAATTAATATAATCCATCACATCAACAGATTAAAAAGTCACATGATTATATCAATAAATGCAGAAAAAACATTTGACAAAATTCAGTATTCATTTATGATTTAAAAAACCCACTCAGTAAGCTAGAAATTAAGGGGAACTTCTCCAGTTTGATAAAGAACATTTACAAAATCCTACAGCTAACATCATACTTGATGTTGTAAAACTCAAAGCTTTCCCAATAAAATCAGGACAAGACAGGGATATCTCCTCTCATAACTGCTTTTCAGCATGGTACTAGAAGTCCTAGCTAATGCAATAAGTCAAGAAAAGGAAATAAAAGATATACATATTTGGAAGAAATAAAACTATCTTTGTTCACAGGTAATGACTGTTTATGTAGAAAATATGAAAGAATTGACAAAAAACTCCTAGAACTTATATGTGATTATAGAAAGGTTGAAGGATGCAAGAGTAATCCACAAAAGCCAATTGCTTTCCTATGTAATGAACAAGTGAAATCTAAAATTAAAAACAATATCATTTATATCAGTACCCACAAAAATGGAATTCTTAGGTGTAAATTTTACAAAATATGTAAAAGACTCATAGGAAGAAAACTACAAAATTCTGATGAAAGCAATCTAAGAACTAAATAAATAAATGGAGAGATATTCCATGTTTGTGAATAGGAAGGTGCAATACTGTCGAGATATCAGTTCCTCACAACTTGATCTATAGATTCAATACAATCCCAATCAGAATTCCAGCAAGTTATTCTGTGGATATCAACAAATATTCTAATATTTATATTGAGACAAAAAAACCCAGATTAGACAATGCAATATTGATGAAGAACAAAGTTGGAAGACTGACATTACCTGACATAAAAATTTACTATAAAGTAATTGAGACATTATCTACTGGGGAAAGGGTAGAAATAGATCAATGGAACAGAAAAGAGAACCTGGAAATAGACCCATGTAAGTATAGTCAACTGATCTTACACAAAGGAGAAAAGGCAACATAATGCAGCAAAAATAGTCTTTTCAAAAAACGGTGCTGTAACAACTAGACATCTACAGGCAGAAAGAAAGAAAGAAAGAAAGAAAGAAAGAAAGAAAGAAAGAAAGAAAGAAAGAAAGAAAGAAAGAAAGAAAAATATAGACACAGATGTTACACCCTTCACAAAATTACTCAAAAGGGATCATAGACCTAAATGTAAAACACAAACTATAAAACTAGAAGATAACATAGGAAAAAAATGATTTTGGATTTGGCATTGGCTTTTTAGATACAACATCAAAGGCTCAATCCCTGAGATAATGCATTGATGAGCTGGACTTAATTAAAATTAAATTTTTCTGTTCTGTGAAAAACACTGTCAGGAGAGTAAAAAGGCAAGCCAAAGACTGGGGAAAATATTTGCAGAACATACATCTGATGAAAGACTGTTTTCCAAAATATACAAAAAACTCTTAAAACTCAATAGTTAAAAAAAAATGAGCCAAAAACTTCAACAGACACTCACCAAAGTAGCTTACAGATGGCTAATAGATATATGAAAAGATGCTCTACATGATATATCATCAGAGAAATACACTAAATAACAATTAGATGTCACTACAGATCTATTACAATGAACACATTTCAGAATAGTGGAGCAACAGGAACTCTCAGTCATTGCTGGTGGAAATGCAAAATAGTACAGCCACTTTGGAAGTTCCTTACAAAACTAAATATACTTTTATGATATAATCCAGCAGTCACTCTCTTTGATATTTACCTAAAGAAGTTATAAATTTATGCACACACAAAAACCTGCACACAAATATTTATAGTAGCTTTATTAATAATTGCCAAAACTCGGAAACAACCAAGATATCCTTCAGTAGGTGAACAGATAAATAAATGTAGTAAAACCAGACAATGGAATATCATTCCATGCTAAAAAAAGCTATAAAGTCATGAAAAGACTTGGATGGATCTTAAATGCATATTACTAAGTGAAGAAAGCTACTTTGAAAAGGCTACATACTGTATGATTCCAACTACATGACATTCTGAAAAAGAAAGAACTGTAGAGACAGTAAAAAAATCAGTGGCTGTCAGAAGTTAGATGGAAAGAGGGATGAAATGGCAAAGCACAGAGTATTTTGAGGGTACTGAAGTTATTCTGTATGATACTATAATGGTGATATATATTGTTATACATTTGTACAAACACATAGAATGTATAACACCAAGAGTAAAACTAATGTAAACAATGGAACTTCGATGATTTTGATGTGTTATCGATTGTAACAAATATATCACTCATTGCAGGATTTTGATAATGGGGGAGACTATACATGCAAGGGGACAGGGGTATATGGGAACTCTCTGCCCAATTTAATAATATTTTCTGCCCAATTTTTCTATGAACCTAAAACTGCTCTAAAAATTAAAGAATTTAAAAAATGCATCTATTTTTTAAAAATGCACCAAGTGTATTTTAAATCTAAATTTAGAAGATATTAAATGGCATTTTAATGTCTTTTTGAAGACTTTTTCTATGTATGTATCTGATTCAAACATTAGTATTTTATCAATTGTGTTTTATAGTAAAAACCAATGGCAATTGGACTCACTGTGTATGGCATACCTTTACCTCTTTTAGAAACACTGTTCAAAAATTTTTAAAAGTGCAAGTATTTTATCTCAATTTTAAACATGTGTAATAAAAATCAATATAGAAAATATTTTCTTTTGTGAAAATGTAAATGGAAAGCTATATGAAAATCATTAATGCTATCACAGCATCAGTGTCTAGATGTTTCTCATGCTATTCTCAGGTGAAAGGGGGAAAGATCACATTCAGAAGTCTTATAGGAGGAGAACTTTGAGTAATCTTTGGTGATTTCTATTGCAAAAGCAGAAAAGATGGGTAGAAAGTCTGCCATTTGTGACAACATGGATAGACCTCGAGATAATCATGCTAAGCGAAAGAAGCCAGAAAGAAAAAAAAATGAAAATCACATGATATCACTTATATGTGGGATATTGACCTAAAAGCAACAAATGAACAGGACAAACAAACAGAGACTCATGGACATGGATTATAGACTAGTGGTTACCAGAGGGTAGAGGGTGGGAGGAGGTAGATGGGGTAAAGGGGGTCAAATATACAGAAAGGAATGGTGACAGAAAGGGTGACAGAAAGAAATCTAACTATGGGAGGTGAACACACAGTGTAAATATATATATATGCCTTACTGTTAAAGTATATAGCTGAAACTTATTGGATTTTGCTAACCAGTGTCACTATATATATATGAAGAAACAGTTTTAAAAAGCCTTTAGCTAAGAGAAAGAAAAGACTGGATGGTGGATTGGTCATGGGAATGCAAGTGAAAAAGAGGGACCAGAGATGAATTCCAAAGTACTAATTTTGGTGACTGTCTGGTGTCACCAACTGAGAAAGAAAACACTGAAAGAGAAGGGATGGTTGAGTCTATGATCCTTTTAGCACCTCTAGATTGAGATGGCAGCCAGAAATCTGGGCTAGAGTTTAGAGAGCCTTCAGTGCTTAGTTGGTGGTCAAATCCATTTTAAAATGAGACTGTACAGAGAAATTTTAAAATGAGAAGAGAGGAGATCAAGCCTTGGGTAGCTTCAAGAGGTGAGTGGCAATTGTTTAGTTAGAGTAGCACAAGTGTGAAGAAAACAAAGGTGGCTACTTCATGATAGTTTATAAAAGGAAAGAACTTTAGGAAGACTAGAGTGATTCATATTGTCAAATGCAGCAGAGGAGGTAATATGATTGAGGTGAAAAATATCTACTTAGGAGTGAGAACTTTTCAACTGAATCTTAGTTGAATTCAGACATCTCTGGGCTGATGATCAAGTGTGATGTCATGCAGTGCTGGGACTAGGTTGAGGCAAACAATGTGCCTAGGGAACAAAATTTAAGAAAGTACTCATTCTCAGGGTTGTGTAAGTCTGAAGAGAATAAGTAGATAAAAAATGCCCAGGCAACATATAAGTTCCAGGTTAAACATTTAGTATCGTGCAGGTCTGGAGGCACATAGATTTTGGGAACTCATTCATGATGGAAAGTGGCTATTGCTCCAGGGAAAAACGTCCAAGATCAAGTTTATAAGAGTAACAAAAGAGTAACTGACTTAGGGCAATAGATCTTAGATCAAGTTTTCTTATGCTAAAATGAGCTATATGAAATTGCCGGTATTTGGCCATTTCAGACCTATAGAGTGGCAATTTCATATGTTTCAATGTAATAAATATTTGTGTGTGTGTGTGTGTGTGTGTGTGTGTGTGTGTGTGTTTTCCCTGCCAAGGCACATGTTGTCCTGGCATCTGAATAGTATCTAAATTGAAAATTAAAGGTTCAAAGGTACTAGCTGTGAATGTGGATGTGTGATAATCAAGCAATTCTTATCATGTGCAAAATATTTTATAGCATATTGTGTGATGTTTTTATCCATACGACCTTAGTGGTGTCTTTTCCAATTAGTTTGTAAATTCTTCTGTTGAATTTATAATAGGTATTCAATTGATAGATAGAAAATGAAGAAATTATAAGAAGGTATTCTGTATACCTAAAAGTTAATTTTCCTTGAAAGGCAGCAACAGTCTTTAGCATTTTTACATTGATAACACTTTATTTTAGCAATGGCTTCAATATGATATATAGCTAGGTAGACAGCTAGATACATAAATGGGTGGATGAATAAATGTAAATGAGGATATAGAAATATGGCTTCTATTATTGTTGTTAGTATTATGCATTTGAGGAAGTTTTTCGTTTGTGCCATTAGAAATCTGAAAGCTAGTTTAAATTTAGACATATTTATTTTATTAAAACTCACTGTTTTTCTTATCAGTGAACTCATGTTATGTAATTTTTAGGCAAAATCATTTCAAGTGAAGCTGAGAGGGGCTCCAGATTCAAGTACTTAGTTCATTTCTCTTTGTATAAAAATACCTCATTACAGAGATAGGTTTCTAATTTCCAGCTGTGGTTTTCAAGTCTTTTTTCAATAATTTTATGTTTGTGTTGGGCCAAGCAAGCAATTTATATTAGTTCAAGTGGAGCTACTGAGATGCTTTGCTAAATGCTGCTAAAAGAAGAATTGCATAGAATAATAAATATAATGTAATATATATGCATGTATATATAAATTTTATGAATTTATGTCTATGATTACATAATTTACAAATTCACAAACTATCCATCTTGATAAATTACAGAATATCTAGGGCTGTTTCTAGTAGCATTTTACAATTCTTTAGATGCAGTGGAGAAATAGAAAGAAATGTGTCTTAACATCGATTCCTCAGATACTCGAATTCAGCTACATGTACACAATTCCGTATTTGCAATTTGGAATTCCTAAAAGCTCTGCAAACTGAAAGTTGTCTTTTTATAGATTAGGGTGGCTGAATGGATAAGAAAACAAGACCCTTACATATGCTGCCTACAAGAGACTCACTACAGATAGAAAGACAGAAATAGATTGAAGGAAAGGAGTAGAAGAAAATACTTAATGAAAATGGAAATGTAGGGAAAAAAGCTGGTGTAGCAATATTTATACCAGACAAAACAAACTTTAAAATAAAGTCTATAACAAGAGATAAAGAAGGAACCAGTAATCCTATTTATTGGTATTTATCTGAAGAAACCCAAACCACTACCTTAAAGGAACATTAAAGCATTATTTACAATAGCCAAGACATGGAGGCAACCTGGGTGTCCATCAACAGATGAATAGATGAAGAAGAGGTGGTAGATATTTGCAATGAAATATTAGTCATAACAAGAATGAAATCTTGCCATCTGCAACAACATGGATGGACCTAAAGGGTATTATGCTAAGTGAAATGTCAGAGAAAGACAAATGCCATATGATTTCACTTACATGTGGAATATAAAGAACAAAACGAACAAAACAGATACAAACTCATAGATACAGAAAACATTTTAATGGTTGTCAAATGGGAGGAGGGTTCATGGGGTGGCTTAAAAAGGAGCAGGGATTAACAAATACAAATTAGTAGTTATAAAATAGTCACGGGGATATAAAGGATAGTGTAAGGAATATAACTAATAATGTTTTAATAAGTATGTATGGTATCAGATGGGTACTAGATTTATTGGTGTGATCAAGTCATAAGTTATATAAATGTCTAATCACTGTGTTGTAACCTGAAACTAATATAATATTGTATACCAACTGTAATTGAAAAATAAAAATATATATATATTAAAAAGTCATCTTTTTATAAATGTAACTCAAATGGTGGCAAAACTTTCCTTGAAATTCTTGTATGGCTATTTATATTCTTTATGTAGTCTCTTAGAGTGAATATTTTCTGTTTTGCTGCGGAAATATTACTCTGATTATAGGGTGTTACCACTGAACTCACTTGGGATGGTATGCAATATAGGGGATAGATACACCATATTGTCTCACTACATTCTGAATAATTTTGAATTCTGAACCATATCTTGTCCTAGCCCCTTAGTAAGGGCTGATGGACTTCATACTACCCCCTTCTCTCTGTGAAGCACTCTTAAGATGTCTGAAGAGTAACCACAGCATCAGGGACTCCGGGCTCTATCTCAAGACCCAAGAGAAAGGATTCAAGGGAGTAGCTTGGAATATGCTGACTAGTGTTTTTTAAAATCAAATCTTTGGCATTTAAACTTATATAGTTGTTATTCTTCCAGCTTTATTGAGATATAATTGGCATATGACATTGTGTAAGCTTAAGGTATACAATATGATGTTTTGATTCACATATATATTGTTAAATGATTATTACTATAAGGTTAGTTAATACACCCATAACCTCACATAATTACATTGTGTGTGTGTGTGTGTGTGTGTGTGTGTGTGTGTGTATGTGTGTGTGGGAATAACTCTTAGATCTATTCTCTTAACAACTTTCAAGTATACCATATTGTATTGTTAATTATAGTCAATATAATACTAGATCCCCAGAATTTATTCATCTTATAGCTGAAATTTGTACTTTTTGACCAACATCTCCCCATTTTACCCAACCCCCAATTCCTGACAATCACCATTCTACTCTCTATTTCTTTAGTTTACCTTTTTTAGATTTCATACATAAGTGAGAACATACAGTATTTCCCTGTTTGACTTACTTCACTTAGCATAATGCCCTCAAGGTCAATCCATGTTGTCACAAATACAGGATTTCCTCCTTTTTTTAATGGCTGCATTATATCTATCTATCTATCTATCTATCTATCTATCTATCTATCTATCATCTATCTATCTATATACACATGTATATATATATCTATATATATATAGATAGATATATATATACATACATACATATAGATACATATATATACACACATACATACATACACACATACATAAACATGCATCTATATCTATATCAACATCTATATCTATTTCTATCTCTATTTATATATACATACAGATAAAAGAGCAGTTTCTGATTCAGTGCCAGAGTTCTTAATCTGATATCCCAAGACTCTCAATTCATGGAATAGGTAAGCTTCCTAAAATATCTATGGAAATTGTGCATATGTATCCATGTAGGTATATATATTTTTCTTTAAGAGAGGATACATAACTTTCATCAAATTCCCCAAGGGGCCTGTGACCCAAAAAAGACCGTAAACTGCCTCTTAGGAGGTAATGGCAGTAAGAAAATACCACCAATGGTGGAAAACTGAGAGATCCAGGTATAGTCTAAGGTAATTAAATGATAATAGCTATCCCTTTCTGAGCAATTATGTGGAGGCAAACATTGTACTCTATGCTTTAATCTTACATTTTACAGGGAGGCATAGGTGAATAATATGGTGGCTGTAGAAATAATTTAATATCTTAACACTTGGGTATACAAATGTGTGCTGAAAACACCAAAAATCTGGGCTAAGGAGATAATATTGCTTTAAAATCTCAGCTTTCAATCTACGTCCACTCACATGCATTTCCAGTATTAGTTACACTTCTGAAAAAATGGCTTTAAAAACTTACATCTTAAGTAAAATACACATTGGATTTTGAAAACTTGGTACAAAAAATATGCAAAATCATCTAATTTTTATTGACAATGATTAAATGTTGAAATATTTATATGTGTTTAAAAAATAATTAAAATAAAAAACTTACATTTTAAGACTTCACTTTCTAATATCTTAACATAAATAACTAGTTCCAATCAGAAAGTTGATGGGTTGGCTTGTAGTCCCATAATCTTTATAGATTCCCACTAAGTGTGATCTGAATAAAAAGGAAGTATATTTAAACATATAAAAAATAATCAATTCTTTCCTATCCTGTGTATGTATGAGCATAAATGTAGGTGCTATATTTGTGGGTGTGCAAATACACAAATACTATCCATGCTTCTGTGAGTGAATTCCAGTAGTTTCCCATTTGTCTCATTAAAAAATAATGGCTGAAGAATCTCATTGCAGAGAGAAATTCGATAGATGGAAATCCCCTATATTAATACTGTTTTTGTGATTTCATGGTTTTGATACCAGTCCCCAAATTCCTCTCTATTTTTCTCTGGGCAGGGTGAAGGTTGCATTTAAATTGTTTCATTAATAGCTATGGGTGTCCTATAGTGCATTAAGAGATATTTCAAAAAGTAAGTATATAAACACCCACACAAAATGAATAGGTGTTATAAATAAATAATACCTCTCTTTTAAAAACATAGGTATCATTTATTGCTTGATTATGTTGTGTCAGGCATTGTGCTAAAATAAAGTTTTATATATACCATTAATTTAATCATTACTATAATACCAGGAAACTATTAATATTCCCATTAAATAAGTGAGAAAATTAATCTAATGACAGAGAAATAAGTCATTTCCCCAAAGTAACAGTTAGTTTAAAAAGAGAATTTAGGATTCAAACAAGGCCATAGGATTTCAGAACCAGACTTGCCCTCAGTCCTGCCCTTGGGTGGTTTTCCAATTCTAATGACTTAGTGGAGTGATAGATACACTTCCAATATTTCTGTACTTTGAGCTGAATCAAGAAAGAATTAAAATACTCTAATAATGAATTGTCAGAAAAAGAAGTGGAAAAAATAATTCCTTTTGCAACTGCGACCAAAAGAATGAAATACCTAGGAATAAATTTAACAAAACGTGTGCAGGACCTTTATGTTGAAAACTCTAAGACCCCATTAAAAGAAATTGAAGAAGATACAAAGAAATGGAAAGATATGCTGTGTTTTTGGACTGGAAGAATCAACATAGTTAAAATGATCCTATTACCTAAAGCATGATACAGATTTAAAGCAATCCTCATCAAAATCTCATTGGCATTTTTAAAAGAAACAAATAGAACAAAAAATTATGAGATTCATGTGGACACACAAAAGACCCCAAATTACCAATGCCATCCTGATAAAAAATAATAAGGCTAGAGGCATCACTCTGCCTGATTTTAAACTATACTACAAAATGACAATAATCAAAACAGCATGGTATTGACAGAAAAAACAGGCAAACATACCAGTGGAACAAAATCGAGAGTCCAGAAGTAAACCCATGTTTATATAGGCAAATAATTTTTGACAAAAGAGTGAAAAACAAACAGTAGAGAAAAGAAACCCTCTTCAATAAATGGCACTGGGAAAACTGGAAAGCCACCTGTAAAAGAATGAAACTAGACTGTTGTCTAACACCACACACCAAAATTAACTCAAAATGGATTAAGGACCTGAATATAAGACCTGAAACAATAATTTGCATAGAAGAAAACATAGGAACTAAACTTATGGACTTTAGACTTAAAGAGGATTTTATGAATTTGACCTCAAAGGCAAGAGAAGTAAAAGCAAAAATAAATGAATGGGATTGCATCAAACTAAAAAGCTTCTACTCTGCAAAAAAAAAATTGTCAACAAGGTAAAGAGACAGCCATCCAAATGGGAGAAGATATTTGCCAGCAATGCCTCTGATGAAGGCCTAATATTCAAAATATACAAAAAACTCATACAACTCAATAACAACAACAACAACAACAACAAAATACAGTTAAAAAATGGGCAGAGGACCTGAACAGACAGTTTTCTCAAGAAGACATACAAATGGCCAACAATCATATAAAAAGTTGCTCATCATCGCTAGCTATTAGGGAAATGCAAATCCGAACCACAATGAGATACCATCTCACACCTGTTAGAATAGCTATAGTCAACAGGACAAGTAATAACAATTGTTGGAGAGGATGTGAAGAAAAAGGAACTCTCAAACACTGCTGGTGGGACTGCGAATTGGTATAGTCACTATGGAAAACATTATGGAGGTTCCTCAAAAAAACTAAGAATTGATCTACCATATGATCCAGCAATCCCTCTACTGGGTATTTATTTACCTCAAAGACTTGAAAATCTGTATCTGAAAAAATATTTGCACACTGATGTTCATAGCAGTATTATTTACAGTGGACAGGACGTGGAAGCAACCGAAGTGTCCTACGATAGATGATTGGCTAAAGAAGCTGTGGTACACATATACAATGGAAAATTACTCAGCCATAAGAAGAGATGAAATACTGCCATTTGTGCCAATGTGAATGGACCTTGAAATAATCATGCTAAGTAAAATAAGCCAGACAGAAAAAGCTGAAAACCACATGATATCACTTATATGTGGGATATAAGCCTAAAAGCAGCAAACAAACAGGACAGAGACTCATAGATATGGACAATAGACTAGTGGTTACTAGAGGGTGGGAGTGGAGGGGGAAGGGGAAGATAGATGGAATAAAAGAGGTCAAATATGTGGTGACGAAAAAATCTAACTATGGGAGGTGAACACAGTATAAATATATATGTGCCTTACTGTTAAATTGTACACCTGAAACTTACTGGATTTTGTTAACCAATGTCACCAAAATAAAAATTAATTAAAAGAAGAAAGAATTAAAATAAAAACAATCATATGAGACATATAATCCTAAAGTGGCTCTTATTGCAACATCTTTTCTACTTAATTTTTAAAAGCCCCTCTCTCTATGGTTTAAATTCACTCAGTTTTGTTCACTCTACCTGCATGCCCCTCAGTGCTTAGGTACCAATATGTGTAACTCGAAGACAGCATAAAGTAAAAATCACAGTATGTCTTTGATTACGTTGCATTCTTCTCCCTGTAAGTCAAGACAGTGAAAGAGCCTGAACAGTGAGTAAATAGTCTTTCTCCTGGAAGAAAGTGAAAATGGCTGTCACTAAGTATATAAACATTTAAGGAGTAATGAATCCAGAAATTCATTTTTTTATACCTCAAAAATTTGGAAGGAGGATGAGAGAGGACTCAGGAAACAAGTCATAAGTTCAATATAGTGAGGTTCTTTTCCATTTGTTCATATGACACAAAAGATAGCACCTCTGAGTGAAATCATATAATAGAAATTGACATATAAACAAGCACTCCAGAGCTGAACTGGATTGCCAAAAGTTCAGAAATTAAAGGCTTTATATTAATTTTAAATATTTCCTTTCATTAAGAATATACTATCAGGAATAAATGGTTAAATATGAATGAACAGTGGATGACCAGTTATAATTAAATTGCTCTTACCATTATTTAATCATTAAATATTATGCTTATTGCCTGAGTAATTACTTTTTAATTGTCCTGACTTTTTAAATTCAGGTGTTATCCAGAAAAGAAAGAAAAATACAACAGTCAATTTAATCAGTTGCTGTTACAATTAGAGATAGGGTTTTTGTAGGTGTTTTTTATATGTTTGTTTTTTTAAGATTTTTCAAAGCTATAATACTAAACTTGCCAGATCAGTTATTTTACATGTACTCCTTGCAGTCCTCAACTAAGGTCCATGTCATCATTTTTCTATGCGTGTGTCTGGGGCTTTTCTCACTCTAAGCTATGGCTTACCAAGATCTCTTCAACTGCTCAGAGCAGCCTCTTTTCCATCTCTCTTGGCAAACACCATATGTCCTAGAAGGTTCAGCTCATAAGCCATCCAATTTTCACGCTCAAATATGTGATTGCCTCATTTTCTGAAACAAATTCTGTTATATGATTTCTTAATTCTGTATCATAATTATTTGTGCCTTTTTGTTGTTCGATGCTTGAACTATTCTGTCAGCTTCTGGAGAGGACTGTCTTGCTCATGTCTGTTTCCTCTGGATAGTTTTCTTGCTCTTAAGTAACTCAGTAAGTAGTTGCTAAATTGAATGGGAAAACCATCACCTCTTGAAAATTAAAACTAATAAGCATAAAGCTGAAACAGACATGGTTATTAATCTGTTAAAATAACTCACTATAAGAAATGGTTTATGTAAAACGTGGCCGATGAGTTTAAGGTTCTTCTCAAATATCTTTATTGGATCCTCTTGTTTATCTTCTAAAACCTCAGGAGACTAAGTGATATGAATGCAAAATAAACTCTGACCTAAATATTTTAAACAATATCAGAGCTTTGCTGTTCCAAGACAAGGGTGATGGTCTGAATGGAACAAAAATCAGCTGAAGGGTAAGAACTGGTAGCGTCAGCTCTCAGACTCAAATTTTAAGACCCCCCAGAGTAGGAAGAAATAAATTGGCTGAGCAACCTGAGTTTGAAGGAATGCCCCTTAGCATTCCTTTCTCTCTTCTCTAATTCCCTGTACCACAAATCCTTCTGATTTGTAATTTAGTCTCTTCAATGGACTTATTTATTAAGAGGGAGTGCCCTGTTGAAATGATTGATGATAGTTATCTTACCAGATTCATCTCTCATTTAATTTAATGAATCAGAATTCTGGTTTATAAATTAGTTTCTGATAAATTGGCTTGGTATTCATCACTTCTTCACAGCTTGGTCACCCCTAAGTGAGCAGATTAATTTATGTGTTCACTGTGGTAAATCTGAGGAATGGCCCATAGGCCTGTAGAAAAATTTTCAAGAGCTGCATCTGTGTGCGTTTGAATTGAAATGAATTAGCTCATGCTAAATATTTTAAGATCATAACTATGTTTTAAGAATAACTTGTAATTCTGATTATTGCAGTCTTTAATATTTAGTAGGTAGTATATATGTATTTGTTGAATTAGATGGAATCTTTTGTCAGCAATAAGCCACAAACAAGAATAGCTTCCTTCCTCCCCCAAATTTGTTATGATTTATTTTTATATTCTAAATATGTATTTACTTTTGTACATAATTTTGTGGGTTTTGTCTTTTCTGTTTTTTCAATTATAGTTGACATTCAATATTATATAAGTTTCAGGTGTACAACATAGTGGTTAGTCATTTGTATAATTTACGATGTTATGTCAGGTGGTTATACTAGAATGGCTTATTTTTATTATTTTTATTTTTCTTTACCAGAATTGTGGGGGGGGGTGAGAAAGGGGAAAAGCAGACAGATCTCACAAGAAAAGCAATCAGAACAAAAAAGGACCCATAACTCTCATGGGTAGATTCATGTCAGAGGGTGACCTATGTGCAGATCAAGGCATGAATGAGCATAACTGTGCAGAAATAAAGGGGGTGCATTTGTAGGGGAATAAATAAAAGAGAAACAAAAATTTCAGTGACTGCTTTGAATAGGAACCTTTAGGGTGAGTGATACATATATAAAGAAGGGTTAAGATAATTTTGGTATGATGAATCAATTAAAACTCTCTACAGAATACCTTTTTAGGAATCTACATTATTTCAGTGGCTTTCTCAAATTAGAGTTATGGCTTTTTGTTTTTGTGGGTGCATTAACAGAATTTTAGGGGAAGTACTATATAATCAGGTGAAATTTATGGCTCCTTATTCAGGATTGTGTACCAGAGGTACCCAGCCAAAACTTGGATAAAAAAATGAGCTAATTGTATATTTTCATCATGACTGACTTATCTCATGGACTTAAAATATAAAGCGGCATCTTAAATCAAACTGAAGCCCTGATGATTTTGAAAAGACAACCAGATATATATAAATGTAGTCAAGATAATCTTAAAGTTAGCATTAGTGAGAAATGCCTATGTGAGAGATTGTTCAGGATTCTCCTTTAGGCAACCTCTCCACTTCTCCAACAAGAAACTAATAAAAACACAACTTCAGTGGCACATTTTCTTAAAGCAGGATAGCATATGATATGAACAGAAATTGGAACTCAGAAGCCAAATTTCTAACCTCACTTTGGAGAGAAAGAAAAGAAGAGGATATTCCTGCTCTATATGTAAATAACTGAAAGAATGCATGCACGGAGCTACCCAGGATGGCCCAGTACATAAGTTTAGAAGACCAGATGTTCCAGATTAAGTTATTATGAGAGCAATGGATAGTTAAGTATTATTGAGTAATCTTAGCCTTCATTTAATTGGAAGAACATGGGTTGCATTCTCACTGTTTGCAAAGCTTCTCAAGACTAAAAAGGAGAAAGTTGCTACCAAACCAACTAAAAACTCTATAGGGAAGCAGCTGGCCCTCAGCTGTTTGAAGCCAGAGGACCCCAAACCAACATGGCTCCCGTGATCAGTGATAATATAAATTCCCTTTGGAAAGTAACTGTATTCTCCTCCTGCCCTCCACATTTTCTGCCCACCCAAAACCACTTTATGGACTCCAGCAGGGGAGAAGATGGTCTACATCACCTCACTTGTGGCAACCAAGAGTTCTTTCATCCAATAATCACATCTTCTTGCCCCTTGGGGAGATCTTGGAGGGCTCCTAATTGAATCTGAATGAGATTTGGCAGAGACAGTTCCTTATGTGCTAGGTCCTAGAACTAAAGGGCCACATTTTGAAATACATGGCCATGCCTAATCTGGAACCATCTCCAGAGGATATTGAGAAAAATCCAAAGGAAGAGCGTCATGGGGCTATGAATAGGAAGTACTCTTGGATGTACAAATAAATACTGAGCTTCCTTGGCAGATAACTGCAAGGTTTCAGTAGATAGTGTGCAGAATAGAATAATTTCACTCACCAGAAGTTGTTCTTTTTTGAAGACTATGAGGATGTTATTGGAAGAAGGGTAGTAGAAAATAAAAACAGTATTCCTAAGGGACTATACTGAGTAAGAAGGGCTGAGGGTAGGTGCCCTGAATGCCAAAGAAGAAGATATTAAAGGAGACAACAATGTAACGGTTTCACTTGAGAGAAGGAAAGAGAGAGAGAGAGAGAGAGAGAGAGAGAGAGAGAGAGAGAGAGAGAGAGAGATGGAGAGATTAAGATTTTAGCCACTCAAGAGAGGAAAACTTCGGGAAGAGAAACAATAATCTGTGTAGAAATTGGGGTGAGGTTTTCTGGATAATATGCTGAGTTAACATTCCAGGCCCCAATTCTGTCATGTTGAGGAAATTTGTTTTAACAATCTGCTTATTTTCCCAATGGCTTCCCTTTGTACTGAGAATAAAGTGCAGTCTCCTTGTCAAGAGCCTTATACCCTTTGGTCTCCTCTGTCTAGAATGTTTGTCTCTATGACCTTTGGATGCTTAGTTCTCAACTTTCATTTCTCAACTCGCAAATCACCACCTCAGAAAGATCTTTTACCACTCCGCACGAAAGTGTCCTCTTCTCCTGATACTTTCTAGTCCATATCCAGCTTTCTTTTCTTCATAGCACTTATCAACACCTGATACTATACCTCAGAAAATAAAGATTATATAATTGGGATTATCCTTCTAGTTTCTGGCATCAGAGAGAGGTCTCAAGGTAAACTAGCTATATTCATTCACATTTTAAAAAAAGTTAATACAAATCAAAACATGAAAAAAAATTCCATAATACACCAAAAAAGGAGTAAATTGCATTTTTTCTTAAAAATAAAAAAAAAAATTCCAGCAGATTACCTCATATTTTTCTTGCAGTTATCCCCATGAGGTTGATAAAAGCAAGTTTTGTTGTTTTTATATTAAAGACAGGAAAACTAGAGCTGCATGACAAATCAGTGGTGTAGCCCAGACCAGAGCATAGCAATCTTGACATTGGTCCAGTCTATCCATCCAAACTTTTAACAAACTTCATTGCTTCCATTTCATTAATCAGTGCCACCATAAAAATAAATTCATTAAAAAAACAAAATAATATTAAATTCAAACAAAAACAATGATCTATTTGCTTTGGCCTTTCATATGAAGTCTGTATCACCTACATTCTATGTGTCACTTTTTAAAATATCTGAGATAAGCAGGCCCACACATATCTCAAAAGGTCTATTCTTTTTAGAATGAAATAATAAAATACATTCTTGCTCTATTTTAGAAAAGAGAAGAAAAGCTTAATTTTATATTTCTACATAGCACATAGCAAGCTTTAGCTACAGAAGGTTAGGAAGGAATCAGCAGCCTATATTAGTTCCAATGAAAACTTATGATGGAAAAGAATTAAACTCAAGATAAATCAAAGGGGGAAAATAGTCTACATAGATCTTTTAAATTACTAGGCAAAGTCATTAATTTTCACTTACAAGTATGATAATAGGTGTTCATTCTCCTACAATCTACCTTGTATAGGTGTGCATTCTCCTATAATCCAACTTGTGTAGATAGGTGTGCATTCTCCAACAAACTACATTGTATGTCTTCATTCTCCTATGAGAGTCTCATTTGTTGCTAATTGTCATCATCTGAAAATCTGTGACATTTTAGGTTTCACAATTTTTCAATGAAACACATTTCTGATCATCTATGAAGGCTTGAATTCATTTATTGGAGAATTGTGCCTCCTGGGCAAGAATGTGCACTTGCTTTTCATTATATCAAATTATTTTTAAATAAAAATATGCAGTATTTGTAAAAAAGGAGCAGAATGGATCATATTTACATAGTAAAACTTAAAAATACACAAATTTGGCAGTAATTTTTCAAAAACATTTTATTTGTCTATTAAACCACTAAAAAAATTAAAAAGCATGGTGGAAATAACCTAAAAATGTTTTGGGATCATAAAGTTTTTATTTCTGTGCATAGGATAAAAATCTTAACTATGGCAAACCAAAGATAAAGCAGATTTAGATATAATAATTGGTTAGACTGATTTATATTTTCCTTCAAGGTATTTAACTTTATTCAGTGGTAAAATTTACAATTATGGCTAATCATTTTACATTCAAGATAAGGAATATAAGTAGGAAACAAGTCTATATATGCCATCTGTATTAATAAGTTGTACTTATTTCACTTCTAAGTGTCTAGATATATGGTTTTGATAACATTAGTGATATTTTAAAATCAAACATTTTCCATGATTTATACAGCCAGAAATAACAATGAGTGTTTTTCTTATTTCTGGACAGCTCAGTTTAAATGTAAAGAACTTAAGTTACAGTGAGGTTAAGTGATCCATGTGAGGTCAGTCATCTCATTAATAATAAAGTTATATCTAACATTCTGGTTTTCTGATGGCCACCCTGGCATTCTGTCACCACACCATGGTATGGTGACCACCTCTCTGAGGATAATTTAGTGGTCTATGGATAGATTCCTTCTGGATTAAAATAGCTCTTATTAAAGCAATACTTTCTGTGAGCATATTTAAAACTTGTTAATTCCAAAGAACTTTGATTATTCCTTTGCTCGTATTCTTATTTTTAGATTATCCTTGTCTACTCAAATATTACTAAGATTTCTACACTGGAATCAAATGAACTCAGCAGATGGACCCTCAAAAGGGGTGTGAAATGTTCTATTTTTGGTAACAGTTATTCCAAAATCAAGATTCACCTCACATTTAATACTAATTTCCCACAACTGAAATTATCTTTTGTCATTTAGAACATTTTAATTTGCATGTGAGATGAAAAATAAAATTAAAGAGCAATAGAAAATGAACAGGGATGAAATCTAATATGCATCTTTTGTTCTTTTTTCTGCCCAGAGGGATGTAAGCTATGATTTGCTGTATATATATTTATACAAAGTATATACACACATATATGGATGATGGTTAATTTTACTTTAATTGGTGTATATGCCATGTAAAATATTTAAATTGTACATAGTAGGAAGAGGGACAAATGTTAAAGAAATAAAACACCTCTTAATAAACTTGCATTGATTATATTTCTGTGCATTATTAATTTCCTTTAGATGATCCTACCAATTACATAGTTTCAAAGTCATTAAAACCTCTTTCATTTTCTAAGACTTTATATTTTAACATAGAGATATCTGCCTAGAAGTATAACTTCCTACCCCATTACAAATTTCTTATTTCTAGCACAATTCTAGCAACTTATTAACACATATATTGCAAGTTCTAATAAGCCATTCTTATTTTTGAGTCTATATCAAGCTACCTCTTGATAATGTTTTATGGTTTTCTAGAGCCAGAGTTAGCAGGGACCATAAGGGGAAGTGAAACTTAAATTCATTTGTTTTACTGCTAGTTCATAACTCTAGTGAGAAAGCAAAGCTTTTAAGTTTTATTCAGGATCATCATTCTGTAATCTGTGACCTCCATTCTCATTAACTGGCAAGGTTATCTTGTGTGAGTATCAAAGTAGTATCTGTGATACTACTAATATACAGAACACTGCGGCTCAAGGAATGGAACACAAAAGATATTATATATGCAGACACAAAAGGAAGCAAGTGCTGTGTAGTAGAAATGAAGGGACCAATACATCTTTTTTGTTCAGGCCAAAGCCAACATTACTTAAAAATTTGATAGTTAAGTTACTGGGATATTCTAGAGCCTACCAGAATGCAACCTTCATGTTTTGTAATTATAGTAAGTTGTGCCATGATTACTTCTCTCTGGCAATTAAAAACTGTCATGCACAAGAAAAAAAAGATAAAAACATTTAATATGGAATTCTATATATTTTATTACACTAACATATAGACAGAATAAAATCCAAAATCTTTACTATGGCCCACAAGGTACTTCCTACCAGATCTGGTTTGTATGGTAGTTCTGAAATCATCTTCAAACACTCTTCCCCCTTGCTTTCTGGGTTCCAGTCACACTATGCCCTCTTGTTCTCATTTGGGTACCACAAAATATCTCCCACTTACTGTGCACTAACCTATATTGTTTGTCTTTCAAATAACTGCATGGCTTGTTTTCTCATTTCAAACAGGCTCAAGCATTGCCTGTATTAATTTCCTAAGGCTGCTGTAAAAAATATCATAAACTGGGTAGCTTAAAACAACAGAAGTATATTTTCTTATAGTTCTGAAGGGAATAAGTCCACAATCAGGTGTCTTCTGGAGGCCCAAAGGAAGAATCCCTTCTGTGCCTCTCTCTTAGCTTCTGGTGGTTGTCGGCAATCCTTGGTGTTCCTTATAGATGCATCACTGAAAACTCTGCTTCCTTCTTTACATGTCCCTCTTCTCTGTGTCTTCTCCTGTTCTGCCTCTTATAAGGACACTCATTTTGGATTTAGGGCCCAATCTAAATCCAAGAATAATATCATCTCAGGATCTTTAACTTAATTACATCTGCAAAGATGTTATTTCCATTCACAGGTACCAGGGGTTAAGATGTGAACATATATTTTGAGGGCCACTGTCCAACCCATTATACTGCATCTTCAGAAAAGTCATACTGGCCACACTCAATGATAAAATAGCACTACTAACACTACATATACTATCACACTCTCTCATCTAATCCTGCATTCTTTTACTTCATAGCACCAAGTATTCAGAACATATAAAATAATTTATCTGTCTCCCCTTCTAGAATGTAAGTTCCACGAGAGCAAAGGCTTTGTTTGGTTAACTGTTGTTTCCCAGCATGTAGAACATTAAGGCATATAGCAGGTGCTCAATAAATACTTACTGAATGGTCAAAATTTGTTTGAGTACCATTGATTGACATTAAATAGTTTACAGCATTTAGGATTACACAAAAAGATATGGGGGTTGTGGGAGACAGAATAATGTCCCCTAAAGATATCCACATAATCTTCAGAACCTGTGACTATGTTACCTTACATGAAAAAAGGAATTTTGCAGATGTGATTAAATTGAAGATCTTAAGATAAATAATCCTGAACTATCTAGGGGGGCCCAATGTGATCACAAGTATCTTTATTAGTGGGAGGCAGGAGAGTCAGAGTCAGAGAAGGAGATGTGACAATGGAAGGAGAAGAGAGAGAGGGAGGGAGGGGGAGAGAGAGAAAAACATGCTATGCTGCTGGCTTTGAAGATGGTGGAAGGGGTCGAAAGCCAAGGCATGCAAGCAGCCTCTAGAAGCTGGAAAAGGCAGATTCTCCCCTAGCACCCCCAGAAAGAAATACAACTCTGCCCACAACTTGATTTTAATTCTGTAAAGCCTATTTTAAACTTCTGACCTCCACAACTGTAAGATAATATTTTAGTGTTGTTTTAAGCCACTAAGTGTGTGGTAATTTGTTACAGCAGTAATAGGGCACTAATATGGGGGGGTAACATTTTTTCCAGAATTCTAATTTATCTTTAGTAAAGAAGATAATAATAATAATAATAATAATAATAATAATAATAATAATAATAATAAAAGAATCCTCTGTTTGTATGTTGGATTTAGTTTTGAAATTCATTTACAATGTTCTAAGACTACTAATAAAATGGAAGATAAGCTAAATGTATATGTTTTCCAATATATTTCCAAACTAAAGTGGAAGTATAACTTGTACAATATTTTATATGATATGTATTTCTACACCACTAAAGCCTATGCATGTTATAGTGGTATTATACTTGAGCAGCTAAATCTCTAAAATTGAGGCCTAGTTCTTTGAGTACATTGCACCAATTGCATTAATAAAGTTAACATATTCCATCTTGTCTGTCAGTGAATGCATGAAACTTATAAATCAGTACAAGTCATAAAATTTATTGAAATAGAGGTTGTCCTCAAGCCCTTGGTAGAGAATTATCAGCATTTCACAGCAATTGAATTCAGCAGTGAGCAGCTAATACACAGCATACTATAGTGAAATATTTATAAGGTTAAGTTTTCATTTCTCTCCTAGTGAAACAGAGTGATGGTTCTGATTTAGATCATATAATTATAGGATCTAATAGACATTGAAGTATGTCTTAATCTGGCTGGAGAAAATAAAGAGCACAGCTTATAGTTAATGCAGTTAAGTACTAGCAATAAACATGACATTTGATATTGATCACTTTTATAAATGTACTATACCCTTAAATGTCATATCTGATGGTACACACACCCCCCCAGGACAGCATTAAATTCTCTAATATACCATAACAGAGACCTCTGAACTATACAATGTCAAATGTGCCATGGTCAGAAACTGTATACACTATGAAAAAAAAATAGTGAACCAAGAAAAATATCCAAATATTCCAAACTGGAAATGCATCCTAACATGAATGTAGACAATTGAGACATAAAGTTTTGAATTGACATGATCACTGCTTTAATCCTTTTTATAAAATGATGCTTGTTCAGGGATGCTGGAGTCATTTCAAGGCCTCCGGAATGGGAATTTGACATTTCAAATAGTTCTAGTAACATTTAGTCTTCAATATCTCACTGAATACAATGTTTCTAAGGCCTTTCTTTATGTTTCCTATACCTGCATTCTCTTTTTCCACCAACTCTATCTGGACAGGTCCTGTTCACCTAGGAATAAAAGAATTAACTTACTAGGCCTGAGACTGTTATCAAAAAGCCTGATTAGCTTTCCTTTGGCTTCTGGGAACCTAGATATTGTTATTTGATAAGAATGGCACACTATACCTAAATGGATTGTGCAAACAACATGGTTTATGCCGAACATCCACTTTCTTCTGGGAGTCTAGAATTTTGGTATGTGCTAGGCAGAGGGTGCTTATGTGACCAGTCCCCACCAAAAAATTCCTGGGTACTGAGTCTCCAATGAACTTCCCCAGTAGATGACATTTCACATGTGTTGTCATGACTCCTTGCCGGAAGAATTAAGTGCATCCTATGCACCTTTTCTCTTTGCTGATTTTGTTTTGAATCCTCTCTCTATAATAAATCATAGCTGTGAATACAAGTATACTCTGAGTCCTATGAGTTCTCCTGGAGAATTGTTGAACCTGGGGGTGGCCTTGTGGACCTCTGATACATCTCCTGGCATTCTTAGCTCCAAAGTCATTATCACTGTGAAGCCTCTCCCATTCCTCCCACTCTAGAAGAATCACTCACTTGACTGTTTTGAGTAAGTCAATTCATATCACTTATGTAGCTCTTACATGTATATTATAGTGTATATATCCATCTCCTCTGAGAACAGAGATCATGTTTTATTCATTTTTATATCATATGTCCTATCACAGTGACTATAAACTAATTGTTTAATAAATACTGGTTCAGTTGAACTGTCAAGGCATAATTTGTAAAAAGAGAATCAAATACAGTCTATTCAAATACAACCAAAGCATGGACTTTGGCCTCCTTACATTCTTAGCTTTTTCAATAACTAAAAATAATAGTTTGCTTAACCAAATAATTTGGCACATAAATGGACTTTAGATTATAAAGCAAAACATGACAATATGATAGGTAAAAGTCATATTCTGTCCTCACAAGTAAATTTAAATTTTGAATTTTATTACCAGAATGGTCTTTTTCATGACTTGTAACGAGTAAATAAAAGTAACTGCCATTTTTTTAACTATTTACTTTCCTACATGCTTGAATTTCTATAATTAAATGTGCATACTTTGTAAAGCATCATTATTCTACATTTTCCCTTAAATTGATTTGTTTTTAATAACTGTGTATTTGGATAAAGACTGTTATGCCACATGTCTATGGCCATGCCACCCTGAACAAGCCCAATCCTGTCCGATCTCAGAAGCTAAGCAGGGTCAGGCCTGGTTAGTACTTGGATGGGAGACCACCTAGGAAGACCAGGTGCTGTAGGTGTAAAAAATACAAAATAAGGGATTGTAAGCTGATAAGTTCCTTGCAATCTGTGAGGTCAACCAAGGGTTGCCTCGCCTAAAAAGTAAAAAAAAAAAAAAAAAAAAAGACTGTTATGCCACAGAGACAGTGACTGAAAATATCAAAAACAAAATTAATATGAGACATACCTCAGAAAATCTTGTGGTGTTTATATAGTATTTTAAGACATTATCTCCACAAATTCATGGAAAATTTTATGCTTTGCTTCTTAATAAATGCTCACAAATCAGTAATTGCCTTGTTAATGTTTCTGTTAGGCTCCTTGAAAAGATTTTACAAATAATGTTCATTTTTCACAGTAGACCTTTCATCCATTTGAGTTAATCAGGTTGAAGTAAGAAATAAAAATGTGTCAACAAAGGTAAGGTTACCACCTGGAATCTTGTATCTGGTTAGAAGTGATTAACTATAAAAATATTCTAATTTTTTATCTCAGAAATTTCTAAGATGAGAGAGCTAATAACTTTGTTTTCAGCAGACTGATCAAAAATTAAATACACATATATTTACATATATATGTCAAATTACCATTGGAATAATAGAAAAGATAACATTTTGACACAAGCAAGATTATATTTTAAAAATAAATTTTTGTCTTGTTTCCTACTAACATATGATCCCAATGAAGTCTTCAAATTATTTCTTTCTCCTATCTTCAAAACAATTAATATCAAAAGACTGTCAAGTTTATAACCATAGTTCTTTGTCTTAGCCTATGATGACCAAATATTTTCTTTTAGGCTAAAAAGTCAGCAAAGATCAGAGAGGTTCCATCAGTCCTGAAAAACCCAAGAAATTCTTTGCACACTATGAGAAACCTGGTATACTCTGCACTATTTTAATGATCTACAAGTAACAGATATATAAGAAGTGTATTTTGGTGAAATAAACAAATTGTGTATTTCACAGAGCAAATATGACAAGTACAGTGACCTATTGCGATTTTTAATGGATTTTCATTTATATGATCTTCAGGTCAAAGTACTTTCGTGCTACATTTACTGATTAGTTTTGAAATATTCAGACTGTGTTTGAATGTTACAGGGAAGCCAATAGAATGATCTACTACTTGCAGATCAATGAGAAAAAAGTATGGGTACACTTGAAAATTATGGAAGCTCATTTAGTCTATTGTTTTGGTGGCCTAGTTCCAAATTAAAGATGTGAACATTCATGCATTAATATTGGAGCCATATTTTAAAGACACTCAGGCCAAAATTGAGTTAAATTTAAGGGCTCTTTTGATTACTTGCTTATAATGTCAAGCTGACTTTAAAATGCCTTAGTTGTTTCAATTGCCATGATCAATGCTTTGTGAACTTTGAAACTCTCTAGCCTATGACCCTAGTGCAATGCATGGATTGTATAGGTTTAGGTTTGCCTCAGGTAAGTTGTAAGGAAATAAAAAAAGGAACTAAATAAATGGCTCAAAATATTTTGTTTTATGGGGAGCTATTATACACACATACATTCATTCATATATAATTTTAGGAATATACTTCTTTACAGAAGTTTATCCTCCAAGTTAATGCATAGCTTCAGCAGCGAATAATATGACACTGCTAAGGAAGAAGGAGACACTAGCTTTGCTACCTAAATAATGAACAATTCTAGAAATCAGTGGGATGACGTCACTAACAGTTTGCTCTCATATTTAAAAGACTTCTTTTGTATACCCAATAAATGTGTTTATATAGATATCTTAAAGAGAAAAGGAGCTAATATTTCTTAAGTGCCTTCCATATGCCAGTTTACCCATTAATTTACATATATTTATTCATTTTAATCCCCTGAACAACCCCATGAGATGATGCTGAAACAGGGACTGAGGAATTAAGACTCTAGCTCATAGTTTCTTATATATTTATGTGGTCAGTTCTTGTAGTAATGTCCCCTAATTTGTTCATGCCTCTGGGTATCCTCAGTTTTGCGTAGTACTCTTTACCCTGTCTCTGGCCTTGGCCATTAGGCCAATGGGACAATAGCGGAGACTTGAAAAGTCCTTGCACATTTGGGCTTGCTTGCTCTTACTAATCTAGGGACCCCTGCCACAACACCATTTGTCAAAGCTCAGGTTAGCCTACTATTAATTGAAAGACCACATAGAGCAGAGACAAGCCATGTTAGCTGAAGCCTCCCTAGACCCATCCCCTGACCTGGCAGTTACTTGAAGATGCAAATGTGAGTCCCAGCTCAGATCAGATGGGCCTAGCCTAGCCCATAAAACCACCTAGTCAAGATCATCCCAGATTGCCTTCCTTCAGAATCATGGGTTAAATAGTTATTGTTTTAAGCCATAATGTTTTAGGGTACTTTGTTACATGTAGAAGCTAACTGATAGGAGTATTGGTAAGCAGTGGGGCTGCAGTCTGTACCCATGCCTACCTTAGTCCAAAGGCCATGTTCATATCATAAGAAAAAAAAAAGAGAGAGAGAGAAATTAATACTAGCGCTCTTGATTAAATTATGTTAAATTATATAGAAGAAAGCCCACTTCAGGTCAGGTCCCAGAACAAGCAGCATGAATCAGAGTTAAAGTCACAGCAGTTTGTTCCATGTGATATGAATAGCCAAAATAATGTACACAAATCCCAAATGCAGCTCTTTGTGCAAATGAACAGGGGCAAACCAGAACACCTGAATTTTAGGATTTAAATCCAATAGATTTATGAGCTATGAACCCAAATATATATGCATATAAATATTTTCATTTCAGCTTTCAAGCATTTTAAAGAAATACTTTTGGTACTTAAGGAGATTCCAAGTTGGAAGGAATTAATAGTAGCACCACTTTATGTGTTTCCACCATGGTAAAGTCTTTAACATTGTGCAACGTGAATTATTCACAATATAAATCTGCTTTCTTTTTTCACCTAAGAGAGAATAACTTTGGCAATGGAGATGGATTTAAAGTGTAAATCATGCTGGAGACTTCATGAATATTCAACTTAAATCCAGTCTGGTTCTGAGCACCACACTCCTGCTCACAGTGTAAACCATTGTGTATGTTACTCAAGAGGTCACCCCAACAGGCTTTAGGAATGCTTTTTCCCTTAGAAAATCAATTAATTACAATTGTTTGCCTCTGAGAATTTCAGTTTCAAATTGTTTATCTTCTGGTGTCACTGATGAGCTGACTGGGAAAATGAAACACTTTAGTTTAATTACCAGTTGCAATTACAGCTCATGTAAAAATACTTCATCTTATACTCTTTTTATAATTGTCTATTCTTATGATATAACATGCAGTTATATTTGTTGCCTTTCAAAACACCAACAATTCCACTCAATTTTCATGAAAAAGTTAACACCAGATGACTCTAAAAGGACTTCAATGTGTGCTGAAGACATTATAAACACAATAATATGTTCTGCTTCACCCAAAGCCCTTCAATTTCTTAGGCTTTCAATATAGAAAGGTCATGGAAATGAGAAAATAGGTAAGAAAATTTAGTCAAATACTTTATTAAAGTTAGATTTTGTTTTAAAATAGAGAGGATATGAAAACAGAAAAAAAAATGCCTAGTTTAGATGTGGGTAAATGGGAGTTTCCATCTAGCTTTCCTCCCTTACCAGCTGTGTAACTAAATTCTTCTTAACTTATCCAATTGTATTGCCTATTTGCTTAACCTTTTGAGTTGTACTAACAAAATGGAGTAATATTGGTTCTTAACCAACAAGACTATTGTGAGGATTAAGGACGATTATTGATATTGTCTGTCATAATTCCTGATACACAGTAGGGGCTCAAAACGTTAGTGCCTCGGTAATGTTAAGACCCTTCGCCTTCATCATAATTTTTAAATACTAAACAGTCTGATATGTTGATAACTCTGTGAGCTCTGGAGCCAGACTTTCTGGGTCAAATCCTGATCATACTAATACTAATTGTGAATCCTGGGCATATCATTTAACACTTCTGTGTCTCATTTTTCTCTTCTGTGACATAGGACAATGATAGAATCTACATAATAGGGTCATTTTAAGACTCAACCTAATTCTTATAAAAATGCAGAAATAGGTGCCCAGTACAGTAAGATGAAAAGAAATAAAAATGACTGATGGTAAAACGTTGCCTTTTTTTTTCTATTTTAAAAGAGAAACCTCTAAAGAAAATTCTTATTTTATCTTTAATCACATTTTGGGGAACAAAGTACTTAATCGTAAAAATGAGATATAAAATAAAATGCAAAATGTAGAAAGGGATAGTGCACTCTGGTATCTCATAATTTTTGCTCTGAAATAATAGATATAGCCTCTGGATTTTGCTTCTGAACTGTTATTTAATGAGTACCACAATGCTTTTGAATGTTTGGCCAAAGGGCTGTGAAACAAGTATGAAATTCATATTAGTGTCAAACAGATCTGTGTTGTGTTATTATGTTTGCCATTTTGATATACAGCTCTGAGACATGGACTTTGTGTAGCTGTCATAATAGGAAACGTGAACAGTTTTATATACATTGTTGACACAAGATAACCAAGCATATAAAATGGAAAGATAGAATAATAAATGTACCAGCACATCAAAAATAAAATGAGTGGAAGTGTCCATAATGTCAACATGATTTTACTTAACCAGTTATGTCATATGAAGGATATTCCCAACTGAAATCATTTTACGTTGATAGATTTGTGATTTGATATAAATTATTTGATGTTCTGTTGATTGAAACAGTGCTATTTTAGAGGTACATTATATGAGGGCACACAGAATCTGGACTTGAGTAGAACTAAAAGTAATAATATTACTCTTTGTATAATTAACTAGTTCTTAAAAGAATATCACCCAAAAGAAATATAAAGAAAAAACCTCATGCTTGTTTCACAGTCTCTTTGAAGGGGATAGGGATGAGAAGCTGTGCTGTGGTATTTTGAGAATTAGATTTCTGTTGAACAAATGTAAGCACATTTTGTGTCAACTCTGCTATTGCACTCACTACTGAAGTCTTAAATATACCCTTAACTATGTCCACATAGACATATAAGGATATAAAATCTTCAAGGTAGAAACAGAATATGTAGCTGATGAGCAATGTCCTTTAAAAGCAGAGTAAGAAATAGAAATGCATTTTTAAGCAAAATTTTGATGGTTATGGGAAGCTATCTTAGTAGTCTAATGAAAAGATTATGTTTTGCTCTTAGTACACTTAACTGCATACAGATATGAACTCAGAGGAACTTTGAAGAAGTCTTCAAGCTTCACCTGTGACCCTGAAAGAAAGGTTTTCCTATGAGATTTCTGCAAGCACAGAACATCTCTGTACTTTATGTTTGAGGGGATAGTTAGAAGGATAATCATAGAGCAAGCTACACCATGTTGTGGGGCTAGAAAGGACACAACACTGTGTACTGTGAGGCAGCTTGAAAATTTCAGATTTAGGTAGAAGATAGTCTCTAAAAGAAACATGACTGCTATGTTCCCAGATTTGAGGAAATTTCACAGGAAGAAGAATTAGACTCAATCTAAACTTGACCTACCAATACACTGCCCATGGCAGGCATCACTAATAAATCACTGCACTCTTTCCCAATGAAATTGAAAACACCTTAAAATTTTCCCAGCACTCCAGACAGTCACTACTTATAAGAAATTTCTCAAGAGATGAAACATCTTTGTCATCTCAGAAATATGTACAATTTCTAGGTAGAATGAACAGAAGTATCCTAGAGGCAGATTTTAGACCTATATAAATAAATTTCTAAGTTTTAATAGGTTTAGAGTAGCATGGTTTCCTTAAAAGTCTCTGGGAAGTGTTAAGGGAACACTCTGGGAAAGTGCTTTTCTTACATGAATAGCATGTAAAAAGGTAAGGAACTGTAAAGCCACTTAGACAACTTTCAACTCCATGGTTGAGAAACTAAGTATGGGTCAAAATATACAGGACTTAAAATTAAAAAAACAAAACAAAACAAACAAACAAACCCATACTAAATATGTATAAAATCTGACAACCACTTAAATATAATTAGCTTTCATTTCCTGACTCTTCGATGCAGCAAGGTAGAGAGAGTATCTATCTATCTATCTATCTATCTATCTATCTATCTATCTATCTATCTATCTATCATCTATCTATCTATCATGTATTTGTATCTATTTACTGCATATGTATGTATGTATGTATGTATGTATGTATGTATGTATGTATATATATATATATATAATCTGAATATTATATTTTATCTTGTTATATAAGTTAATTCTGGAAGAATTTGTGGGGTTAAAATTTTTAATCTATTCCAATATAATGTTTATTTTATATCTGATATATTTTTCTTGATATTTATAGTTTAAACAAGTAAGAGGACAATTATAGGCATTTTTATTCTTGTGTCCTAGTCCATCAGTGACCCATGACAGCATTTATTAATCTTTAAGCCTCTCCTTCCGCCATTTATTAATGAGTGACATCTTGTTCAATGTCACAGGTTTGGGCAGCATGCAGCAAATGTTTGTGAAATTTTGTTATCCTGAAAGTGAATATCAAAGCCAGCAGATATTCATTACAGGAGTGAGGGAGGCCTTTAAACAATGCCTGGATCTAGGAGAAAACTCTATATAACTCTGTGTGTGTGTGTGTGTGTGTGTGTGTGTGTGTGTGTGTGTGCGCGCGCGCACATGTGCATGTGTGTGCACTTGCATGTCAAAAATTTGACAGTGAGTACTGACTGAAGAAATAAAGACCGGAAGAGATGTGGAACACTGAAAAGTGAGTCTTGACCCACTTAAGCACATTTGCCTTTTACCAATCAGTCAGTGGCAGATAATATTAGCTATTTCTTTGATATGATCATATAATGCCTAACAAGTAATATTTTGCTTTATGCATAGAATGTTCCATTTCCTTTGTAGTAGAAAGTCAAGAATGTTCATAAAGCTTTCACTTTCCATCTCTTGTTATTTCTGCCTCTAGTTCCCTACTCACACCCCCAAATTTTGCTTGTGACTATTCCTTCTTTCTTAAATCTAAAAACAAAGCTTGTATTTGATGGTTTGGCAGTGATAGGTAGGAGAGAAATAATTATGTAGGAATTGTTTTTCTTTGTATAAGGATGCTAGATATTTGAGATAATGTGAGCATTTAAGGCAGAGAGTATAGCTTTAATTTTATCATCTATAATCCTATCTTTCTCAATGGTACATATTCATTAACTTATTTGCACTAAGTATATCTAGAATCTGAAGTATATCTCAGTCCTTGAGAAGAATGTAATAGAAGTAGAATAGTATTTATTTTTGTCTCATGAGCAGCCCTACTTTAACATTACATACAATCTTAGTAGTGATGCTTGTTCCTGATGAAGAATGTCATTGGTGGCCCTAGAGGTTAACAATCTCTAGGTTGAAAAAGTATAATAAGCAATAACTAAAGCCGTGAACTACCATAAATTTAATCCTGTTTGTATATTAACTGTAACCAGAAATAAACATGCGTAGTTTGTATATTTAACAATATCATGTTACAAAACTAGAGGGTACCCATATTGGGACCTAATATCCCTGGAGGCTGACATAAAAGATCTTATAGTAAGTAATGTTGTAGAGAAAGGGGAAAGGTGCCTGTTTCATCTCTGCTTCTGACAATGTATATTTTTTCCCCTCCTCAGAACAAAAGGCTCTTCACTTTCATGACTCAAGTATGCTCTTTTGGGTCAGTATAATACTTTTACTAACAAGCTAATTTTTTCTGTAACAAAATCACAATATTGGGTCCACATGCTAGAATTAACTATCTGAAGCTTACTCTTAACACATTTCAAATTCTTAAGCATGATGTTGAGGATGCCTCATAATCTGATTCATGTCTATTTTCCCAGTGTCATTTGCCATCACATTTGCATTAAGCAAGTCTTCTTCCAAACAAGCCTTCCTTTTGTATAGCTCAAAGACTTTGCACTTCATTTTTCTCCTTCCTTGGATTCCATTATTGTTTTGTCTGCTGGTCAGTTTCTAATCATCCTTTCAGACCCTTTTCTCCCAGACAATGTAATTGCTGGTTCCTCTAAGCTGAGTTCTGTAAGGAGACTTAATCACCTAGTGCTGGAGGGCAAGAACCACACTTTATTCACCATTTTGTTACCAGCACCTTGTTCATTCTTGGTTCATTCACTGCATCTGCTTTGCTCACATGACACCTTAGCAGGAGGACACATAAACACCACTGATCAATAGCATTTTGCCAGACAACAAATATTTATGTTCCAAGAACTATGCATGGAGAATATGGCAGTGAAAAAGACAAACAAGGCTTTTGGTCTTGTCTCTGATTTTCCTCTTGAATTCTAATTTAGAATCTTATATTCTATTCATTCTTCTCTGGTTCTCAGGCTCATTTCCAAAACATGTCTCCCAGATTCTGCTTCACATTGTCCTTGCTTTGAGAACCTACTGGGATAAAGGCAGGTTTTCTCACCTTGGGGACTGAAACTCTTTTAAACATGGTTTTGTCTCTCTGCCACCACAGTACCAGAGATATGAGCATAATAAGGTATTGCTAACTTCTGCCATTTGGGACCTACACTGATTGGGTCAGCCCTATTTAGTTATCCCTTCAAAGAGTCTGACAGTTGGTAAACGATTAGTCATTACTTGTTGAATGATGGGAAAATAAGAAAATATATTCAATAAACAAATATTACTTAAAATATTGAAATATGTGGAAATTTGCATATTATCACCCAACAGAGCTACGATGAGCTTCATAATGACTCAGTAAAACATTAATTCATGTCATTTTTTAAAATTTTCATTTTTTTCAATTATAGTTGACATTCAACATATTAGTTTCAGGAGTACAGCATAGTGGTTAGACATTTACATATCTTATGAAATGATCTCTCTGATAGATCTAGTAACCTCCTGGCACCATCATTGTTACTTTACAATATTATTAACTATATTCAATGTCATTCATTCTCATCGTTTATTGTGTAAATGTGCCAACTATTCTATTTTAGCTTAGAAGTCATGGAAGATTATTCTTTTTCTAATTTTGGAGAATGTGTAAGAGGTTATAAAGATAAACAAAGACACAGGGAAATTTTATCTTCATAAATTATTCACTGATTTAACAGACCTTAAAATCAGAATAATCGAATTGAAATGTCAAATTCAAAATCTAATGTCAGAGGACTTCTGCAGTAAGTCTTCTGGTATGGAATTATTTCCCACATATGACTCTTAAAAGAGAGCTAATTTAGCCTTAAAAGAAGCTCATAGGTTAATGGGAGTTGAATTTAAATGACCAAACCTTTGTAATTTTTATTAAGGAAAAGGAACTTTTTGAAAGTCCATTTTACTAACTTTATGCAAAGTGTTTAGAAACTCTAGCAAAATACACTATTCTCAGAATATGGATTAGATACTATCAATAAAGATTCTTCTAGATTAGATAGATCTAAATATAATTTTAAAAGTATTTCTAGATCATGTTTTTATATATATTATTTTATTCAACACTGGGAAATAGCAGAGATGCTAATTCCATTTTACAAATAATGATCAGATAAATTAGTGACTGAACAAATTAAAACTAAAAATTGATAGACTTGGAATTTGAAGTTATATACCTTTACCACACTATCCTCTTTTTAAACAGTTGTTGATAGTCAGTGCCTTATGAATATTAAATCTCTTCTGGACAAAAATAAAATACCAAAGGACCTCATCCTCATATACATTATTATAACTTTTATTCATTTAACATCTTTAGTGCCTGCTGTGGCTAAGCACAGGGGTAGGCAGTAGGTTAAGTAGATGAGTAAACACAGCCCTTTCCCCCAGTCCCTGAGAGTCTAAGAGAACAAAATATTTTTAATAATATAGATACTGTTATTTAGTTAGATGATAGAGTTTAAATTGAAACTTTCCTCATCATGTGACATAATAGGGTCAGAGATCCATGATAGTTACATAGAGGGTAAACTGATAAAGGCCAGGAGAAATGAGAATATATAGGCATATTCTTTTTAAATTTGTTTATTTATGTATTTGTTTTTAAGTTTATTGGGGTAACATTGATTAATACAATTATATAATTTTTAGGTGTACATTATAATTTGACATCTATATATTCTATTGTGTGATTACTACCCCAAATCCAGTTTCCTTCAGCTACCATATATTTGATCCTCTTTACCCACTTTACCCTCCCCCAACCTCCCTATATTTGACCGCTTTTACCCTTTCTCCCTCTTCCCTCCTCCCCCACCCCCTACCCTCTGGTAACCACTAGTCCATTGTCCATGTCCCTGAGTCTCTGTCCTGTTCATTTGTTGTTTCTAGGTTTTTATCCCACATATAAGTGATATCATGTGATTTTCAACTTTTTCAGTCTGGCTTATTTTGCTTAGCATGATTATCTTGAGATCCATCCAGGTTGTCACAAATGGCAATAGAGGCATATTCTTTAAATTATTCTTTTAATCTTTTACACCTTTGACATATTTAATATTTTTTAATTAAAGGAAAAAAACAATTGATATTTCTCTGTGTAGAGAATAGCTAATGATTGGAACTCTAGGATCAATGATGATATCATTTAATTTTATTTTCTTAAATAATAATAAACTTAGCTCTTTCAGATATAGTAAACCCCCAAGTATTTCAGTATCTTTAAATGTCCCATTCTTATGGTAAATTTTAAAGCCTATACAAGTAGAACTAAATTAAAATGAAACAGAATGTGTTAAAGCTCACAAGATAGTAGACTTGGAATGCTGTGTTAGGTGGTAATCGAGAATGTTTTGGATGCTTCTGTAATGTTAAGGGATTATGATAAATATAGTAAAGTTTTATTAGAATAAAGCTACTTCCATTCTATTTAAAAAATTAATTTGCTGTAAAAGTAATCTGTATTATAGTTCCAAAGAGTCTATGTGGTACATTCTGTATAGAATTTTGGAATAGGCATATGACTATAAATTAATTTAATTATAACAATTCTGAAAAATGTCCATCAAGGCTACATATCTTGGGAATAAACTAAAATCTTACATATCAAATAGGCATCTCAAAACTAACATATCCAAAACTAAGCTCTTGACTTCCACTTTACATGCATGTCCAACCCTGATCCTCATTAGTCAGATATTTAGACAAAACCTTACAATTACCTATAACAACTCTTTCACTCCCATATCCAATCTGTCAGCAAATATTCTTCATATATCATCAAAGTATGTTAAGAAACCATCAACATCTTACCACCTCTACTTTAGTTCTGGATTCAATTATCTCCTCTCTAGACTGTTTCCTCTTCATAGGTCTGTTGGCTTCTACTCTTGTCTTTCCAACTGTCTATTCCCTAAATGTCAGTCACAGTGATCCTATTAAATGTAAACCAGCTCATATCTTGCTTCTTTTCAAAACCCTCCAGTGTCTCACCATCTCACTCAGAATAACAAAGTACTTTACCAAGGATGGCTAAAGGTCTATGATCTTCTCCTGGTTTCCTCTGATCTCACCCATGTCACTTGCTCTTTTTATCTTTCACTGACTCTTTCCCAGGCTCTGGGCCTTTGTGTTTATTGTTGCTTTTGCCTAGAATCATTTATCCCAGAGGTTAATACAAAGTAGATAAGATCAGGTACAGGCCCAGGTTATGTAGGGCCTGAAGCTTATATAATTTTGGGATCTCCTTAAAAAAAAAGAATATGACACTTTGAATACAAAATTCAATAGAGGGCCTCAGAAGAGGTTCATATAAACAGAATTTTCAGCTTTGTTACCCTCATAGTAAATCTGCCTCTGATATAAAACTATATGTCTTCACTGCTCTAAATGCTTTAAATATAATACCTAATTTAATTTTCATATTCGTACCATGAAGGAGAAATTAATATTACTTTTTTTCCCTCTTAAATTCCCTCCACCTCACTTCCACCCCTGACATATGGATATTGCTATTTCCCCTTAAGAAATGGATCTTTGAAGGCAGGGTATCTCCCCCCACGTGCTCACAGCACACACCCAGGGCCTGGTGCATCTGAGTTATGGTCCCGTGGCTCCACTTGGGGTACAAACCAAGGACTTTCTGCATGTAAAGCAGATGTGCTAACCACTACACTATGGAGCCACACCCTGGGGGATAAATTACTATCCCCATTTTACAGATTGGGAATCTGAGGCACAGAGTGGTTAAATAATTTGCCTCAGGTCAAATAGCTAGACGAGGGCCAGTGGTAAATTTTCAACTCTACCTGACTCCATGTTTTTACCTCAATGTACTTGAATTGTACTTTGTACAATGTACATTGAATCTGTACTTCCTGACCCCTTACTGCTCTCAAAGCCCTGATTAAATCTTACCTCTTCACAGAGGCCTTCTCTGGCCACTTCAGCCTTCCTCACTGTCCCCTCCTTAGCCCCTTATCCTCTTCATTTTTATTCATAGCACATATCACTATCTGATATGTTTCATGCTTATTTATATCTATTATCTATCATCTCTAATTGAATATAAGCTCCACTTTGTCTCTATTGTTAAGAGTTGTGGTCCCATTGTCTAGAACCTGGTATTTAGCAGGTTCTCAATAAAATTTTGTGGGATAAATTCTTCCTTAATATTCAGTGTCTGAAGTATAGGTCACTGACTACAAGCACAAAGGAAAGTTTATGCACAGTATGTCATATTTTCCAGGAGTAAGCAGA
Organism: Macroglossus sobrinus; assembly: GCA_004027375.1. Lineage (NCBI taxonomy): Eukaryota > Metazoa > Chordata > Mammalia > Chiroptera > Pteropodidae > Macroglossus > Macroglossus sobrinus. The sequence goes on along the minus strand of PVKZ01000088.1, from coordinate 1,470,605 downwards.
AAATAGATTGGTAGTTCTCAAAATGTGGTCCATGAACAGGCAGCATCAGCATGTCTTGGAATTTGTTAGAAGAACTAAGGTGGCCATGGAATCCACCCTGGAGTAGAGAAGACCTCAAGTTACATGTCTTATTAATGTCAGAGACACTTCTTTATCAGATTGTATAACTTGGAAATAATTTCTGACAACAAAATTGACTGCTGAAATTTCAGCCAAGATTGTTCATTCCAAAGTGAACTGAGGAAAGAAAGACCTAAATATGGAATGTGATTGTCCTTAAGGGGTGAAAGAGCACTCCATTATCTTTCCCCCTATGTGTTTTTATTTATCCCTTTATTGTGAAGATCTTTACCTGCTGCCTGCTAGTTTTAAAAAGACTTAATATGTGTTGGTGATTGTTTGGCTATTTTTTCTTTTTCCCTACCCTTTACCCTAGTTCCTAACTTTCTCCTATTAAGAGGAACACAGCTGGTAATATGGCTCCACCTCATAGAAAAGATTTCTGAAACAAGACAAAATCACAGGTGATTCTGATATCCTTTCCAGGTTATGCATTTAATTTCCCCTTCACTGAGACACTTTTTTAAGATTGCAAACTTTACCTGCACCTGCAATTACTTGTACAGAAATTAGTCTTGTGCTTCCCTCCTTATGAACAAAGGAGCATTCAAATGTTTAGCTGAATAAATGCCAGCCTTTGTAGACAGGGTTTTGGATTGTATCATAACACAAGTATAATTAAATGTATAAAAGATACTACACTTGGAAGTGATTTGTCTTTGGAAATATGTCAACACATGGTATAAATTAGATCATTTCACTTAGTATGAAACATCTCAAGATTGACAGCATAAAACTGCAGTTCCCAAGGTGAAATAATGCTACTAAGGATCAGACTCTAGCTGGGCATGCCATTTTTTTTTTATTCAGTAGAGAAGATTTCCTGGCTATCCATATTGCTTGACATTATTCATTAATTCAATTAAATAATTAACAGCACTTACTTAAGTCGAGACCATAACATTCAATGCAAGTAAAGAGAGAGGGGTTAAGTTCTAGCCACCCAAAGTATGATCCCTGGAACCCTTGCCTCGGAACCACCTACGTATGCTTACCACAATGCAGAGTTCTGGGTTTCCCACACTACAGAATCTAAACCTCCAGAGAGTGTTGGTCTAGGAACACATATTTTAAGAAATTCTTTCTAGTGATGCTTACACACTTTAAGGTTTGAAAACTGATGGTAAACAGAAGGATACTGGGAATCTGGGGAAATGAGAAAGAAAAGGGAGTCTGGGTACACACACACCTACACAACAAATTTTGCTGATATCAAAATTTTGAGTAGAAGTACTTATCTCAATGTAAGAAATGTTGGCTGGACATTAGAGCAGCTGTTCTTCAGAAAAAAATTCAAACAAACATAAGGAGCTTGAGTAACAGTGAATGAAATCATGTTACTTAATTTTTTAATCTCAAATTATATGTTAAGGCATATGCATGGAGAGACAACATTCATCATTATTTGACATTAAATTCTACCTTGGAAATAAGTTTTCTAGGGAGCTGGAATGGACTTTAAAGACTTGTACATTTTTTTATATAAAGCCTTATTTGCCTCTCCAACTTTCACTCTTTAAGACACTGGTGTTGGTTATGAAGAAAAAGATACACACAGTTTCAGTTTTCAAAAAAAGTGAATATTCTAACCTTCTTTAACAGAATTTGTGAAAAGCAGTTTAAACTTTTTGGATAACTACTCTCATTCAAAATACTATTTACCCAAATACAGTAATAGCATCAGAATGTATTAAGGTGTTGCTGTGACTACATGGAATGGCTTATGCTTTTTGATAGTTTGCTGTCACCTTCTGATTAGCTTTTTCCAATCTCATATATTATGGAAATCAATGAGAATGTAACATAGTTCATTAAAGTGTGTTTTAAAGTTTAAATAGACTCCCAGGGAGGGCATACAATGGAGACTAGCAAAAAACACAAAAAACAACAAACACACAAACAAACAAACAGAAATAGATCTACAACTGTGTTTCAGTGTTTTCCACATTTAAGGATGCCTGATATGCTAAAGTGAGGAAGTGTGGTAGCTTCACATATTTTAGAGTAACAGTGATTGTTTCAGACTTGAGATGTCTTGAAATCTCTTATAAACAGTTTGAAGCATTTTGGAGAAATAAAATCAGTCTCAAATATAGAAACACAATTTGGCTACTCAGGCTACTATTACTTTCCATGTGAATAATTACATTCATCTCACAATGGATTTCTCTATTTTCAGCCCATTGCAATAATCCATCCCATACACTGCAGCTAGATTAATCTTCACAAAGGACACTTCAATCTTATACTTGTGCTTAAAGGACTCCAGTGATTGCCAAACATTTCAAACTTCTCAACCTGCATTTGAAAACATGCATAACCTTCCCAAGTTTGTTTCCTTTACCTGGGGACTATATCCAGTCAAACTGGTTTATACTTCATTCTTCAAATATGACTATTTCATTCATCTCTGAAGTTGTGCCTTTGACCACACTATCTTCTCTTACCATATCTCCTACCCATCGTTTAAGTGTTAAATCATAATCTCTCTTCCATGGAAATTTCTCATTCCTTCCACCAGTTCTTCTGAGCTCTATAAATATTAGAACTATCTTTTTACTGATAATGGCATTGCATTATCTGCATGTGTAATTCCCCAAAGTCAGGAACCTTGTCTTCATTCTTTTGAGAAATATTTACAAAACACCAAAAAAGCATTTAAAACAATGTTTTAGACTTTATGGATACTGACAAGTTGAATAAAATTTAATTCTTGCTTTCCCACTGTCTGGTACAATGTCAAGCACATTGTTGGTGCTGAAGAATATATGTGGAATACATAAGCGAGTAGCTCACTTACAATAACATAAATTCTGGTAGATAACATGATAAATTAATAGGAAACTATTCAGGAAGAAGATTTTGCTAGATTAAACTTCCATATCTAAATGTTATATATGGAGACATAAAAATGAAAAAAAAAAGTATAGTCTTTTGAACAGACAAAAAAAAATTTCAAATTTTTAAAGTTTATTTTATGTCAATTGCATATATATTTTTTAAATGTAAATGATTTGATTATCTCTCTGATTCATACCTGGTAAACTTCCACTGTCAATTAATTCTTTAATATTACAATATTCATATGCTTGGCTATATGCACTACTTTTCAGCAAATATTTTTTGTCTGAAAATTCAATAGAGTTTTAGTTTTATTTATTTATTTTCTTACTATGGTGACATTGGTCAATGAAATCCAGTAAATTTCAAATGTACAATTCAACAGTTATATATATATATATATATATATATATATATATATATATATATATATATATATATATATATAACATTGTGCATTCATCACCCATAATTAGATTTCTTTCTGTCACCACAGATTTGTCCCCTTTTACTTCATCTACTCTTAATGATCCAGGCTAATGACATAGGTCATGTAATGATAGAAATTTGTCATAAATAAGTGGCATCTTGTAAGTCACCTGAAGAAAATAAATCTATACTTTAAGAAAGAATGTAACTTCAAAATCTATTCTCTATGGTATCCAAGTCAGAGAGAAATGATTGGTTACTAATGGAACAATTATACTGGTTGGGTCATGTTATTATTTGCCTGAATAACAATTAAGATTTTTTTCAAAGTCTGAAAGGTTGTCCATTCATCATTTTAACTGCTAAACACACAGATCTGAAAGTATTACTAAACTTTTTGAGTCCTCTCCCAAAACTTCTATATGTTGTATCATTTTCCCATTAAAGAAAAACAAATTTTTGTGGTTGTCTCATAAATTGTGTCACAGTGAAATGACAATATAGAGTAGAGCTCTATAGCTTTGACCTTATATTTTAAAGAAAGGCAGTCTAGGAATTCAAGAATTTCAGCATAAAAATCAAATGAGAATGCTACTGGGGTATCAATAGAAGACTACACAAAAATGATTAAAAGCATGTGCTTTAGAGTCACACTTTGATTCTTGAGTTGGCCATAATATTTACTTGCATGAAAGACCTTGGAAAATTACTCAAACCCCCTAATCCTCACTTTTCTCATGGGTAAAATGAGAACAATCATAGTACTTATATTTTAAAGCTGTTGAATGGGAGAAATGAAAATAATGCCTATAGAATGCTTAGTATAGAGAGTGGAATAGGGTAAGTTTTAGATAAATAGTAGCTTTTGTTATTTATATTGGGCATTCCCAGATAAAAAGGTTAAATGAGAAAGGCATATCTAGGAGTGCTAGATTTTTTTTTTCTGTTTATACCTCCACTTTACAATCCTTCTTTATTCTCCTCTGTATCCCAGGAGACAACTTTGGCTTTAATTTGGGTGTGGTCAATGGGAGTCAGAGACCATGGGATAAAAATGAAGTGAAGATATTTATTCTCCCAGCTCCTTGCTGAGCACCCTCTGGTTGGTTGTGTTGCTTGGTCAAAGGCCACAGGTCAAGTTCAGCAGATCCTCTTACACCTACAGCATGTGCAGTCCTGTTGCGATTGCCACTTATTTCCTAACTGATTATACCCTAATAAATCAGAGTCTAAGTATATACTGTTGGTATAGAAAGCCTAGTGTATCCTAGAGAAGCCCAGGTGTTAACCAGGAAAAATGAAGGTATGTGTACAATCTGAAGTAAAGGCATAAAAGGGGACTCTAGGTGGCTTGAAATATAAGGAACTGGTTTCAGTTTGTAACTGAGCTGCCAAAACAGCATCTGTGGCTGTGTCACCTTTTGTGTGGTTCCTTATGTATGTCATGAAGGCTAATTTCTCTCTTTAAAGGAACTCAGATCAATACAACAAAATAGCACAATCACTCCATTTCTGTACTCCACTCTGCTTTTATAAATCTCACCAGCAATGTTTTAGAGTAATATTAATATAAGCTCAATGGACTTCCCAAAATTGGCCCAAAGCTAATTGGAGGATTGTAAACTTCAGGTCAGGAAACACACAGACACACATACACACACACATGCACAGTCATGTGCATATGCATGTGTGTGCGCACACACATGCACACAGAAACTAGGAGAATATCCAATGCTATATGGTACAAGAGTAAAAGGAAGTCCAAACAGAAAATATAGGGAAAAAAGGGGAACATCTCTATTGTATAGTTATCTGATAGAAGTATCAACTTTATATAGCTATCAAAGCAATAAAGTGTGAGATGGAACTTCTAATTAGGAAACCCCAAGGCCCCCTAAGACTTCCCTTTTATACAAGTAATCAGATGTCCAAAGAGGACTAGAGAAATGGCATGAAGTGTAATTTGGAACTCAGGACACTTCCCATTTCCCAAGAGAGTAGTCCTTCTTCCCAATTCTAAGCCACCTAAATTGTCCCCATGAGGAAGCTAAAATAGGTATAGTTATTAAGACTACAAAGGATTGTAATAGTTCTGCAGAGGTGCCTCAGGGGCCACTTAGGAGGGATGGGCAAGCTAAGAAGACCAGATTGTAAACATGTCAGCTCTGCTTCAACCAAGAGCTCTGTTTTTATCTGTATTTTGCATTGGGCTTCCTTATGTGCTTATTTAAAGAAAAGAATTACTCTGCTAAAAATAGTAATATAAAAATTTTCAAAGTCACTGTCTTTGAATTTTGCATGCCTCTATTAGTGGCAAATGCCCCAGGATATTATCGAATCCTAAACATTTTATCTCTTTTCCATTATATACAACATTAATGGCTGGTGCTACTTAGGAGAATACATCACCCATATTCCACATAGCAGCTTACTTTAAACTGTATGAATGGGCACATATTAAAGACCCTTCATATTTACCTAGATTAGTCTTTATATTCCTGCTTTGCCTGTTGGCAGTTATATAATTGTGAGGTATTTTGATGGAAACCAGATCCCAAATATAGTAGAACTTTGCTTTAACATAAGAGTCAGGGTAAAACATCTCACAGGGACCGCTTTGTTCTAACTTTAATTAAGATCACATTTGTACTGAAGAACTTTTTTGTCTTAAATTTAATACCTTTTTTTCACTTTGGAAATGTAAGTTTATCACAATGAGTAGGTAGTTTGTGTGTGCACTGCATGAAGTAACATAATGAATTCTTAATATTAGCAATACATACTGACAATATGAATGTCTTGAAAAATGATTGCTGGTTTTGTTTTTCAAAGGTAATGGAAACCTTTATATATATCAATAGACTGCAGCAGAAGCCCCAGCAGGAATAGTTGAGAGGCAAATGGAATGAAGCTATGGTATTAAAGCAGCTGAGTTTGTAATTCTAAACTAAAAATAGGTTTTTTCCCCTTATAATGGTGCATTTTAAAGGTACTTTTTATTTATTGGTGGAGAACAAATTTGCTTCCAGCTAATATATGTTGTCATCTTGTTGCTTGTAGTCAAAAGTTACATTTTTGACGTAATCCATGTAGTTTTTATGTTTAATGAAACATAATAAGAAAGGACTGTCTACATACTATTTGACTGTTAACACTTTAAATATTATCTTAATGCTAAACAAAGTATTCTTAATATAAATTTTCACTTGCTTGCTGGAACACAACCACATTCATGCATGTTAATATTTTCAGACCTATTACAGGATCAGTTTACATGATAAGGTAATAATTAAATGTCCTTTCTTCACTTAAGTTGCATTCAGTGTTTTAATAAAACTGACATGCAGACTCAAATGGGACTGCTGATTTGTGAAACTTCAGATACACAATGTTTTATATATACAAATGATTCCTTGGAGATTCAGCCACAGTTGTCTCTGCTTGGGTACTGAAAATGAGATTGGTTGTATTCCTAGGTTCATATTAGTTAAGAGATTTGTGATATATGCTATTTGAGGTGTTTCTCTAATTTGGCCTTTGGGGAACAACAAGAGGTTAAATGAGATAAAATATGAGTAAATTGATATAATTAGTTTGGATGCTCTATATTTTCTAGTATCGCTTTCAGCTACTACTTGTGGCTTATGTTTTCTTACATAACCAAAGGTTTGGGTGTAGACAATTAAGTGCTCAAATGGCAGCTGCTGATGCCATTGAGAGCCTAATCTCCTTGCTCCATCAAGGAGACAGGTGACTTTTATTTGGTTTCAAGGCAGATACTATACTTCCAATCTTCATATGCAAATTTTACATTTATTTCCTGGAAAGGAAGCCTACACCAGTGACTTCTTTCTAAATCTACATTGGCCAGAACTCTGTTCATGGCCAACCAACACTGACAGAAAGGCTGTGAAATCAAGGCTGTTACTTTCCTATCTCTATAGAATAGGAAAACAGAGTTGGAAAGGATGTTGAATGAGCCAAACTATTGTATGTGCTAAGAAATTATATTAATTATTTTATACTCAGGCAAAAAGATGGGCAATCTCATTGTCCTCTTCCTTTGTCTTCAACTTATGCTTTCTTTAGAAACACATGCTTGTCGTAGCAAGTTGGTCACATGTCCCTCTGTATTTTTTCAGGGTTCAATTATTATGATAAAACCAGGTAGTAGACATTGTTTGTTGCCTACACAGCATTCATTTCTCTACTTTTTTTGTAGTATTAGAACCCCAATTTTGATAAGATATCCCCTCAAATCCAAGTAGCCATATGTCTCAGGCTAAACTGAATTCCAATTTTTGGAAGAGATATTTTTAAGGGTAATCTTGCCTATGATTATTTATGAAACCAGCATATGAGCCCATTTTGATCTTAAGTGTAATGGGAAGTTTTCTAAAGACCAAGAGAACATTTTTTGCTTCTATGAGATAGCTGTAGGAGTGTCCCCTGCACATTAATGGATTTAGTAGATATGATGCCTAGGACTGCTACAGCCATCTTGCTACTACACTGAGAATAAAGCCATACTTAGAATTACAGAGCAGAGAAATAGAAAGTACCTGGGCCTTTTATGAGATTGCTGAATCAGCCTGCCTTGAAGCTCAACCCATCTTTGGATTTCCAGTCAAGTGGGACTATTTGTTCTTTACTGCCTTAATCAATTGGAGTTTAGAATTTCTGTTACTTGTAACCAGAGCATCTTAATTCTTATGACTTGTCTGAGATCTTTGTTCTTAAAAGTTCTGAGAAGTTTGGGTTTATGCTATTGCTGTTATCTCTGCTGATTATAACTCAAATTAAATGAGATTTGCCAGAAAGATGTCACTGTAGAAATATGCTATATGCATCAGCACATTTAAAGCCAACTTACTACCGAGAACGTGCTAAGAAATAGCATTATATTCCATACTCCTTCCAGTTAAGGGTTTTGCCGACACAAGAGAAAATGCCATGGATGCAATGCAGATCAACTGGAAACATTTCTAAAAAACTGGTAAATAAACAAGTGGAAATTCACCAGCTACATTATACTTGGACAACTGAGAGATAAGTAATGTGAAATGCATTGGAATCTACAAGGCCAACAGGCTGTCAAAAAATACCACCAAAGCAGCCAAAGGCTCCCTTGAAACTGAACTGGATGTAAGGCTAATTGTGCAGCAAATAAAATAAAACTGCCTCCAAGTCAAAAGCTAGTATGCAAAAGCAATCAAGAAGAAACGGATAATTCGTTATGCTCCCCCAGTTCCCAAACTATACTTGAAGTAGCATGTAGGAATTGAAATGCTTGAGCAGGACTTCAAGTTTCTCAAATTGACATTTGCTGTTCTACTGAGATTGTGTGTGTGTGTGTGTGTGTGTGTGTGTGTGTGTGTGTGTGTGTGTGTAGGGAGAGAGAGAGATTGAGAGAGAGAGAGAGAGAGAGAGAGAGAGAGAGAGAGAGAGAGAGAGAGAGAGAAATTTTTGAGAGTAAAAAAACCCCCAAAACTTTGCATTATCTTGGTAACAAGACAGAAAGATAAATGATATTAATATACAGGCTACTGCAGAATTTCTTTTACAAGATGGTATTGGACTGTTTCCTGAGACACCTGCTCAGTGTTAAATACAACAGCAATCATGGGGTAGAAGCAAATGTCAGAAAAGAGGAAAAAGAGGCAGATTAAATGCCATTTAAAAAAGTAATCAGTGTAAGAAAATGCATTATTGATAATTCAAATACAAATGAGTTGATAAAATGCTAGAAAATAATGGCTTAAATAAAGTCCCGAGCTAATTGATTTTTTAAAAGTTTCTCTTATTTTGGTTTTACAAGTTATTTACAATTTTATATCAGAATTTTGCCATTTGGTTAGTAGATGGCATGGCAAAATTTAAAAAGGGGTTATAAGATATTCATTTAAAATATAAGATATAGTACCCACTTGTGGTTAATTTTAGGGATCTTTTCTTAGAGATTTAGAGTAAAATACACTGTCGTTGCAAGTCTGTCTAAATTTTCACACTATTTTGATTACTTACAAAGAGAAAGGTGTGAAATACGTATGCATATAAATAAAAGAAATGCTAATGTTAATTTTCTTTATTATTGAAACTTTCTCAGATTATGCAATTCTTGACTAAAATATTATTGAGTAACTAACAATAGGGAACATACATTTTTCAAACATATAGACGATTAGTGTTAGGAAGGACTAATCATAACAGTGACAGAGAAATAGGAATCTAGAGGAATTTAAATATATGAAATGGCTCATCTCTTTCTTATTCAAATATTCATCAAGTTTCAAGGTTAAAACCATATTTATGTTTTTGAGGGTTTTTCCACCCCTCATAATCGGTAAGGTTATATCTATCAATATTATACTACCTATTTTCAAAAATTTCAAATAGGTTAAAAGGCGATTTATGATCAGCTATAAAATGAGATGTTAACAGCTTTATAGTTAAATTAGGCTATGAAAAATGGGTAAAGGTTGTCTATGGAACAAAAGGCTTTTTATGACAAAGATAATTGAACTCATAGAAAAGAAGTTATAACCCAAAATGATTTAGAAAATTCATCATGAAAGTGTGTCATTATATTAATTTAGAGAGAAAATCACTTTTTTATTTACCTATTTCTAATGAATTCATCTCTCTGTTCAGACAGGCTAGGGACTAGTGAAACATTAATGATGAATATGTCAAAGATGGAATATAACCCTGTCACATTCACCATAAGACTCAGAAGTTTTGAACAATTCCCTTGACATGCTTGAAATCCTCTATGAGAGGACTCCTTTAAAAGTCATCTTATTGAAAGATAAAAGAAAAATTATTTGGGAAACTTTCTTTTAGTCATTTTCTAAAATATTTTTTTATGAAAGAAGTAATGCATATTAATGGCAGAGCTTGAAATATGGAAAAAACATAAAAGGAAAATATAAATTACCCATAATTTCACTTTCCCAAGGTAACTAACAATTGTTAATTTTTTGGTTCACCTTCTCTTACTGTCTTTGAATCTTTATGAAATTGTTATTATAGTGTAAACAATTTGGTTTTATGCTATTTTATTTAGTCAAAATTATAACAAGATACCATTCCCACATGATTTTGCCTATATTATATTCCATTATATATGTTTCACAATCTATTTATCTAACTTCTACCATTCAGTATTTAAATTGTTCCTAAACTTTTTTTCTTATCAACATTATAATTCATAAGCTTGTATTAGATGTTTTGTTCATCTGAGGACTTGCTTAGAATATTCTGAAATGTGAAATTTCTGTGTGTCCAAGGGTATGTTTTCTTTTCAATATGCAAAAATAAATGAGAAAGGTGGAACTAAAATTATCAATGAATTTAGCATTCAGAGGACTGTCAATTATTAAGATTCTGGTATCTATGTATCCAACTTTTTAAAAACAACTTTAGTGAGGTATAATTAATATTCAATAAACTCCATAAAATATACAATTTGACAAGTTTTAACATATGTACACACCTGTGAATCTGTCACCATGGTCAAAATAAGGAACATGTACATCACTTTCAAAGGTTTTCTGGTGCCTTTGGTAATGCCACTTTTCTTCCCACTCTCTTTTCCTACCACTCACATACCCTGTCTACCAAGAGAATCACTGTCAGATCTGTTTCACTCTATGTTAGACTGCATTTTCTAGATGAGCAGGACACTCACATAAAGTGACAGCAAACACAATGTGAGGACCAGCAGAAAACACAGACAGTGGATTCTAACAAAGTTTTGAGATATTTAAATTATTAAAAATTTAATATGAAGTATGTTTAATATGTTATAAAGAAGAATGGGTTGAATATCTATCATCTATCTATCTATCTATCTATCTATCTATCTATCTATCTATCTATATAACAAGAGACTACAGAAAATGACTGAGCAGATTTAAAAGTAAAAATAAAAAAATAACTCTAAGAAATAAAAATATAGTAATTTAATATGAGTGGTTACAAGGATTGAATAATTGAATAATTACAACAGCATTTAAGATATGAAGACTAGAATAAGCTTATTTTATTCTAAGTGGAGTTCCATAAGAAGAGGAATAAAAGAATGTAAAAATGGGGCTGACATATATTTGAAGTTGTAATATCTGAGAATTTTCCTTAACTGGAGAAATATATCAATACCCACATTCAAGAACATTAATGACTCTCAAAAAGGATACATAAAAAATCCACTGCTGGGTATGTATAAGAAAATATAAAATTAAATACAAAAAGAAAACTTTTAAAATAAGAGAAAAAAGACAGAATACCTTTAAGAGAACAACAATTCAACTGACAACCAAATTCTCAGGCAAAAGACTGTGAAATAATATTTCACTGTGCTGAAAAGAATTCAGCTAAAGAACCATCAAAATATTATTCATAAGCAAAATTAAAATACTACAAACATTTGAGACAACAAAGAAAAAGATTGTATTTGGTACCAAAAGACCCTCACGGAAGGAAATTGTAAAAAATTACTCTTCAGGCAGAATGAAAATGATCATGGAAGAATGTAGAAATGTGTGATAAAAAAAAAAGGTTGTTAAATACTTTAGTATGTTCAATTAACAGATTCAGTATTTATGAGCAATGACTATGTGGTAGGTTCTGTTTTAAGAGCTTGAGGTGTAGCATTAAATGATTGCCACAACAAAAAATCCTGCCTTCATAGAGCTTTACATTCTAGTAAATATCTATCTAAAAAAATGTTGACTGTATAAAGCAATAACATTGCACCTTTTATGAATGAAAGAAAAAAGATGATTACAGCACTGAGAAGCAATAACAAGTTGACAGAAGCAGCAGAAATAGAATTTTCTAAAGTTTTTACTTTGTTCTGAAGAAGAATAAATATAAAGCTAAAAGTTAATCATATAATAGTGACTTTTCTAGGGTATCAAGAAAAGAACAGAGATCAAATATAAAACTCCCCAATTCAATCAATGTAAAAGAAAGAAAAATCAGAGAAAATGACACATAAACAACTTAGGCAAATAGAAAACCAAAAATATGGTAAAAATGATCCCCAATACCACGTATTACAATTAAAAATGAACTAAAAGTTCTAGTTGACAAACAACATCAGACAGGAGCAAAAAAATTCAAATCCATCAAAATGTTTTTATAAGAGGCATATTTAAATTAAAAGTATACAGAATAGTATAAAATTATATGGTAAATGCAAACAAAATAAAGCAGGCTTAACTATATTAATAATACATAAAAAGACTTGAAGGTAAAGGTATTATTAAAGATAGAGAGGACCACCATATAATGGTAAGAGTTTCACTTTATCAGAAAAGATATACCTAAGATACATATTAAGGGGAAAGCCACAAAAACCGACCAAAATAAAGAAAATAGAAACACAAGGACAAGGAAGCAATGAAAACACCGAGCTACCAGAAAGCAAAAGATAAAATGGCTATAAGAAGAACTTATATTTCAATAATCACCCTAAATGTAAATAGACTGAACTCACCAAGAAAAAGGCATAAAGTTGCAGAATGGATCAAAAAACAAAATCCAACCATATACTGCCTCCAGGAGACACATCTCAGCTCCAAAGACAAAAACAGACTCAAAGTGAAAGGGTGGAATATTTCAAGCAAACAGCATTCAGAGAAAAGTGGGAGTAGCAGTACTAATATTGGGTAAAATAGATTTTAGAAAAAAAAGGTAAAGAAAAATACGGAGGGACACCTCACAATGATTAACGGAAGCATGAACCAAGAAAAAATAACACTTATTAATATCTATGCTCCCAAACAGGGAGCCCTGAAATATGTAAAGCAATTTCTCCTCTAAAGGGAGAAACAGACCAAAACACTATCGTAGTAGGGGACCTAAATACCTCACTGTCAGATATGGACAGATCATCTAAACAGAAAATCAATAAGAAAATAACACCCTTAAATGACACAATATACCACCTGGACATAATTGACATTTACAGAGCCTTTCATCCCAAAACAGCTGCCTATACATTCTTCTCTAGTGCACATGGAATACCCTCAAAGACTGACCACATACTGGGACACAGAGAGAGCCTCAACAAATATAGGAGGATTGAAATCATACCAACCATATTCTCTGATCATAATGCTCTGAAACTAGAGTTCAACTGCAAAAAGAAACTAGGAATAACCACAAATACATGGAGATTAAACTACATGCTACTGAAGAATAACTGGGTCAGAGAAGAAATAAAAAGAGAATCAAGAGATACATAGAAACGAACAATAATGATAGTAAAACATATCAAAACTTTTGGGACACAGCAAAAGAGGTCATAAGAGGAAAGTTCATATCATTACAGGCCTGCCTCCAAAAACAAGAACAAGCCCAAATAAACAACCTAATGTTTCATCTTAAGATACATATTAAGACCATATAATTATGCATCTAAAATATACTGTAAAATATATACAGTTATTTTTGGCAGATTATAAAAAGAAATACACAAATAGACTACCTTAGTGAAAGGTATTCAAAATTCCTCCTACTAACTGATAAAGTAAGCAAAAAAAAAAAGATAAATCATTTGACATAAACAACTAACACATTGGATCTAATGCACCCAATAATTTCAGAATATAAAAGTTTTTCAAACAAACATGGAGTATTAATGGTCATTAATAACATACTGGGCCTTAATGCAACTTTACAAATTTAAAAAAGATTAATATGATTAAATACATTGATCCTCATAAAACCATATTAAAGTTACATGTGAGATCTTATTTTTTTAAAATCCTAATCCCCAAAAAAGGGTCTTAGAGGAGGAAAAAAATGACGTAGATGATAGAGGCTTTGTTTATCCCTCTTGTAACCAAATCAAAGTTAGAATAGAAACACGAAGTAAATAACAAGCAGAATAGTCTGGGATCTAGATGATCAGAAGCACTACAACAAGGGAGAGAAATAATTAACCAACCTGCAGTGGTAGCAGGTAGGAGGAGGTGAAAACGCCAGGCTGCTAGGTCCCAAGCAGCTGAGTGGGACAGAGGCTGTGGCAGCTGCAGATACCTCTTAAAGGGGCTGTGTCCATGAGCGGACTTTCACGGTGACATACCTGCTCGCTCTGAGCACCAGTGCCAGGCCGGCTGCATGGGGGGCACCAGGGACTTGCAGGGTGACACTGAGTTGTTTAAGTGAGGGCAGGAGGCAAGGCTCTCCTCTTGACAGAAGTGCAGACAGTATCCATTGTTCCTCTGTTGAGCCTTCCCCCTCCCCATGTGTGGACCTAGTGCCACTGTAGCTGAAATGTCATCAAACTGGATAACAGAGGTCACTCCACCCAGAATATTCCCTGAAACTCTGTTTCTCCCAATTCACAGCTATACTCAAGCTACATCCAGGTGTGCCCTCAGTGAGACAGGTGCTCCTTGCTGAGCAGCTCCAAGACTCACACTGGTGGCAGCTAGCCTTGGTTTCTGGTGTGTCTTCTTGAGGCAACTATAAGTACAGCATCTGTGGATTGCTTGCTGAATCTTAAGAGGTGTCCCCGGAGGGGCAGAGGCTGGGGCTAAACTTGGCCTGCAGCTGAACCCCTCTCAGGACTGGGCCACTGGGCATCTACTATACAAAGAAACACTAATAAGACTGAGATTAGGAGCTCTGCTTAATACATAGAAACAGATACAGAAAGGCAGCCAAAATGGGAAGACAAAGAAGAAGAAACCATATGAGAAAACAGAACAGAGATCCAGGAATAATGGAGTCAAGGAATCTAAGATGCTGAGTTGTAAAGATGCTCAATAAACTTAGGGGAAGTGTAGATGAATTCAGTGAGAACTTTAACAAAGAGATAAAAAACATAAAAATGGAAATGGAAATTATAAAAGGGAACCAATCTGAAATGAAGAATATATTATCTGAGATGAAGAGCATATGAGATGGAATAAATAGAGTGGATAAAGAAGAGAATTGAATCACCAATATAAAGGATGGGAAAGCCAAGGACACTCAACCAGAATGGCAAGAAAAAAGAAGCCAAGAATATCATAATAATTTAAGAAGCCTATGGGACATAGTAAATGTAAAAATATCCATGTCACAGGAGTACCTGAAGGAAAACAATAATGATAAAAAAATAATGATGGAAAACTTCCCTCACCTGGTGAAGGAAAGACATACAACCCCAGGAAGCTCAGAGAGTCCAAGAAAGAGGGACCCAAAGAGACCCACACCAAGACACAGCATAATTAAAATGCCAAATGTTAAAGACAAAGAGAATCTTAAAAGCAGCCAGAGAAAAAGCAGTTAGATATCTACAAGGGAGCACCCATAAGACTGGCAACTGATTTCTCAAAAGAAACTATGCAAGACAGAAGGGCTTGGCACAAAATATTAAATGTGATGAAAACCTAGGATCTACATCCAAGAATACTTTATTCAACAAAGCTATCATTTAGAGTCAAAGGACAGATAAAGAGCTTCCTGGACAAAAACAAGCTAAAGGAATTTATCAACACCAAGCCAGCATTACAGAAAATGTTGGAGGAACTTCCTTAAGAAGAAAAAAAATGTATCAAAAATGGGAATAAAGAATGGTAATAACTACATTCCTATCATTGAGTACTTCAAATGGAAAAGAATTGAGTGTGCCAACCAAAGACAGAGTAGCTGAATGGATAAGAAAACAAAACCCCTACATATGCTGCCTAAAAGAGACTCACTTCAGATTAAAAGACACACACAGACTAAAAAAAAGGGAACGGAAAAAGATATTTTATTGATGGTCTTAGAGGATATTGCACTGAATGAAATTGATTGGACAGAGAAAGACAAATATTGCATGATTTTACTTACATGTGGAATCTAAAGAACAATATCAACAACAACAATAAAAGTGGAAATAAACTCATAGATACAGAGACTATTTAGAGTAATACTAGATGGGAGGGGAGGTTGGGGGGACAAAAAAGGCAAAGAAATTAAGAGGTACAAATGGATAGTTGCAGAATAGACATGAAGATGTAGAGGGTAGCATGGGGGAACATGGTAAATAATGTTGTAATAATTATGTAAGGGGGAAGAGGGTACTAGATTTAGTGGGCTGATCACTATGTGAGGTATGTGGATCTGATCACTATGCTTTACAACTAAAACTGGTATATTATTGTATGCCAACTACAATTGAAAAAAAACTCATTAGATTGTACAATATAAATATGAGCAACTAATTGTCTATTGTATTTTAATAAAGCCAAAAAAAGGGATAATTCACTTACTGGGAAATGGTTAATGACACATATCCATCATTATAGTAACATAAAGAATATTTTCACTGCCCTAAAAATTTTTGCTCTCTTCCTATTCATTCTGTCCCCATGTCCAACCCTTGGCAATAGAGATCTTTTTACTGTCTCCACAGTTTTGCCTTTTAGAGAATATGTCATATAGTTGGAATCATATAGTATAATCAACTTCTTTTACTTAGTAATATACATTTAAGTTTCCTCCAAGTCTTTTCTCATTCTTAATTTTTTTTTCAATTAGAGTTGATATTCAATATTATATTAGTTTCAGGTGTACAACATAGGGGTTATATAACTTACGAGGTGATCCCCCAATAAGTCTAGTACTCACATGACACCATACAGTTCTTACAATATTACTTACTCTATTCCCTATGCTGTACTTCACATCCCCATAACTATTTTGTAACTGCCAATTTTTATTACTTTATCCCTTCACCTTTTCACTCAATCCCACAACCCCACTCCTGGCAACCTTCAAATGCTCTCTGTATCTATGAGTTTGTTTCCGTTTTGTTTGTTTGTTTGTCCTGTTCTCTAGATTCTACATGTAAGTGATATCATATTATATTTGTCTTTTTCTGTCTGACTTATTTCACTAAGCATAATACCTTTTAGGTCTATCTATGTTGTAAATAGTAAGATTACATTCTTTTTTATGGCTGAGTAATATTCCATTGTATATATGTACTACATCTTCTTTATCCAATCATCTATCAATGGGCACTGAGGTTCTTTCATATCTTGAATATTTTAAATAATGCTGCAATGGACATAGGTTATAACTGGGTCACGGGAGTGCTTCACAGATTACAATAGGGTCCAAGGTTGGCAGGTCTTTATTAGTAGGCACAGAAAAGTGTGGCTACTCCCAGGTCCCTTGGTGAAAAGGCTAATGGCAAGATCATAGACAAGTAGGGACGACACCCAGTCTGCAGGGGGATAGTGCATAGGCCTGCCTTCTCAAAGTGGCCCTCTTTGGTCTTGGTATCCAGTGGGGATTTGCAACCTCCTACTGGAATACTAAAGCTTCTACAAAGGCACTTTTGTTCATGAATGACTGCCAAATATTTGTTTCTGTGGAAGACATGGGCCGTGAATCTTCTATTCCTTTATTTTTCTAATATTGCTCTACCTCATTGTTTTAATGACTATAGTCTATGATGTTATCATTCAGCATGGCAAGACCTCCTGTATTACTTAAAATTTTAAGATATTTTAAAATACTTCTTTCCAATGTACTTTAGAATAACTTTGTCAAGTTTAAGAAAGAAAAAACATAATTGAATTCAATTAAAATTGTGTCTGGTTGAAAATCTCTGGAGGAATTTTATGCCTTTGTCTTATTGTTATTGGTTCTCCCATTGGAAAGCCCAGAAATAAACTCACATATAGATGGGCAAATAATTTTCAACGAAGGAGACAAAGACATACAATGGAGGAAAGAAAGCCTCTTCAGTGAATGGTGCTGGGAAAATTGGCAAGCCACATGCAAAAAAAAATGAAACTAGACTGTTTTCTGTCACCATATACAACGATTAATGCAAAATGGATCAAAGACCTGAAGGTAATGCCTAGAAGAATAAATTGCATAGAAGAAAAAATAGGTACTAAACTTATAAACCTTCAATTTAAAGAGGATTTCATGAATTTGACTTCAAAGGCAAGGGCATCAAAACAAAAATGAATGAATGGGACTACATCAAACTAAAAAGCTTCTGCACAGCAAAAGAAACCATCAACAAAACCAAGAGGCAACCAATTGAATGTGAGAAGACATTTGCAAACAATACCTCTGATAAGGGCTAATGCACAAAACATATAAAGAATGCATACAACTCAATAACAACAAAAAATAAACACTCCAATTAAAAAATGGCAGAGGACCTGAACAAACACTTCTCTCAAGAAGACATACAAATGAGCAACAGATTTATGAAAAGATGCTCAACTTCACTAGCTATTAGGGAAATGCAAATTAAAACCACAATGAGATACCACCTCACACCTGTTGGAATGACAGCCATTAACAGGACAAGTAATAACGAATGTTGGAGAGGATGTGGGGGAAAAGGAACCCTCATACACTGCTGGTGGGAATATGAATTGGTACAACCACTATGGAAAATAGTATGGAGATTCCTCAAAAAATTAAGAATAGAATTAGTATATGACCCAGTAATCTTTCTTTTGGGTATCTACCTCACACATTTGAAAACATTTATCCATAAAGATATATGCACCTCAATGTTCATTGCTGCATTATTCACAGTGGCCAGGACATGGAAACAACCAAAGTGTCCCTTGATAGATGATTAGATAAAGAAGATGTAGAACATATATACAATGGAATATTACTCAGCCTAACAAAAGATGAAATATTGCCATTTGTAAAAACATGGGTGGATCTTGAGATTATCATGCTAAGCAAAATGAGACAGAGAAAGTTGAGGACCATAGGATTTCACTCATATGTGGGATATAAAACTGAAAGCAACACATGAAGACGACAAACAAAAACTCATAGACACAGACAAGAATTTAGTGGTTACCAGAGGAAAAGGGGGGAGGTGGGAGGTAAATGAGAGTAAAAGGGGTCAAATATATGGTTTTGGAAGAAAATTTGACTCTGAGTGGTGAACATACAATACAGTATACAGATGATGTATTACTGAATTGTACACTTGAAACCCATATAATTTTATTAACCAATGCCACCCTAATAACTTTAATAAAATAAATTTAATAAAAAATACATATATATCTCCATTTACTGAAGTGTTTGCCTATCACTCTGAGTCAAAGTTGTAATTTCCTACATATGTCTTCAACTTTCCTAGTTAAATGTGTGTGTGTGTGTGTGTGTGTGTGCATGTGTGTGTAGCAAGTGCGAGTACGAGTACAAGAAAGTCTTCAATCTTTTGCTTCCATTATTCACATTACTCCATCTTTGTAATTGTTTATTGCAAAAACATTAACCCACTCCCCTTTTTCTGGTTTCTTCATCTGCATTATATGTACTTATGAGGTTAGATCCCTATTCTCTCCCCCCATCACTCTCATTCTTCTTTATATTTTTATTTTATTTTGCATTCTAGACATTTCTTCATTTACTCCTGTACAATTTGTTCAGCTTTTTCTGTTATTTTATGTTAGAATACCTTTCTTTAATGCAGCTTTTATTTTCATAGTTGCATTTGGTCTTCCCTGCATTATTTTCTCACTTTGACAAATTCTTCTGCATCTTTGCCCTTTGTCTCTAACTATTCTCTCTAGGACTTCTGGCTTTTTAATTAATAGAGATAATGGATTCTTTCTTCTTTTTGAGGACACAGAAGATGTCTTCTAAGCTTTTCACCTCTTTTAGTGGAAACGTATTTTCAGAAACATGTTGCTGCTTTGAACCCTCAAAAAATCTTTTCTCTTATAATGCAGAATATTTTTTAAATATACAATTTAGAAATTTTAATTACAGAGCCCTTTACAATGGGTATAATTTTATTCAGGCCTGGCATGTGCCCAGAATGAGTGGAGCGTTTTAAGCACTGTACACTGCACTCTTGGCTGGACAATTTCCAAGCTGGATTGTGACTGTGCGTGTGTATATATATGCACATGCATGCAATAGCTACATATTTCTGTGTAACTATTTAATAAAAAGCTTAGAGAAGCTACTGAGTCTCCACTCATATGCTACAATGTGACCCTGGGAATCCTTCTCATTGATAAAATGTTTAACATTGCTCCCTTTGTCAAAGCAGAATGGTGATTGACATTGCACAGATGGAAGTGCATGTTTCACTGTGTAATATTGCAATGAATGTTAAATAACTTTAATCTGTTCCCAAATCCTTCACTAAGTAATATTTTGTCATTTGCACAATAACATTATATAAAAAGTAGGAATATTCAAAATTCAAATCCACATATATAAGATTTTCTATTTAACTAATATTCATTTTGCTAGAATGGTGAAGGAAAATAATTTGTTGTCAGAATCCTTCTTATTAATTACTAGGATATAAAAAAAGTTTTTATTTTATTTTTTACATCTCAATTAATATTTAGACATTCAACATTAGATAATTATTCAGACAAAAATAATATATAATTATTTTTTTAAGAAAGGATGGAAACACAATTCATAATGAAGTTTGGTCAAGTTCCTTTGTGAGACTATCAATGATCAAGACAGTTCATGTTGAGCTTAAGCTGATCCTTCTCTGAACTCCTAGTATGTATAATTATAAAACATACAAGGTGGTCCATTTATATATAAGATCTTATTATGCATTTTACATGTTTGCAACTCCTTCCTCTTTTCCAAAAAGAAAAAAAGTAATATAAATGTATAACCTTAAGAACATAGATCATGCCTCTAATACATTTAATATGCTTTCCTTGAACCTTTCCCTTGGGGTCCTAAAAAGTAATGAGTCCAAGATGGATTTCACAAATATTCTAGTACTGGTTTCTAATTTTACATTAAAATTTGCAATTACACAAATTAAAGTAGTATACTCTGGGGAAAATATTACATAAGTTGTGGTTGAAAAAAAGTGGTAATTGAGAGTCTGATTTTATTATTTCTTATACATTGTAAAATGATAAAATCTGCTTCGAAATGAAATTTATGTAATTCAATTCATTTCTAATATGCATTTGTTTTAAAACTAAAATAAAACAAAATTAAGTAGTAAAAAATAATCTCTGATTCAAGGCCCAGCTTTTCCATTTAATAGACATGACTGTCAGCTTTAGCTTCTCTTGTCTTTATTCACCAGACCTTGACATTTAGAACAATATTACTTGCTTCTGACTTGATCATAAATACACAGATGTGGGCAATTATATCATGCACCTATACTTTCTGGTCCACCAGATAATATAGATAATACTTATATTATTTTAAAAATTATCATCAAAATAAAAATTAAAAATTTACATAGATATTTACATATGTGTGTGTATATATATGTGTGTGTGTATATATATATATATATATTTTTTTTTTTTCTGTAGCTATCTCATAACTCCCTGAGAATCCACCCATGTGGGGCAATGCTATTTAAAATGTGACCCAGAGACCAATATCAGTCTACAAATTGTTTTTATTGCTCTTCAATAAAAGAAGTTTTTAAAGTAAGAGTACACATTTAACAAATTTTATAGCAATTGGATAATGTATGTAGAATGAAACAATTTTTTAAAACCTGGATTGTATTTTAATGCCTTTGTTTTCTTTAAAAAAATTATTGTTTCTAGTTATTGATTATTATGAAATTTTTACCAAGTTATTGGTCCTTGAGGGATTGGAAATTAAAACAAAATAAGACTAAAATCCTGGTATTTAATCTCAGGTATTTTCAGAAGCATTGATATGTTTTATTATTAAAGTTTTAAAGGCTAAAAAAAACATTTTTTCTTTCTTGTCTATGTATCCCGCTGAACATCATCAAGCTTGCTTTCTTTAGTCACGATTTTTATCTAATGTGTCTATTAGAAGCTAATTACTAGACATCTCCATGCCTATTTTCTTTCAACAATGTATATATTAAGCAAGCTATTCAAATGAATGGGACAGAAATTTGGCCAATGGCCTCCATTAAATCAAACACAGACATATACATCTGTACACACAAGAACATACACATTCTTGGGATAGTCATTCACAAAATTCCCAAGAACTATACATGATTATATAAATATTTAACATTAAGATGTATTAAAACTCATTAAATTATTTTACAATGGTCGAATTATATTTCCTTTGACTATAAATAGTTTTCTAAACACTTTCATGGTTCATTTCAATCCCAAACAGCAATTTAAAAATATGTTATAACATAAAACTTTAAAAAGATATAAAACTTAGTATATGTCTTAAAACAACAACTAGGGAATCCTTTTATCTCTCTTCAAAGCAACTGATCAACATCACTACCATCCCCTATGAAACTGTCACTCACCAAACTATCTTTGCTCAATCTTAGCTAATGACTTTAACCTTTTTGTTGCCAATGCCACTCTCTCAACAATTGAAACATTTCATAAACTGAATACTGGCACTTAATAACATTTTGAAAAGCTGATAAAACTTAGAAGGATTATTCAAAAGAACCTCAAACTGACACACTGTCATTTCTAAATGCCAGGGACTTCAAGCTCAGCTTATAAAAATAAAGCTCATGCTTGGAGACAACACTGCCTTCTCAGACAAATCTCTTTTTAAGTCTTATGGTTGTTGGAGGTGTAGTTTCAATCCTAGTAAAATAACCTCCAAAAGCAGCAACTATTTTAAAGTCATGTATATATTCCTGTAAGCAGATGGCTTAGAAGGGCTTAACAGGTGTCCAGGTATAGCTTTACACCTGTGCTGGTTCAGCCGTAAAAAACGTCTTCCAAACATTTGTCTCAAAAACACATGGGAAGTATTAAGGGAAGATTCCAGACCAAAGTTGTGTCAATATTTCCTATTCTTTCTTCTTTTATAATAATCTCTGTACCTGTTAGAATCATACAGTCTAGTGGAAAATGAGACAGCATTTTGGGTTAAGCAATCATGAAAGGATTAGAAAATACTTGGAGATATTGGTCTTGCTTGGACCTAGGAATGAAGCTGTTTGTGTGTGCTTCCGTAAGTTTTAAACTAATATTCAAGGATAATATTTTCTGAATAAGATAATCTTTATGAATTAAATTTAAATTAAAGGTCAAAGTACCTTATAAAATTTATGCATTGCAAATATTTTGAAACAAAACTATGTGGCTGATTTAGGGTGTATGTGTGTGTGTGTGTGTGTGTTTAGAGTATTCATCTCTTATGCTAAAGAAAGAAACATAAAGTTAGAGATGGGTCTTCATTGAAGGAAGTCACATGGTAATTAGAGGTGAATAATTAAATCATGAGAAGCCTGGAAAGTCAGTCTATAGTCACATTGGTTGGTCTTGGAGCAGGTATAAGGGTATAATGATCAATTGAAGCTCTGTGTTAGTGTAAGTAGCATCTAGTTTAGAAAATGATTGAGAGGACACTTGGTCTTGTGACTCTATCATGAAGCATCTGACCGAAAGGGAGGTCATGGCCTACTATTATTCAGAATGACCCTATGGAGGAGTGCTAGATTAAGAAGGGATCAGAAACTACTGTTTAAGTTCAAAGCTAATATTTATGGAGTCTCTCCTTGCTTCAAATTACTTTAGTGTTTTAGTAAAGATTCGCTAAGTGCTCTCTTTATGCACATCACTCTTTTAGGTGCTGTGAGGACACTGGATAAAATAGAGGATATGCCCATCAAAACCACTATGACCTAGTTATGGAGTTGCTCTAGACAACTAACTCTGATAGTAAATGGTATGTGTTGTGCACTTAGGGTTCTTCTTATAGAGGGTCAATTATTTTTAAACAATTAAAAATTTGTAAAATGTGTAAAATTTACTTAATTATTTAATATTTTATTTAATTCTATTTTAAAATTCTTAAAATTATCCTATAACACCCCAGAAAACAATGCTTTTTAAAAACGTATTCCCTCAAGAACTAGTCTATATATTGCTGCCCAGTAGAATTGTTAGGTAGCTAGTCAGACATGAGCCAATGGAAAATAAAGGACTGGAGGGCCATAATTTATAGTTGGCTTGATCTGGTCATTGACATATGCACAGAAGGTACTACCCTAAACTGCCCACAACCTCAGGAGAAAATGAGAGGAGAGATGAGAAGAGAGATTATAGAGCTTCCAGCAGAGAGCTGAAGCCTGGATACATACTAAAAGGGGATCCAAGTCACTGGTACCAAAATCTGTTACTGTTTGGGGGCAATTTGAACACCAGCAGCATGAGGTTGGGTAATAATGTGGAAGTACAATTAGCATTTTTCCTCGGTCCTTTCCCGCTGACACAGCAAACAATTATAGGTAAGTAATATTTAGAAAAAGCAAGATTAAAGTACACTTTAGAAGGAGACAGGCCATGCTAAGGAAGGCTGCAGGCCCTGTGGAATTTGGGACATGAAAAGAGAAAAGAAATAAAAGACAGTATGTCCCAAAGGAGGGGTGGGTTTTCAGATGAGAGCTGTAACAACAAATAAGTGGGAAGGTGGGCATTATATTGGTACTGGATAGGTGGGTATACAGATGTTCCTAGGTAATTGGCAGTTGAAGTCATTTCGATTGACACTTGGCTGCTATATAACTAGTGGGCATGTGCTTATCTAGAATTCAGTCTGTTATAATTAGACTCATGAACTTCTGGGCATAAACATGGTAATATAATGAGGCAGAGGTTGTGGGCAGAATAGGGTAGCACCTTCTGCACAGGTGGCTCTGTGGTCGGATTAAACCAGCTATAGGTTATGGACCTCCTGTCTTTTGTTCCCAGGTGGCTCATGTCTGACTAGCTATCTAACAGAACTTTCTGTGATGATGAAAGTGTTCTGTATCTTTGCTGTCCAATATAGTTGCCACTAGCCGTATATGGCTATTGAGCATTGGAAATGTACCTAGTGTGACTGAGGAACTAAATTTGTAATATTTAATTTTAAATATTTTACATTTAAATTTAACTACCCACATTTTCTAAATATATTATGCTCTCAATCTAATTCCAAAATTAGAAAGTTAAACCACTTGTAACATAATGCTTTGCGTATAGCACGTTTTCAATCATCCCTGTTTAGTAAATGGTCTAATTGATTTTGCTAATCATAATATGACATCTTAACAAATTAAGGAGACCTAATAAAAGTTCTTAACACACAACAGTAGTGATCACTCTTTATACATAAAGAAAAGACTACTAATAAATAGATTTTACAGGAGAATTATTAAAAGATTTATTGATCAAATATTAATTCAGCAAAGCCCTTAAGGAGATTCAATTCAGGAAAATTACAATGAAATAGCCAGTTTTATATTTTATAAAACATTCTTAAGAGAAATGACTCCTTTGTTTCATTAGTATTGTCTCTTAATTTTTAAAATGAACAATTTAATTTAAAATTAAGCAGCTAAAATATAGGGCTATCTATATCAAAAGGGATAGTTTCAGTGTTACACAAAGTAAGCTTTTTTATTACAAAATAAAGGCTGTTTATCTTATCATTCAAACTTTGTCTCACTTCTAATGACAACCAAAAAAAGCAAATATATAAATAGAACCTGAAGAACCTCTATTGAAATATTTCTGAAAACAAATATAAGGAATCAAAACTAAAATGGAAACAAGACTCTGGAAGCTTATAATAATTTTATCAAACAAGCTGTTCTGTGATCTTATAAAGTGAAATCTCTTTTTAATTATTCTGTGTTTAACTACAAACTAAACAAGTATATTTTAAAGAAGCCTGCCTCTCCCAGTCAAGTTAGCTTCTTCAAAGGAGATGCCACAACACATCCTAGTAATTTTCAATTTGATCAATCATGTTGTGAAACTTTCTTTTGTGCAGAGCACTGGCATTCTTAGTGCAGTTAAATTAGGTTTTGTGGTTTAAAATTGCCCTATTAACTTGGTGCTTCCTGTATTTTCATTAACTGAAAATATATTTGATATCATGATAAGCTCTCCTAAAATGAAACTTTCCTTCTGGAATAAGTCATTCTATTATAGCAGATGCTTACCATGGAACTTGGGTTTGAACATTACACTGTTTTAATGTGCTTCTCTATGAATTGTTGATTTTTGAGGCTATACAACATTTGCATTTATAATGATATGCTGTCTTTTAGGCCAAGTCTTTTCCTCTCTCCCCTACTATAAAACTGTGAAGTGAGAAACTTTTGAATTCCAAATTGTATTTCTTTACAGGAAGAACCTTGGCAAAGTACCTGGCTATACCTTAAATTACCCTGTTTCCATCCTAGGACCGTGATTCTAAATTTTGGAGGTCCATTACGATCATCTAGGAGAACATAAATAAAAACATAGCCCTGGCCCATGATAGACAAACTAAATCAGAATCTCTAACAGAGGGGCTCAAGATAAGACATTTTCAAAGCTTGGCAGGTGATTATAAAATGCCACCAAGGTTAGGTACTATTCCCTTAGCACAGCAGTTCTCATATTTGAACAGAGGGCTTGCTCAGATTTAAAGTTTCTGATTCTCCAAGTCAGTAGTGAGTCCTGATAATTTGCATTCCAACAAGTTTCCAGGTGATGTTGGTGCCACTGGCCCAAAAACATACCTTAAAAATCATTGCCTGAGGGTCCTGAGATTGAGTCAGTACCTTTGAATTCTCTTCAGAGATAATGCAAATGATTATAGGCCATTTTTGCCATCGAATATGATGCCACTCCTCTTCCTCCTGCACTGATTTACCAAACAGAAGGATGAGCCTGAGGGATGAGGGGGCCTGAAGAAATGAGAAACACTCAAATTGATCTTACTGTCTCCCTGGTGGCTTCTGGAGCAGTAACTATATTCAGAATTGTATTTAACTAAGAGAGTTCATTTTTTTGGGCTCTCAAGACAGCTCTGCCACATCATCTTATTACCAAGTATGTCAGCTACATTGGAAAAGAAGTTTTATTCTCCCTTCCCTAAAAAGGAGAACTTTGTCATGTGAGAGTCCTCATTTCTTTATTAAACAAACTCCTACTATGTGCCAAGGCTAACAGAGTAGAGCAGAGAGAGGCGAGATGCTTGATTTTATGGAATTTGCATTTTATTCAGAGTAGAGGGATAATAACCAACCAACTACATAGAAATTTTTAGTTCATGAAAAACATTCCATAGTAGAGAAGGCAGGTAAGGATGGAAAGTGTCTGGTTGAGGGTGTTGGCGAGCTACCTGAGATAAAGTGGTAGGGATGGCCTCACAGTAGTGTGACTTTTGACTTGAGAATTGGATATTGAGAAATGAGACATGTGACTATCAGGCATGAGAGCTTTCCAGACAGAAGGAAGAGTGAATGCAAAGATCCTGAGGCTGGGCTATGCTTGCAACAGGAGAAGAAACTATATGGACAGAGTAAGCAGGAAACTGGTGAGGTTTGAGAGGCAAGATATTTAAGGAAAATTTGTAGGCCATTATTAAAGGTTTGAATTCATCCTATGAGTAAAGGCAAGCCATATTGAAGGTTTTAACCAAGGGAGTGACATGGTGTTTTTTTTCTTCTTTTCATTATCATTCCACTTCTGTGTTAACCAGAAAAAGCAGAACTAGAGTAGAAGAAAGGAGAGTTAGTAGATAGAAAATACAGCATTCTAGATGAGAGTCGATGGAAGTTAGGACTGGAAGAATAGCAGCAGAGATGGTTAGAGCTGACAGAAAATGCTGATAGACTGGCTGTGGAGTGTAAGGGATAAAGAGAATGGAGAATGACTGGTTGTTTGGCTTAAATAATGGTGTGTATGTTGCAAACATTAATTAGAAAATGAATGGGAATCATTTTGAGAGACTGAGAAAGAAATTGTTATCTTTACTTTGATGTTATGGTTGAGTTGCCTGCTAGATTTCAGAAGGAGTTTCCTAGTAATTATTTGTATACATGAGTCTTTGTGCAGCAGAGTCTGAACAAGAAAGAAACATTCGGTAGTCATAAGTATGTAAGTAGTATAAGACTCAGTGGAACCATGTGGGGCGCACTCAATCTTAGATAGATTTATTTTGAATTCTACCTGTAAGGAGGTAGAATGGAAAGTTCTCTTGCTTCAAAAGCCCTTGTATATAACTGATTCTAGGGAAACAGCAATCTAGGAATATGAGTAGGAATGATTTTCCCAAGGGTAAAGGAATAGATATAACCATGAAAATTAAACCACCTGACTCGTTCAAAAAGGGCTAACTGATAGGCGAAAAACACACCATCTCATAAGGTATCTCTCCAACTGGACAGAGAAGGTCCCTTGAAACTTTAGTCTATTTCTAGACCTAGCTTTTAGGCAAGCACCACATCTTTTTCCCTAGGGCCCTATTTTGTGTCTTTTAACTTTTCTTTAGGAAAGAAATTTTGGAATTCCTCTCTGATTAAAGGCAGACATTAACTTATCTTCATTTTCCTTCCAAAGCTTTTTAACAACTTGGTTGAATTGAGATTCAGTCTCTTTCACCAGCCAATATTTCTCTTAAATACAAGAAAGCTCTATGCAGTCAATAAAGTTAAAATTTGGAAGAGATTACTTCAGATACCTGTCGAATTTAAATTAAGTATCTAAGAATTTATATGGTTGAAATTTAAGATCATTTAAATGACACAAAAAAGGGGCATTGAATCAAATAACCTCATTTTCTGTGATTCTTGCTCTTATGATTATAGTAGGAGCTGAACAGACACAGCTGAATAAATGAACTGCTGAATAAATACATCTACCATCATAAGAGCAGGAACATATATGAGATAACATGTAGGGTATCTATGAAACATTATATATTTCAATCAATATATCTTCTTAGTGAAGATGTAATATTATAGTACAAATCTAGTTTAATAGCCATTGTGATAATATTTAATAAATCTATTTAAAAAGCTATTATGTTATAGGTGTGGTGATATACTGGGAATTATGTATCTGTAAGTTAACTTTGATTCATATCTAAGGTGGTTGGCATTTTAAGTTCCTTAATCAAAAATACACACTTTAAAAATGGTTATGTATGCTCACCACCCAAAGTTAAATTTCCTTCTGTCACCATGTATTTGACCCCCTCTACACATATCTACCTCCCTACTCTCCCCTCCCCGCTTCCTTCTGGTAACCACTAGTCTACTATCCATGTCTATGAGTCTCTCGTCTATTTGTCATGTATGTTTGTTGCTTTTAGTTATATATCCCAAAATATACATGAAGTATTATTGAATTGTACACTTGAAACCCATATGATCTTATTAACCATTGTCATCCCAATAATTTTAATTAAAAAATAAAAAAGAAATGGTTATGTAAGAATTTTAAGTATCATTATCAAAATCTACACCAGAGGTTTCATTAACTCAAAAAAGCAATGCTCAAAATAATTATTTATTGATGAAAAAGTGTTGTTCAAGATAGTCAGTTGGCTAGAGAGATTTTATGGGCCTTACCATGAATGAGATATAAGCCCTTGGCAAGGCCAGGAACCTAATAACTTAAGATAAGTGCACAAAGTCTAGCTCTAAACTCCCTTTTCTCTGCCTTCCATTCTATTTCATGGAAGTTTCTGTTCTCTGATTGGACTAGAAGACTGGCTTATCTTCCTCATATAGAAACTCTCTTGCAAGGGGACACGTGGAAGTTCCTATGGATTGAGAGTGAGAACTTAAAGACCTAAACTCAGTAACTTTTTTTGTGCCTGTTTGCTACCAAGTCTTGGCACATTTGACAGAACTTGGTCTATTTGGTCTAAAACTTGTTTTAATTTTAGCATACCACCTGAGGTTGACATGGATCACCCACCTATCTCTAACTGTTGAATTCTAACAAAGTTTGCTCTAAGAAGCTGAAAATTGCTGAATGGCCAAAATGACCTAGGTTAATTTTTTATAACAGAATTTTAAAACATTTAAAGCACCTACATGGAGAAGTAACATACTGAATTAAGAATGTTTTAAAAAAATTTTTTGAACACCATTAAAGTTTTGATGATTTATTTATACTCATCCTGTTAAAAAATGCCTTCTGTTATTTTCAAGTACAGTTTTGAAATTCATTAATAAATTGGATGTTTCCTTCAATTTCAAAAAAAATAAAAAAATAAATGCAAAAAAGCATTGTCTGAACATATCATTCATAATGAAATACACTAAAAATAAAGTTGTCCCTATGTTAAACTTATAATTATACTTGTAAAAGTGGAATGTTAATCCCTATAACTTCTTTTTTTCAGTCACTTAAATATACAGGCACAGACAAACATCAGTCCTATGATCCCCTACTGCTAGCTAATTCACAGATTGGGTAGGATAATTTCAACAGGACACAGCAGGTCTCCTTGGAGGAATAGCACTACATTATATGCATTTTAATGAGGACAGATCTCATGCTATGGAAAAATATATAACTGTTCCAGTGCATGACCTCCATCTTCACGCTTTCCTGCCCCCTCCCCATGCTTTTTAATAAAGTGTCTTGCTGAAATGTTGAGAGAGTATTTTAATTCCAACATTACATTTATTCATTCATTCACCACATATTTATTGCCTCCTGAGAGTCAGAAATAGTGGATCACTCTTTGATCATGATTATTGTAATAAATATAATAGTAAATGTATTCAGTATAAAATTAATAAGTATAATTGTGACCCAATTTGAGAATAAAAATATTAACAAAATGCTAACTCTTTTGTTAGTGCAACAGCAATTATTAACTGTTATTACATTGCCAGGATCCTCATAATTGATCCTAGGTTAATAGATTACTCAGGAAAGCAGGTAAAGAAGGAAATTATTTAAAAAGAGAATCACCAAGAATGAGTTATCTGATAAAGGGCTGAGTAAAGAAAGAAATACATAAGCTCTTCCTAACCTTCTCAACCTGCTATGCCTTTTTGTATTCTGGCTCAACTTAATATGATAAGTAAAATGCAATATAATAAAGAATGTCAGAAAATGAAATGGTTTATTAGATATTGTATCAGGGAGAAGTATCTTCTATTTCACACTTCTCAGAATCAGTGCTTCTGAATGGATAATGATGTTGTAATTTCTCAGTAAGGGCAATGTGCATGTGAATGTGCATATGTACACACATTCGTGTCTGAATATATGTGTAGTGAAACACTGAATATATGTGGATTGAAATAATAAACTAAAAATGAAATTCAAGGTTTGTTGCTGTTTTTTCCCCCATATTACTGTATTTATAGAAACCATATTGGCTTTTAATTGAATCAGCTCTATTATTTTCCATTATCCATGAGAAGTGAAGAAGATTGATTGTGGTTAAAATTATTGAGTATAGAATCACCAACTTGGAATTGTTAAAAGATCACCCAGCTGAATCTCCTATTTTTTCACGTAAAGATTGAATAACATGTCCAAAATTTACACAAGTGATAGAACCAGGAGAAGAACCAGAATAAAATAGATTTTAACTTACCCACTTTACAAGCAGACCGAAATTTATGAATGGTTCCTACTTTCTAGGTACTGCCTTCTGCCTATCTTTCAGCTTCCTTGTGTTCTAATGTTTGCCCCTTTTCTGTCTCAAAACATCCTTTTAGAACCTCAGACCTCATGTTTAAATAGCTGAATGAGTTTGAAGTGCTAATTCTTCTAGGAGTATTTCTATCTCAACTTGGTTACTAAATACAAACTAAAACAATAGAACTCTTAAGAAGAGAAAAAAAATTGAAGTAGGTGATAGAGGCTCTGTTCATCCCTCTCATGACCAAATCAAAGTTGTGACAGAAATAAGGAGCAGCAATAAGGAAAAATCACCTGGGATCTACAGAAAAAGCCATACAACCAGAGAGAAGTCCAAGAAAACACCCTGCAATGGCAGAAGTTAGGATGGGGCGAGGACGCACGGCTACCCCGTGCGAAGTGGCTGAATGAGATAGAGGCTGCAGCAGCAGCAGCTGCTTGCTCTGAGCACCAGTGCCAATTAGGCTGTGTATGAGGTGGTACCAAGGACTTACAGGGTGATATTGTCAGAGTGAGGGCCAAAGGGAGACTTACTCTGTACAAAAGTGCCAGTGTTACCCATTGTTCCCTTTGAGTCCTCCCAGTGCACCAGACACAGTACCACCATAGCCGTGACTTCATCAAACTGGATAATAGAGGTTGCTCTATCCAGAGGATTCCCTGAAACTCCACCTCCCCAATCTCACAGCTCCACCCAAGCCACATCCAGGTATATCCTCAGAGACTCAGTTGCTCCTTGCTGAGCAGTGCTTAGGCTCACACTGGAATTAGCTGGCCTTGGTTTCTGGTGTGGCTTTTTGAGGCAACTTTAAGCACAGCATCTGAGATTGCTTGCTGAATCTTAACAGGTGGCCCCAGAGGGGCACAGGCTTCGGCTAAGTTTGGCCTGCAGCTGAACCTCTCTCAGGACTGGGGCACTGGACATCTACTTCACAAATCCACACTAATAAGACCAGGAGACTTAGGAGCTTTGCTTAGTACATAGAAACAGGCACAGAAAGGCAGCCAAAATTGGAAGCAGAAACCATATGAGAGAACAGAACAGAGATCCAGGAATAATGAATTCAAGTAATCTAACAGATGCAGAGTTCAAAACACTGGTTATAAAGATACTCAATGAACTTTTGGGAAGTGTAGATAAATTCAACAAAGAGAGAAGAAAACATAAAAATAGAAATGGAAATTATAAAAGGGAACCAGTCTGAAATGAAGAACACATTATCTGAGATTAGAAGCATATTAAATGGAATAAACAAAGGAATAAACAAAGTGAATAAAGAAGAGGATCAAATGCCCTATCTAGAGGACAGGAAAGCCAACCAGGACACTAAATCAGAATGGCAAAAAAAAAAAAAAAAAGATACCAAGACTATAAAAATAATTTAAGGAGGATATGGGACACTATTAATGCTTCAAATATTCATCTGATCAACATACCTGAAGAAAATCAAGATGTTTAACAGCTGTTTGAAGAAATAATGATGGAAAACTTCCCTAACCTCATGAAGAAAATGGACATAAAACTTCAGGAAGCTCAGAGAATTTAAAAAATCAGGGATCCAAAGAGGCCCACACCAAGACACAACATTATTAAAATGCCAAAGGTTAAATACAAAGAAAGAATATTAAAAGCAGTAAGAGAAAAACAAATAATTACTTATAATGGAATGCCCATAAATCTGACAGCTGATTTCTCAAAAGAAACTATGCAGGACAGAAGGGCTTGGCACAAAATATTTGATAAGATGAAGACCCAAGATATACAACCAAGAATAATTTATCCAGCAGGCTATCATTTAGAGTTGAAGAACAGATTATTTTCCAAGACAAAAATAAATTAAGGAATTTATCACCAGCAAGCCAGTATTACAGGAAATGTTGGAGGGACTTCTTTAAAAAGAAAAAAAAATGTATCAAAAACAGGAATAAAGAATGGTAACAACTATATTCCTATCAATAAGTACCTTAAATGGAAACTAATTGAGTGCTCCAACCAAAAGATAGAGTGACTGAAAGGATAAGAAAGCACGACCCCTACATATGAAAAGGAAGAGGATGGAAAAAGATATTGCTTTGTTGGACCTAAAAGGTATTTAAATCAGACAGAAAAAGATAAACACTATATGATTTCACTTATATGCAGAATCTGAAGAATAAAAAAAATAAACTAATCAAAAATAGACTCATAAAAATAGTGAACAATTTGATATCAGACAGAGGAGAGGGAGATTTGGGGGCACAGAGGAATGGGGTGAAAGGCTAAAGAAGTACAAATCAGCAGCTGATGGATGGTCATGGGGATAGAGAGCACAACATAGGGAATATAGTTAGCATTAATATGTTGGCTAGGTGGAGGGTCAGGGGAAGGAGGGAGCAATTGGGATTGTTTTATGAACTATATAGATATCTAACCAATGTACTCTATACTTGAAACTAAATAAAAAGATAAATAAAATAAAACTCTTAAAACATGGGATTTCATGGAAAGTGAAGATGAGGAGATGGACATAGAAAGAAATGATCAGATGATTTCCAAAACCCTTGAAATCACTGCACACAATATTTCAGTTCCTTGGTCTCTTTATTTGAAAGCAGTTCAGGCATGATTTATTTAACTCAAGACCTGTTGAAAATTTTACCAAAATTAAATTCTATTGGTAGGAAATGTGTTTCTAATGAGCACAAAAGCTTAATAACACTGAATCAGTTTTAGAGGAGTTCATGTAGAGTAAGGTAACTTGACAGTTTCACCAGAGGAAAATGTTTGAGAGTAAATGATTCAAAAAATTTTCAACACATGCCCTAAATTTTGACACATTAATAAACTATCAATTCAGCCCATCTAAAGCATGAATTATATACCAATTTCTGACCTACAATCTTGGGTACTGCACCAAGATAAGGGCCCTACTCTCTTGGAACTTATCAGAGGGTTGAAGGAGGTGAGGATACAGGCAACAAAGAAGCAAACAAATAAATAAACAAGTAATTTCTGATGGAGTTAACTGAAATGACATAAATAGCATTGGGAGATATGATAGAGATTGACTTGGTGCTATTTTGGGCAGGATAGTCAAAAAGATTCTTGGAAGAAGTGATACCTGAGCTTAGACTTGAGGGACAAGAAGGAAGAAACCACAAGGCAACTGAAGGAACAGCAAGAGACAAAGCCCTAAGGTGGGAATAAACTTGGTATGTGACCAGAAGGTGATGTGACAGGATATAAGATTTCTGAAGGAAACAGGGCCCTGTTGATGCAGAGACTAGCTAGCCATGATAAGTAGTTCAGACTTGATTCCAGGAAGTCAGGAAGCAGTTTTAAGTAAGAAAGTGGTTCATTCTGATTTATCTTTAAGAAGCTACTTTCACTTCTTTGTAGAGAATGGATTATAGAGAGACGCATGAGGAAGCCTGAAATAAGAGGGTGACAGAAGACTTACGGATGGGTATGGGGCCAAATTTGAGACATAACCAGTCAAAGCTGTGAGCAAAGGAAAAAAAAAAACAAGGATGGCACCAAGGTGGTTGGCTTTAGAAATATTCAGTACCTAAATTCTGTTTTGATTTTTATTAGATACATATAATGGGCAAATATAACTTAAAAAGCTAAATAAAATAATTTTATAAAACAAGTGAGGTAGCCATTGCTAAAAGCCATATCACTGTATCAGGTTTTTAGTCATTTTATTTTACCAGAGTTCTGACAATTTACATATATTGTTAAATTTAGTTACAGGCAAGATATGTGATTAAACTGTAAGGATTAAGGACAATTTTTTAGAAAGGATAATTGAATTAAGCACATATTTTATAGTTTATAATAAGAGCCATGAATGTTTGAGACTTAGGCTTTAAATAAGGGGAATTAAAGAGACATTAAAAGAAAATAAACCTCCACAAAAAAAAAAAACAAGGAAAGGAATGAAATTTTCTGAATGAGATGTTTTCTGAATAGTATATTGGCTGTAATTCATGGTGAATCCTAGTGGTAACTTTTCCAAAGAAATCCCATAAATTCACCAAAACATTAAAGAACAACTTTATTTCATTTAAAGAACAGAAAGACACCAAATATATGCCAGTGGTAAAATGTTTAGGCTGATTAGATATTGTGTTAGCCTCACATACTATATAATTGATAGAAATGTTACTAGACAGAAAAATTCATCAGGAATGTTAGACTTATAAATGTTAATTCAATGTCAAAAAGATGCAAAATTACTATCTTTTTATGATCAGAAAACCTTAAATAATATTATTTTGTTCTTAAATACTGGCTTTGATCTGAGACGCTCAGGTGCTTAACGGTATGTTTTCTGTTAGATTCTTAACATGAGCTGGCTAGCCAACCCCCAATCTCCAAGAACATTTTAAGATTATTTTAAAAACTCATGAAGAAAGATAAAAAATAAATGAAAGAAGATTTTTTCCAATAGTTTGCTGAAAGTCTAGCCAAATTAGAAGAATCACTTATCTGATGTCAAATGCAAACTCTGGAGGAAATAACTGGTTTCAATTTGTTGGGGGAAAAAAAGGTGTTTCACCTGAAACTATTGCCAGAAAGATACCAAAGAAATTTGATTTTTTCCAAAGTTACAAATCACCCAGAATGAGATTATTCTTTTCTTCTGTTTTCCAGTGTACCTTGCAATAAAAAGTGGGAGTCTAAACCTAGAATAAAGCTGGTTAAAAGGAAGTCAAGTCAAATGGACACCAGCATCATATATAAATTTCTTAGTTGAATGAGTTTGTCCATTGCTTAAAGAAATGATTTTCTTTGGTTCACTTTCCTAACAGTTGTTATTTTGTGGAACTTTGCTTAGTGACTGGCATCATGATACATTACTTTAGGATTTTTCCACAAGCTTTAATGAAAATAAAACTTTAAGGTGGATTAAATCTCATTTGAATATAATTCCTTCAAAATCAACACACAAAGATAATTTCTCCTTCGTATTCAAGAATAGAAAGAGACATGATGTGGATTAAAACTTATGAATAGAATTCCTCAAAAAGCACCAAAGCATTAACACTTTGAGTTCCAGATTCACTGCTTTAGGCATATGCATAAATAATGAGACAAATGATGCACCACTAAAAATCTATAATATACATATCTTGATTGATCCATTACAAAAATGATTATTTTTGTTTTGCTTTGTCATAATATAGTTAATTATGGCAGATTTAATAGTTTAATTTAAAGACTGGTCTACTATGCTAAATTTATTTAGTGATCCAAAACATTAACATATTAATCATGAATGCATCAGGGATTTCTGATAAATATTTTTGGCTTGCCCAAATAAGCATCAATGTCTACAAAAACTGCAAAAGTTTTAATTCTTAAGGAGATCAGATTAGGGTAGGGTTAAGTTTGCTTTTTGATCTTGATGAGTATTGCTTTATTTTGTACATGCTCTACTTTTTCCCACTTTCTGACATGCTATGTAGTTTACTTATTACATGTATTATTTATTGTCTATGTTCTCTCACTAGAATATCATATCCACAGAAACAGAAACACAGGTCTATTTTGTAGCCCAAGTGTCTAGAAGAATGTCTGACACATAGAAGGCACTCAATAAATATTTGTGGCATCAGTGAAAGTTCTTCAGTTCTGAATAAATGCAAAACCATTGCCTCACTGAATAATTTGTACCTGTACGTGCATATGCACATACTGAATTCAAATCCTCTTTACTTCCAATGCCTTTATAATCTCTTGGTAATCAATCAGTGCATGAAAATAAACAGTAAAATATCACAGAGCAGCACATATTGGGCAAACACTAAATATTTGTTTTAAATGAGGGTATCATTAAAATTTGATTTTAATGCTTTGGTAACAGTGTCTTCTGATTAAATAAACAACACAGTTTACAGTAGCCAATGTAACTTGTGGATAGCTTGCATTATAAAACATAAAGATGCTGTCTTTGTTAGACAATTCCAGCAAAATGTAGAAATAGAATTACATGCGATAACTAAAAAGATTAAGCTATACTGAAAAACATAATAAAGACTTCGAGCATATGGAATAAAACCTGATTTTCTTATCTCAGCTCCAAATGTCACATACACCTATGCAAGGTCTTAATGGTAAAGAAACAGATGCATTCTTCACTTCCATCTGTCTAGTATTCTTGTAACTCTCTAAAACCCTAAAGTTGTCTTCAGGTTTTGAGCATCCCATAATTCCTTACGCACTTATTTCCTTCTTAACCAAGAAATGACTATTTTTTAAAATACTAAGTAGAATAGCTTCCTCTAATCAGCATTAAAATAATAATACATGACTAAAACATAACTGAAAAAGCCTTCCAAGTTCATCTTCTTAAAAAAACTATGTTAATGCATGATACATTGGCTGTAGTTTAGATTGTTTGGAAAAGTTTAATGTATTTTTAAATTATATAGAATTCATTATATGGGCATTATGCTAGGTATCTTGTTATGCCCTTCCAGATTCACTCTCTGTGCTCTGAGTACTGAGTGACTGCCACATCTGCCCCTCACCCCTGCCACCAAATCCCACCACTCCCTATCTCTCCAGGTCCAGGGTGGATTTCATCAATGAAAATGTTTTCCAGGCTCGAGAGCAAAGGTCCCTTCCACCAGGTTTCTATGGGTTTGCTGATTCCTCTCCTGAAGACCTTATCTCTTGTATGGAGTCCTCTCAGTAAAATCATCCTGCTTCCCTTTGTCTCTTATATCCTAATGAGAGTAATGACTCCCTATTGGTACTAGCCCTAAGGCACAACACTATCCTTACTGTTCTTATACACTTTGTAAATAGTCTCTCTCTTCATCTTATCTGGTTTGGGAGTGCCATCTCTTTTCTGCTAAACTTCTGATTAGGTGCACATTGACTTTCTTACCTCAATGCCCTTCTTTAGACACCCAGACTTCTCCATCTCTGTAAATGGCACAAATCTCAAGTAAAGACTGATGGATCACCTTGGTTTCTCCAATTCACTTATTCTTCCACATCCTATTCTTGAGCCCTGTCAGGTCTACAACTAAAATACACTTTGTAATTGTCCACTTCTCTTTTTTTCCCCACAATAAACACTCAATATATATTTACTGAATGAACAAATTTTTTATGCAAATCATGTCTACTTCTCTTTTTCTACTACTGCCACCTCTCTAATTAAAGTTACCCTCATTACCTCCCTGGGGTATTGCAATAACCTCCTATCCAGTCTCCATGATTTCTTTTTAGATTGAGTTATAATTGACATATAATATTATATTAGTTTCAGATGTACAACATAGCTATTCAACATTTATATACATTATGAAATGATCACCACAATAAGTCTAGTTAGCACCTGCCACCATACAAAGTTGATGACAATATTGTCTGTTTTTTCTGTGCTGTAAAATTATATCTCCATGACTTATGTACCTTATAACTAGAAGTTTGTAACTCTAGATCCCCTTCACTTGTTTCTCCTGCTCCCCACATGCAGTTTTCTTTTCATTGCAATAGTCTTTATGATCTCTTTCCCTACTTCTTGCTCTTCCCATACTTCAATCTACATATTAAACAGAGAGACTTTTTAAAAACACAAATAGGTAATGCACCTGTAACTTAAAACTCCATAGTGGCTTTCCATTTCGCTTAGGTTAAAATGGGATTACCTTACTGTGTGTGGCCTGTAAGGACCAAAAGAAACAACACTCTGCCTGGCTCTCCACTCATCAAACAATACTGCCCACCTTTTAGAAACCACTATTCTCCTTTCAGCTCCTCAAATGAATTGAGCTCTTTCCGACCTCAGGGACTTTATATTCACTCTTTCTCTACCTGATACACTCTTCTCCAGGGATTCTCTAGAAATGGGTCTGTGACACCCTTCCTTTCTAAAGTGCCCTTGTTTCTTTTACAGCACTGATCTGTGATCATTCTTTTTATTTGGTGTTTGTCTATTGTATGTCTCAGCCCACTGAAGTGTAAATTAGATGAGACCAGA
The DNA here is from genome assembly GCA_004027375.1 of Macroglossus sobrinus. NCBI lineage: Eukaryota > Metazoa > Chordata > Mammalia > Chiroptera > Pteropodidae > Macroglossus > Macroglossus sobrinus. The sequence goes on along the minus strand of PVKZ01000088.1, from coordinate 1,430,890 downwards.
GACTTCACCTATATGCCCAGTGCCTAGAATGGTCTGTCTCATCAATCATATATTAATAACTATGTGGTTGTTGATTGAATGAATAAATCTTTATCATTTATTCCTGCTCCCAGTTTTACAAGGGACTTCTAGTCCTAACCACACAAGGTTCCTATATTGTGTCTTTATTTTCTGTCTCTGTGACCTGAATACATAGACTGTCTTACAGCAACTCAAATTAATTATATTCTCCATGCTCAAGTGTTGGGGCTGATGATATTTCTTCTAAGACACAAGGTATTCCCATTACTTCAGAAGATTCTTCCATGAGCAGGCAATGACTGATCTAATTTCTATCATCATAGTTTAATTTTCATATCAATGCCTATGCACTCTTGTGTCTGGCCTCTTTGCTCAACATAATTGCTTGAGATTCATCCTTGCTCTTATTCGTACCAGTAGTTTGTTCCTTTTTTATTGGTGAGTTGTTTTCCATATATGCTTGTATCACTATGTGTTCACTCATTTGCCTGTTGATGGACATTCAGTTTGTTTTCAGGTTAGAACTATTATGAATAAAGCTGCTATGAACATTTGCAAACAAGTCTTTTATGTTGATATACATTTTTATTTCTCTGGGTAAAAACAAGAGTAGAATCTGGGGTCATGGGCAGATAGATGTATGTTTAACCTTACAAGAAACTATTAAAATTTTTTAAAGTGACAATGCTATTTTTCATTTCCAACAGAAATGTTTAAGTATTCAACTTGCTTCATATCATTACCACTTGGTATGATCAGTCTTTTAATTTTTAGTCTTTCTAATAGGTATGTAGTGGAATCTCATTGTGGTTTTAATTTACATTTCCTTAATAATGCTGAGTATCTTTTCATGTGCCTATTATCCATTTTATATCTTCATTTGGAAAATATCTATTTTTTAATGAAAATAATTCATTGAAAGTTTGCTGTAATTACTTGCAAAATGGCTGAATTTCAAGTACACAACACATTTATTAACAAATTTTAGCTTCAGTAAACTGATTACTTGATTGAGTTGAAATCTTCTAGCATTCATAGTATAATAAATCTTATTATATATTTTAATATAAGAACCTATTATCCTGTTTACAGGCATGTTTTTCTATTTTTTTTTGAAAGGAAAAAGGTAGTCTGACTAGTGCAACTTACCAATATCCTCATATTGAACTATTTTCAATGTTTTAATTTAAAATTATAATCAAGATTAGAACATCTTATTCTCCCTAAGATATATGTACTCTGAAATTGGCACAGCAAGAGTTTGCCACAAATGTAAGAGGAGATAGAGATGGCTCATTTGCTTTTAAAATGGATACAATGAATATAGCACATGTAGGAAAAAATTAACTAACTGGAACAAAATGTTTTTTACAACCATTCTTCTCAGCTGGAAACCCCACTATCACTTTTTTAAAGATAATAAGAAAGTCTATAAACTGAAAATGCCTCTATTTTTAATCACTTAAATCCTGTGTTAATTCTGAATTTGATAACTAGAGCAGCCACTCATAAAACTTCATATCGACATATATTCTGCAAAAGTATCTTATTTTTTGCTAATCCTACAATTAAAAGACCTTTAAAGCACTATATCTTTAACCAAAATGCTTTTGCATTTTGAATATAAGATATATGCCTATGTATGAGTAGCACATGGAAGTTAGAAATGTATCATACTATGCTAAATACAGTGCATTAGAAACTTACATAATGGGATGTAGGGTGGAGGACCAAAGAACTGAAGAAGCCTGCGATTTGTCTCTTTTTCATTTATATATTTTTTGTTTAAATTAAACATTTTTTACGTTTTCAGTTACAGTTGACATTCAGCATTATTTTATATTAGTTTCAGGTGTACAGAATAGTGGCTACGTGCTTATATAACTTATGAAGTGATCCCCTGGTTAGTCTAGCACCCACCTGGCACTATACCTAATTACCATAATATTACTGGACCTGTTTCTGTTTTAATGATGGAATATATAGTGGGATTAAACACTTGGGATATTCATCCATATGAATTATAGAGAACCTGGAATCATGAATCAGGAATGCAAGTAGTAACAATGTGATAGAAGCAATAGAACCTATGTAAATAAAGTTAATTTTCTATGTTATATAAAATGGTTACATAAATTTTAACCAAACTTGGATAGTAGGTCTGGGATGGTCTGGTAGAAAATACAACACATATGATATATATATATATATATATATATATATATATATATATATATATATATATATATATGATTTGGGAGGGCCTCAGGAAGCTCTTAAAAGAAACAGTTATCCTCCAGAGCTGCTGCATATTTCAATCATAGTCTATAGTCTGTGTAGGGTAACTATGTAGTTAATATGGTCATAAGGATAGCAACAGTTTGGGATTTAAAAAAATATTGGTTTATGATTCTTTAGAATAACTCAGAAAAAGCAAGCTAAAATAAATGTGCATTTTTCTTGCATAAAAAAAGGTTGTTGCTACTTTTATTTTTTAGCATTATTTCTAGTGTGTATGACAGCATAAGACCACTCATATTTTCAAAAATTACCTCTAATTATATAATAATAACACCAGGAGCAGCATTAATAATAAGAATAAGAATAAGAAATGCATAATAATTTTTGGTTCAAATAACCAATTAATATTTGTGGGAAATAAAGTTTTATGAAAGAGTTTATACATTTCTCAGGAACTGTGGAAAATACTTTCCTTCCCATAGTTACCATGATTTTGGTGTTGGTTTGAATTCCTCCCTCTTTCTCAAGCTACATACCTCCAACTTATTTTGTCCTCTGAGTACCCACGTCCAATTAGAAAATTTTCTTCAAGTAAAGCATTCAGTTATTTCTCTTCGGATTCCTCCCTATTGCCACTCACTTCAGTTCTTATAGCCTCTCTCCTTGGCTAGTTCATAAAACTTGTTTGGGGTCTGGCTTCCCTTTCATTTTTTGACATACCTTGATATTCCTCCTCTAGCACCAAGGACTTTCTGCAGTTCTATCCTCTTTCCATATTAAGAAGATGCCTATTCTCTGTCAACTAACTTAGACTCAGACTTTGGACCAAAGCAAGCAAATTTAACCAACTAATGACAAAAAGTAAATTGTCAGTAAAATGCCTTAATGAATTGTAATTTTCATGTCTGTTGAAATGTTTATTCTTTTTAAAAGAGGGCTATTAGAAATCAAAGAAGATACAAATAAATGGAAGCATACCATGCTCATGGTCAGGAAGAATTAAGATTGTTAAAATGTCCATACTTCCCAAAGCAATCTATAGATTCAGTGCAATCCTTATCAAAATATCATGGGTATTTTTCACAGAACCAGAACAAATAATCTTAAAATTTATATGGAACCATAAAAGACCCTGAATAGCCATGGCGATCTTGAGAAAGAATGACAAAGTATGAGGTACCACAATACCTGATATCAAACTATACTACAAGTAATCAAAAAAGCATGGTACTGGCATAAAAACTGACACACAGATAAATGGAACAGAATACAAAGCCTCAAAATAAATCCAAGTCTTTATGGTCAATTAATCTATGAGAAAGGGTACAAGATATGCAATGGGTAAAGACAGTCTATTCAGTAAATTATGTTGGGAAAACTGGATAGATATATGCAAAAAATGAAAACTGGACCACCTTCTTACACCATATATGAGAATAAACTCAAAATTAATTAAAGACTTAAATGTCTTTTATAAAGACTTAAAACTCCTAGAAAAAAACATAGGCAATAAACTCTCTGAAATTGCTCTTAGCAATCTTTTTTCTGATATATCTCCTTGGGCAAGACAAATGAAAGAAAAAAATAAACCAATGGGACTATATTAGACTAAAACATTTTTCAGAGCAAAGGAGATCTCAACAAAATGAAAAGGTAACCTACTGAATGGGAGAAGATATTTGCTAATGATACACCTGATAAAGGATTAAAATCCAAATTTTATAAAGAATTCATACAACTCAACATCAAAAAATAATCTAATTTAAAAAATGGGAAAATGACCTGAATAGGCATTTTTTCAAAGAGGACATACAGATGGCCAATAGATATATAAAAAGATGCTCAAGGTCACTAACCATCAGAGAAATGCAAATTAAAACCACAATGAAATATTACTTCATGCCTGTCAGAATGGCTATCATCAACAAATCAAAAAACAAGTGTTGATGAGGCTTGTGCTCTGTTGGTGGGACTTCAAATTGGTATAGCCATTATGGAAAAGAATTTAGAGGTTCCTCAAAAAATCAAAACTAGAACTACATTATGACCCATCAATTCCACTTCTGGGTATTTATCCAAAGAAAAACAAAACACTAATTAAAAAAAAAGAAATATATATATATATATATATATATATATATATATATATATATATATATATATATACACACACCCCTATGTTCACTGCAGTGCTATCTATATATGTACTCTGAAATTGGCACAGCACGTCCAATTATATATAGCCAATATATGGAAGCAACCTAAATGCCCATCAATAGACAATTGTATAAAAAAGTTGTGGTACATATATACAATGGAATATTACTTGGCCATAAAAAATAAAATGTTACCATTTTCAATGACATGGATGGACTATAGGGTATTATTCTAAGTGAAATAAGTCAGAGAAAAACGAACACAGTATGATCGCACTAATATGTAGAATCTAAAAAAACCAAAATAATTGAATAAACAAAACAGAAATAGACTCATAAATACAGAGAACAAACTGGCGATTGCCAGATAAAAGGGGTGTTGGGGGCTCAGTGGAAAAGGGGAAGGGATTAAAAAGTATAAATTGGTATTTAAAAAAGAGTCATGGGGATATAAAGTACAGTTTAGGGAATATAGTCAATAATATTGTAATAACTATGTATAGTGCTAGGTGGGTACTAGACTAATTGAGAGCCTCATTTCATAAATTTTATAAATATCTGAACACTATGCTGTACATCTGAAACTAATATAAAATAATATTCAATGTCAACTCTAATTGAAAAATTAGAATTAAAAATATAAAAGTAACATAAGAAAGAGGGCTATTAGTTCACAGTCATAAATATCTAATAGTCAGAAGTTATTAAAATGATTGTCAGGTAAAGGAATAGAAAAGTGGCCTTTGTGGACCTCATAAACTTAAAGGTACCAAAAAATTCTAGGCATCACCTAAGCATCATTATAATTTTTTTAAATTCCTAGGAAGCATTTTAAATTTCATACCATGGATTATTTAATTTACTCTTTATTAAAATGCTAGCATCTGTTGTCAACTCTCAAAAGCAAATACTGTTTGAGAATCTATAGCAATTAGTTACTCATGGTCACTATGGAAACAAAATAGATCAATGGAAATCAAGGATTCATGTAATATCTTTTAATGTTATTATGATTTATAACATTAGCATTTCATAATCTGTGAGATGAAAATAACATGAGAAAGTACTTGGTAATTTGTGAGACAATGTTCAGGTGATATTAATAATAACAATAACATAGATGTTATAAGATCTTTAATGATCTGAGCCTAATTTACACAGTAATTATGTCACCTGATTTTCCCTTAATGCTTTCCACATAGAACCATGCTCTTAAAACCTGTGTCAAGAGAAGCTTTCATTTGTTGCTCTCATAATGCTAATATGGGTCAAAGAAATAGAAGGCAGAGGGTAGACTGGAGAAGGGCTGGTAATAAATTTTTCTACTCCTCATGAAAATATTTTCTTCTTCCCATGAAAACCCAAGAGGTTCCATTAAGTCTCCACAGACATATATAATCTCAGATTTGTTGACATAATCTGATTAAATCTTGAGACCAAATGTTTCAATATGACAAAACTTCCGATGAATAAGTGTGTAATTTATGTAGATTAGATCATTTCACTTAGTGATACAATTTAATAGTATCAACTTTATTGAGTATATGGAAAAATATTTTTTAGTAAAAATCTAACTCATATTAGTATGTACTTCATTGAAAACTTTTTATAATTATTCCAATTGCTATTTCTATCATAATTTATACATTTCAAACTTTGGAAGGGAATGAGAAAAAGTTCCATCTCTGTTAGCAATTTCCATCACCCCAATTTCTAAAAGATTTGCTAAGCCAATGAATGCATCTGGATTTCAAGTTACTCAAAATAAAGGAGGAAGAATCAGAATTGTCCAGGTTGACATGTCCACATGGTTCAAGAATAGTAAGTTAAAAGGGCTTTTTTAAAACTAATCTTGTCTATAATTAAATATGAATAATTGTACTCAGTAATAGTTATCCAGTCTCATACTAGCAAGACAAATATAATGTAGAATGCAAAAGCTTCCTCCATTTAGATGAATGTAAACAATTTTGCCCTTGCTTTCAAGGCACAGACCTTACAGAATGTTTAAATATAGTTCTGTTTTTTTTTTTTAATAACAGATGGCTGCCATTTTGTAACTTCCATTTTTATAGAAATATTTTATTGTTGGCTGAAAAACCCCAAAGAATTTTCATTTATCATTCTGTCTGCATGTCTTTTTTTTATTAGTTTCAAGTATAAAGTACATCAATTAGATATTTATATAGTTTATAAAATGATCCCCCTAATTATTCTTTCTCTCCTCTGGCTCTCCATCTAGCCATTATATAAATGCTAACTGCATTCCCTATGCTGTGTTCCCCATCTCTGTGACCATCTATCAACTACTAATTTGTACTTCTTTAACCCTTCACCCCTTTCTCCCAGCTTCTCAACCCCCTCCCCTATGTCACCAGATTGTCCTCTATATTTGTGTATTTGTGAGTCTGTTTTTTATTAGTTTATTCTTTTTTGTTCCTTAGATTCTGCATATAAGTGAAATCATATAGTATGTCTTTTGATTTGTTCAAAACTCTAGATCAGAAACAAAAAACAGAGTTTGAATATGAAGGGTGAATGTTTGGTAGCTCTCCATCCTTAGATTCCCATTTGTGATTAAAGAAGGAGCCAAAAACAGAGGTCAAGCAATTTATAGGCCCCGGCCAAGTCTTGACTCAATTAGCAGTGGAGTAAAGCATGCAAGACCAAAGCCTAGAATAAGGTTTGGGTTTTACTGTACCTGATCTCCACTGAGTAATAAATCAGTATCTGTTAATAAATGAATTATATTCAATAGCATCTTGTCTGAAATAATAAAATCTTCAGTTTTTATAATATAAGTCCATGAAAGCAAGCATTTAAAGATATTTTCTCTAATACTAGATATCTGGCTATCAAGTATCTTAAATAAAGTTGTTAAAAATGTTCAGTTTTTTAAATGTGGCTGTTTGGCCTCATACAAGGAAAGTTTGAGTTTCTTTTACTTGATGAATTATGTCAGATCGTTATCAACAAGTCATAATCTGAGAGAACCCACAGCAAATCAAGAAGAGAATATAAACTGTAAAATAGTCTAAATTTTTTCTCAAACTATCCTTTAAACATCTTCTCTTCCCTTTCATCAATCCCCTTTCATCAGTTCTGGGAAGTTGCTAAAAGTCTGGAATATAAACTGATATTTCCAACTGAGGAAAATTATACATCATGATAAAATATTTCTGAAACTCAATTCCAATGGAAGTGAGAAAGCAACAGGTTCAGCAATAACTGACTGGAACCTGAATTAAGTTGAAGAGATTGAGAGAATTGGAGATAGAAAGAGAAAACAAGTGTTCATTAATGGATATGGTGATTAGAGTAAGGGTAGAGGATTACAGGGTTGGCAAGGAGGATAGATCCAAAATTACTGTCACAGTTCTTGGTTTTGTAACTGGAAGGATGCTGATTCCATCTCATTATCTAGGGAAGATGAAAATAGTAAATCTTGGTTCATGTATGAAAAATACAGTGTTCACTCAGCTTAAAACTTGCTATTCCCTCTATCAGAAATACTGTTCCCCTACCTCAGCATATAAGTTAACTCTCCCTTATCATTCATGTCTCAACTAGGAAATGGAGAGTGAATTTCTTCAGAGAAGTCTTCTCTCAGCACTGAGATGATTAATAGGTGCCCTTATCATAGGTTCTAATTTTACGCTCTACTTCTTTTTAACACATATGATATTTGCTTTTTTATTCTATGCCTATTATCCCAGTAGACTGAAAGCTCCAGGCAGGTCTTGTTCATCAGCGAATGTCCTTCACCTAGGACACTGTGTTTATACAGACTTGTTCCATAAAAATTCAGTAACTGAATGAATGTCTGATGACCTTTTTGTCAAAGAGGTGAGCAATGGCATATGACCTGTGTTTCCCTTTCATTTCTCACAGGGTAACCATTTCCACCCCATGCACATCAGCACACAAGCATGCCATTCTCCCAATTTCTTCCTTTCCCATGTTAATTATCTAATCATCATAGATTTCTCTTCCCCAGCTTACTTGTAAGCTCCCAAACAACTCCAGTGACAAATAAGTATAGGAGTAATGAAAGCAACAACTAGGAAATGGAGAGTGATTTAGGATATAATGACTCTCTCAAGCTCAAAGCCCTAGAAAATGCTCTAATTCTGTTTACAATTTCCACCAAAGTCTTCATCTGCCTCCTGTGTGTCCCTAATTAGATTTGCTTTCCTTAAGCATCATGCTCAAGGCATTCTACTCAACAATTTTGTTTAGGTTCCAATTACCCTCATCTTATGGCATGGTTTCTACTATTTCCTTTTTTTCTATTTCATTCACTTTATTTTTTCCCATCTTTACTGAATTATAATAAACAATTAGTGGTTTGTATTTACATTATACAATTCAATTGAGTTTTTTTTTCAATTACGGTTGGCATATAATAATATACCAGTCTCAGTTGTATAGCATAGTGATCAGAGATCCACGTAACTTGCAAAGTGATCAACCTACTAAATCTAGTATCCCACTTCTGCCTTACATATTTATTACAACATTATTTACTATCTTCTCCATGCTACCCTCTACATCTCCATGTCTATTCTGCAACTATCCATTTGTACCTCTTAATCTCTTTGCTTTTTTTTGTCTTCCCCACACCCCTCCGGTCTAGTATCCCTCTAAATAGTCTCTGTATCTACTTTTGTTGTTGTTACTGATATTGTTCTTTAGATTCCACATGTAAGTGAAATCATGTGATATTTTTCTTTTTCTATCCAATCCATTTCATTTAGTACAATACCCTCTAGGTACATCAAAGAAATATCTTTTTGCTTTCCCTTTCTTTTAGTCTGTGTGTGTTTTTTAATCTGAAGTGAGTCTCTTGTAGGCAGCATATGTAGGGGTTGTGTTTTCTTATCCTTTCAGCCACTCTATCTTTTGGTTGGGACACTTAATTCTTTTTCATTTGAGGTACTTGTTGATAAGAATGCAGTTATTACCATTCTTTATTCCTATTTTTGATATGTTTTTTCTTCCAACATTTCCTCTAATACGGGCTTGGTGTTGATAAACTCCTTTAGCTTATTTTTTTTTTTTTGTCTGCGAAGCTCTTTATCTGTCCTTCCAACTCTAAATGATAACTTTCCTGGATAAAGTGTTCTTGGTTGTAGATTCTGGGCTTTTATCACATTGAATATTTTGTGCCAAACCCTTGTGCCCTGCATAGTTTCTTTTGAGAAATCAGCTGCCAGTCTTACTTCCCTTGTAGGTAACTAACTGATTTTCTCTTGCTGCTTTTAAGATTCTCTCTTTGTATTTAAACTTTGGCATTTTAATTATAATGTGTCTGTGTGTGAGCCTATTTGAGTTCCTCTTTTGTGGACACTCTGAGCTTTCTGGGGTTGTATGTCTATTTCCTTCACTTGATGAGGGAAGTTTTCCATTATTATTTCTTCAAATAGCTCTTCAAATTCTTGTTTTCTTTCAGGTACCCCTATGGCATGGATATTTTTTTTATATTTAATTATGTCCCATAGGCTCCTTAAATTATTATTACAGTCTTGGCTTCTTTTTTCTTGCCATTCTGATTGAATGTCCTTGGCTTTCACATCCTCTATATAGGTCATTTAATCCTCTTTTGTATTCATTTTGTTTATTCCATTTAATTTATTTCTTATCTCAGATAATGTGTTCTTCATTTCTGACTGGTTCTCTTTTATAATTTCCATTTCCATTGTTATGTATTTTTTGTCTCTATGTTAAAGTTCTCACTGAATTCATCTACACTTCCTATGAATTCACTGAGCATCTTTATAACCAGTGTTTTGAACTCTGCATCTGTTAGATTGCTTGACTCCATTATTTCTCTGTTCTATTCTCTCTTATGATTTCTGCTTCTTTGTCTTCCTATTTTGCCTGCCTTTCCATGTCTGTTTATATGTACTAAGCAAAGCTCCTAAGTCTCCTGGTCTTATTAGTGTGGATTTATGAAGTAGGTGTCCGGTGGCACAATCTTGAGAGGAGTTCAGCTGCAGGCCAAATTTAGCCCAAGCTTCTACCCTTCTGGAGCTACCTGTTAAGATTCAGCAAGCATCCACAGATGCTATGTTTATAGCTGCCTCAAAAGGTCACACCAGAAACCAAGGCCAGATGCCTGCAGTGTGAGTCTCAGCAAGGAGCAGGTGACTTGCTGAAGATACACTTGGATGTGGCTGCGAGTTGGGGGAGGCGGGGTTTCAGGGTATCCCCTGGGCAAAATGACCTCTGTTATACAGTTTGATGGCATCCCGGATATGGTTTTACTGTGTCTGGTGCTCTGGTTAGGGGGAGGGCTCAACAGGGAACAATGTAAACTGCTGGCACTTCTGTCTTGCTTTGGCCCTCATTCCAACAATGTTTCCCTGTAAGTCCCTGGTGCCTCCTGTGTGCAGCCAAATCAGAACTGGTGCTCACAAGCAGGTCCATCACCATGAAAATCTGCTTGCTGATGGAGCCCCTTTAAGAGGCTTCTGCCGCTGCCACTGCTGCTGCAGCCTCCATCTCACCCAGATGCTCGGGACCAGGCAGCCTCGTGTCCTCGCCCTGTCCTACCTTCTGCAATTGCAGGGTGCTTTCTTGGATTTCTCTCTAGATGCATGGCTTGTTCCTCTAGGTCCCCGGCAATTTTTCATTGATGTTGTTCCTTGTTTATGTCACAACTTTGATTTGGTTGCTAGAGGGATGAACAGAGCCTCTATCATCTGCGCCATTTTTGTTCCTCATTCATTTTATTTTTAAAAATTTTATTTTCTTGTGGTAAGAACAGTTAATATGAGATCTATCCTTTTAACAAATTAAGTGTATAATGCCATACTGTTGACTATAGGCACAATGTCGTATAGCAAATCTGTAGAATTTACTCATTTTGCATAACTGAAACTTTCCACTCTTTGATTAGTGACTTCCACCCCCACTCTGCCCCAGTTCCTGGCAACCAGCATTCTACCTTAAAAAAGAAACCCAGAAACTTATTATCTCACAGTTATGGAGGTTGGAAGTCCAATATCAAAGTGCTGTCTGGGTCGGTTTCTTCTGAGGACTCTCTCCTTGACTTGCAGATAGCCATGTCTCTCCATGTCTTTACATGGCCTTTCCTCTGTGTTTGTCCATAGAGAGAACTTCAGTGTCTCTTACTCTTCTTATAAGAACAACAGTTCTATCAGATTAGGGCACATCCTTATAACCTCATTAAATTTTAATTATCTCTTTAAAGGCCCTATCTCTAAATGCAGTCATATTGCAGATTTCATTCCTTTCTGGTTGTACTATTTTAGATACCTCATATAAGTAGGGTCACACAGTATGTGTCTTTCTGTGACTGACTGTTATTTTCATTGCAAAGGCATAGTACTTCACGTGTAAAACAGCAAAGAGAAGCATGCTTAAACTGGAATTTTTATTGGAATTAATACTGACTTTCAAACATTTCAAAATAGTAGAAACAGTTTATTTCAAAGGAAAACATTAGTGAAGATCTGATTTAAAAACATATCAAAGTAGAGCTTCTTGGTGTGAAGTCAGGCTGCCAACAGACTCCACCATGTCTTCTCAACACAAACATCTCACTAGTACTTGATAGAGAAGGTTGAACTACTATATTTCTACAGAAATGTCTTTCTAGTTCATAATTACTGATATAGGAATTTATAACAAATGATTCTTTGCATATCAGAGGATTTTCATATATAATGAATTAAATCCACTCAAACCCTACACATTAAGATTTTAATTAGGAGAGAGAAATAAGCAGTTGACACCTTAGCGTGATACTCATGTGTATCTTTATTGTTGTGTATGCAAGGAACTTATTTAAGTATTTCACTTCTTTCTTCACCTTGCAGTATGTATTAATCACTTCTTTGTCTAGTTATATACAAAGTTCACAAAGCTCCCTAAACTTTCCTTTGAAATACTGACTATGTTCCTTCTTCTCATGTTGTGAACATAATAACAAATGGAAAATATCCATTGATAGTGAAAAGCTTTATATGCACAGATCAGCCCCCCATATCCCTCTAAGTACAGTTCTTTCTTAAACCAAATCATCTTTATAAAGTCCACTTAATAAAAGTTTAGAAGTTTATTTACCTGACCAAACCATTGTTTTTACAGAGATAGAAAGGGAGAAAAGAAGGAAGTGAGGGAAGGAAGAATAGATATAGGAAGGAAGGAAGGGAGGAAGGAAGGAAGGAAGGAAGGAAGGAAGGAAGGAAGGAAGGAAGGAAAGAAGGAAGGAAGAAAGGAAAGGAAAGGAAAGAAGGAAGAGAGGGAGGGAGGGAGGAGGCTGGTTCATACAAATAGTGGATTCTCTTATTTGAACAAACTATATTACTAGACTGTTCTATATACACTACATACATATATACACACACACATTCATACTTACACACATATGTGTGTGTGCATTGTATGTATAATGTTTTCTCTCTATATATGTGTATAATGTATGTTTATATAGAATAAAATTAGGAAACCTCACCTATTATAGTTTTGGGTCAGGCCTTATAGTATAGCAAGACACACACACACACACACACACACACACACACACACACACACACACCTCTCAAGGTATTTATTAACCCAGATGAACTGTAAAGATGTCTATGTCATCATTAGCCTGTACCTTTTCTGAAGATTAGCTCAGACAGAAGTCAGGTCTGCATTATTATTTTGCTACTGCCTGCAGCCCTGAGAAAGTACTGATGTCTAAGGTAATGACAAAGATGAATTCAATGAGAGACAGATTAGCAAGAACACACATGAGTTGAGCTGTGCTGAATCAAAATATTAAATTTAAATTAAACTCTTCCTTATGTAGTTAGATTCATAATTAAGTTATAAGCTTTAATCTCTAAATCTGAATGCAATTATGCTAAAGCTACCACACAGTGACAGATAAAATATCCTCACTATATAAACTCAAAGCAAATTTCTGAGCTACAGAAATACGTGGGTATAGTAATGAAAGCCCACCACTGGAAACCAACAGAAAGTGGTGACAGCAAAGTTGAAGAATCTTTATCCTTAGAGCCATCTCTAGTTGCATGTAGACAACCAACTCAGAAAGGAAACAACTACTTAGGGACAAACCCTTGGACTGAAACTCTTTACCTAAAGTAGCCTTGAAATATTTCCTCACAATTTTAGTGAAGTTGTAAGTTAAGGGTTAACTTACTTGTATTTTCATCTTCTAGTATTACTTCAAATTCTCACATTTTAAGCAGCAAAATAGTTTCCCCCTTGTAATTTATTAACACTTCCATGTGATTTTTTAAAAACCTAGAAATGGCATCAAATAGGTAGCAAGGAGTAAAGTCATTATATCATTATTGCAGGATCCTTTAAAGAAATTTAGGAATAAATGATAACAACAATGACCCACAGGGCTTTCCAACATATGGAGAAGAGCCTTCTCTCTGTGACAATGTTAGAAATGAAAGTGAAAGGTGCCTATTTCCAGAATAAAGCAAGAGGTGGGGAAACTAATCAGCACTGGCTTTTACTGCCAGCCCCTTTCTTTCTACCCTCTGTTCCAATGAACAATAGCAATTAAGTCCTACCCACTATCTTGTACAAAATATATTTAAAATTTAAACTTGAAATAAGATAAGTAAACCAATACTATTTGAATTTAATATAAAGTACAATAATGAAGTTAAGGATTTTCCTTGATGTTGGCTCTTACTACAAACCTGAGAACTTCGAATAAAAAGATGAAAATAATGATTCTGTCATCCTTTACAGAGCTTGGCATACACACACACACACACACACACACACACACACACACACACATACAGGCGTACACACAAAGAAAACTCACATGGTTTGTAAGGGTGGCGATATAACTATTAATATATAATATATAATATTAATGTGTTTCTCTTTATACTATCTGATCAGACTCTGTCATTACCATAATGGCTCATCATAACAATGTTATAATCAAATTGATAATGAATTAATTTTACATTTTAAAATTTAAGATTGAGATTTCTTTTCAAGGATGGACAAAACTTGTACTTCAACATATTCTAAATCAGAAATATTGTGCTGCATTTTTCTCCTAAGATAGAGTTGAAATTGATGGTAGAAGCAAAGAGATAAACAGAACAGTTTAAAATAGTTTACTCTCTACTATTTATTTGAGCCATTGCAGTTTCCTATGATTTTCCAAACAGTGACTCCAAACTATTGATGAGCAGGTGAGAAAAGAGACATTCATTTTATTTTTCTTACATTTTCTTTTCTGGCATGAGGATTCATGACAGGAAACTATAATCTATGATATAATCTATGATACACGGTCATGCTCACTCACTTTCATCAAAAGTGGACTTTTTTTGACACAATTTTATCTCTGAAAACTCACATACTCTCTTCAAATATTTCAAACTTGGAGATGACACTCATGGTAACATAAAACCTCAGAACTCACAAGGTTAGCATTCTTTATCGGGGAAAAGACATGGCAGGCACATATAGTAACTGCCTGGAAAACATTCTCAGGAAACAATAATTTGCTTGAGCTATGAATGTTGAGGTGGAATGACTACTTCCATAGGGCACTCAATTATGATCCCATCCTGTGGAAATTCTCACTGAATTCTACTCGCCCACAAAACAAGCCACAGATCAATATTTTGTTAGTGGATGAAAATGCCCTTCAGATATCAAGAGCAGATCTGCAAATCTGAATCGGAAAGTTATATATTAAAGACATTTACTTAATTTTGAATACAAAATGCTACAGCATGTGAAGTTGCCATTTATTACATAGATGCATTTAAAGGTCCTATTAAGATAATAATGGTAATAGACACCATTTAGTAAGACAGAGTCATAGTTAAAGTACAGATTGTGAAGCCAGCCTGCCTAGATTTGAATTCTAGCTGTCACATAATGGTTCTGACAATTAGCCTTTATTTACCTTCATTTCTTTAGCTTTACAATGTAAATAACTTTAGTACCTACCTCATAGGCTTAGGTTAATCATGTAAAGAACTTACCATACTGTCTGCTATATAGTAAGCAATCAATAAATGTAATCTACTATTCACTTTTATACCTGACAAAACGTGTCTCATATCAGGTTTCCTTACCTGGTTAAGTACTTTAGCTTTCTCCTTATAATATTTGTTCCTTACACTGAAAAAAAAAGTCAGAAGGGAGCATTTTGTTTGTTTTCTTTTATTTTGATATGGGAATGGTAGAAAGCAAGAAGAAAGAGAGATGGATCGAATTTTAGTCTCAAACTCAGTATGAGACCAAAATTTGCTATTTGGTTTCATATTGTGCTTTGGAAGGATAAATGGCCCGTGCCTCGATCAGGTTTTATTTTTAGAATCCCCCAAATTGTGCTTCATCAATGATTATATAGTTGCCATCCAGCAAAATATTGTCAATCATGTGATGAGGCATATTATTAAGTTTTATTTTTAAATACTGAATATCTAATTTCAAATATAGCCAAATAATTTATATGTAACTTGAGGTGAAAAATCTCTTTATATGCTGTGTATATTTAAGTTTTATCAGTCAGTTGAAAAACAAAAATATATTTATTGGGAAGGTAAAATGTATAATAATTTTGAAAAATGGTTTTGTACTTTCTCAAAACTATGACATAGCAATTCCACTCATGTGTCCTCATGAAAACATGTACACAAATGTTCATAGAAGCATTATATATAGCAGACCCAAAGAAGAAAAAAAAACTAAATGTTTATCAATTAGATTAACAAAATATGGAATAGCCATATAATGGAATATTATTCAGCAATAAAAAGGAATACATTTCTGACACATACTACCATGTGGATGGATGAACCCTGAAAGCATTATTTTAAATGAAAGAAGCCAAACACAGAATGCCACATGTTGTACGGTTCCATTCATATGAAAAGTTCAAAATTGGTACAGTCATAGAAATATCCTCCAGTAAAATTTATAGTAGCTACTGAATTCACAATAAAAATGTATATGAGATCTTGTTTATGTTGTCTTGCAGATTAAATAATATTTAACATCTGTCACTAGGAAAACACAATCACTAAGCAAAAGTAAGTACTAAACAGAAAAAGACAGACCACATTTTGTGGTCTACATACAGTTGATTGAAAAATCACCATTTTTGTTGCTGAGCTTCATTAAGGTATTAGGCATTCACAATGGTTCTGACCAGCCCTACACATGGGTTTGTGTATCTTAGTGATCACTAATGTCAAATGTGCAATCTATCAGTCAATTGATACTAATTAGTAGCTAAAAAGAGGAAGGCATTGGGCTAATGTTGTAGCCCTGAGCTGTGCACTGAACACTAAAGAGAGAACTCAGCTCACTGTGTATTCACTTTTGTTTGAAAACGTAAAAACAAAAAATATTTCTCTGAGCAGTTTTAGTTTCTATGCAGCAATTTTCTTTCAGATTAAAATGCATTTGAGAAAGTTTATTTAAAAGATTTATGAAGTTGGAATCACTGAATCTAAAATAGTTTTTCATTCCTAGGTCATTGAATTCAGAAAAAAGATCTATCACAAAATTTGTCACAATAATATAAAGAAATAAGTATAATTTTTGAAGAGTTATAGTTAAACACTGTTTACTGTTTGGCAGGGATCATGAAGTAGAAAATAGAATGTTTTAAAATGGTGAATAATGACTTGGAAAGCTTGATAAATATAATGGAAGTTTTATTTTTTAATTTAGAGCTATTAAACAGAACAAACAGCATTCATAATGATCTACTGCCAGATAAAACACCAAGAAAAGACATATTTTAAAATCAGTTTATTTTTCTTTAATTCACTTCGTAATTACTTTAATGTTTTGTAATAGTGTAAAAAAGATCAGTCACCAGGAGTTTATGGGGATAGTTTTGATTAATGAAAATTATGCATATTTGTGAGCCATCATTACCTTATTGTCCTAGAAATGACATGTAAATGATTGTTATTAGAGTCAACATTAACTCTTATCTATTTTGAACAAATTGTATTGCGTTATTCTTATAAAAATCAGTAATTGCATAAATCTCAGATAATAAAGACTTATTTCCTATACTATTTATTTAACAATTAATGCTAAACTGCTTTGTAACATATGTTGCATCTTTACTATTTATTCAATAGTTATATAGAGTTCTCCTCATATTTCCATTTCCTTTCACCATTTACATTATAATTTCCTCTGGAATACTATTAACACTTCATACTTTTCTTTGTACTGTGATATCTTAATTAATAGCATTATTAAGAGCCAAGAGAAAGCTTGCCACATATAAATAGAAATACTTTCCAAATAGTGGAGGGAAACATCTTGCAGTATTATGGCTAAAAGAGCGGAAAGATTGACAATGGAGTTCAGTCCTTAACAATGACAATTCTTTATTCATGGCTTGTTGTTTCTGAATTTATATAACTTCCAGAAGTTGGTTAAAAACAAACATCAGAAGCTATTTAAAATGGGGACGAATTGTTCAAGACCATCAATAAAGGTTGGGAACTGTTTTTAGATTAACGAAGAGCAAATGGACATGCCATCTGAATGTATCACATGGTTCTTTATTAAGTCCTGGAGGAGGGTGAGGAGTGAGGAACAACTGTAAAAGAATGTTATTGGGACAGTTGGTGAAATTTGAATATGAGCTGTATATTGGATAATAGTACCATAAATTTCATAAATAGGATAATAATATTTTAACTATGTAGTAGAATATTTTATTCTTAGAGAATACATGATAAAGTAACTCTCAAATGGTTCAGGAAAATTAAATAAGTATATAGAGAAATTTAGAGAGAGAGGGAGGGAGAAAGAGAGCATGCATGAACAAGTGAGGGCAAATGCTAGCAACTGATTCTGCATGAAGGGTGTATAGATGTTTATTGTACTAGTCTTGCAACTTTTGTAAGCTTGAAACTTTTTTTTAAGTTGGTGGTAAATAAGAATCTTGTACAGCTTGCAATTATTTTTTCACAAGGAACATCCTAGTTAGAGAAATAAGAGGCAAAAGGCAATGGAAAGTAAAATAGGCATATTTGAGGCATAACAGACAAAACGCAAATTCAATTGATGCCAAATGTGGTTTCGCAAAAGTCACATAAGAATATGCCTGAAATGAGCAAAATAAATTCATACTGATCATAGCTGCTCCTATGAGGAGTATCACAGGAACATACTGCATGTCTGATATTAAACAGCCACATCTCAGTGACAGCCCATATGCTAAGCCCTTTCAAAAAGAAAGTATGACTTCAAATACTACTAAGCACAAACAACATTATGCTTAGCCTAAGTAATTTTCAGAATACTTCTATATGAGACAAATGGGTATTAAATATGTAATCAAAATGTATAATTATTATTACTTTGCATTTATTTATTGTTGCTGTATTGAATATTTTAATAACTTCTTTCCCACAAATAGCACATGGAATGTTATTGCAAGCAAATTCATTTTAATTAGACATGTTATAAATCACACCAGTGGCAATGCCCTAGTGGTCTAGCAGCTGGGAGAATACAACTTCTTCATTCACATGTAAATAAGCAGAAATGACAATTCAGGAGCCATTGATAAAAAAGCAGAGAACTGCTACTATTATCTTCATGCCTAAAAACAATTGTGAGCTGAGTTGTACCTATAAAGAAGGAAACCACTTTGAAGCCAAGGACAAAACCTCTTCTTTCACTTGCCTGTTTTATTCCACTTCAGAACAAAGAATATAATGAATATACCACATAACCCATTGCATGAAACAAAAAGCATGATTTGTTTTTTGAACTTAGCTGTCACTTAAATGAGTGGAGGATTCATTTATTCTAATAGTAATTTTAATTAGTTTCCAGTTGATACTGGCCATGAGCTTTTCAGTAGAAGCTCTTGTCCTAGTTTAGTATCTCACTGCCCAGCAGGCTGTTGAGCTCTGTTCACAGGAAGGAGCTGACTTGGCCAGAGAAAGCAAATCCACTTAGTGATAGCAGGAAGACCATAAAACAGACTTCGTCATGGTGACAGGCCATTGAGGGCTAAATAAATGTGTACTCCTTTCATCAGGTCCAGCCCCAAACAGAAGACTACCTACCAACACACAGGTTTTTTCTATATTAATACTACTGCTAAATGTGGACTATACCATGTGATTTAGGCAAAGGAATAATATATATATTATATATATAAATTTAATTCTTTTAGGCGTGGTAACCCTTGTTTGACCTCACAGGTTGCAAGGACCTTGTCAGCTTACAATCCCTTATTTTTTTAATTTTTTATACCTACAGCACATGGTCTTCCTAGGTGGTCTCCCATCCAAGTACTAACCAGGCCCAACCCTGCTTAGCTTCTGAGATCAGACAGGATTGGGCTTGCTCAGAATGCAATGGCCGTAGACTGAAATATATATTTTTTAACCCAAGCAAAATTATTAAAGAAAAAAAAATGTGTGCCTGGTACTTCCAACCCCCCTTTTTTGTGTCTCCCAATTCTAGTTCAGGCCGAAAGCTGGTAAACCCTCTACCTTATTGCTGTTCCTGCAGACTGGTCCTTAAAAAGAACTACTAATAAGAATTCAAATTAAGCCAAGAAAGGTGGCATCTCATCAGAGCCATTTGAATTTTACAACTTGTACCTTACTGCAAGCTGGAAAGTCTGTCTCCTACTAAAAGCAAGGTAGATGATAGCCTTAGTAAGGGCCCTTTGTCCTTAAAACCACTTGAGTGCCCATTACTCAAAAGCAAAGATGAAGCAATCCTCTGCATATCTAATTCTCTCTCATAGCTATGCCCATATCTTACCTTCTCCAAATATAAAAATTGAAGCAGCACTTAAAGATGTTAAACCCTTTTAAAAGTAACCCTGTTTTATGCTTGTGGCTCATTACATGGGGGCACAAGTTGCTCTCCAAAATTTCTGAGTGTCAGTGAAAATCCCTGAAACTTCACTTGGGAAAAGAATCATACGAAGAATTTTCTTTTAATACTAGCAGAGTTTAACTTTTTAAATTTCTACTTCATTAATAACATGTTTTGCGGGCCTATTACAGTATTATATACTATACTAATACTATATAGTATCATTAGTATAAAACTAATAATAGTATTATATACTGTTATTCTGAAGAAGTACAATTGGTGGCTTCTTTGTCCCTTCATTTGACTAACTCAGAAATTATCTTGATATCATATCCTGAGAAAGACATAAATGTAGCAGAAACATTTTTGTTTGATTTATTGTCTAGGCTGAACTGACTAGAAATCTTATACTTATTACTGTCTTTTGAATCCTCATATCAGAAAGTAGAGAATTCAAAAGTCAAAGGCGGCAATGAAATTTAAGAGTGTCAATTCAAACAACATTTAATGTTATAATTATTATAAATCACATGAATTTCTCATATTTATATGTATATCACTGTTATGGGTGTTTTTATTTTAAATATGTAGGGGAGCAGAATTTGCCATCCAAAACTGTTTCTTTGGCATTAGAATTACTTTAGATAGATTATTTTTAAGAAACTGGACAGAGGAAAAGAAGTAGACAGGAAAAATTCTGAAAATGAAGTAGAAGTTACCCTTTCACAAGAAACATTTACATTTATAATGGAAATCTCTATTTGCAAGGGCGTCTCCCTCTGCATCAGGAAGAGAAGAATGTCTAAATTTCTAGAAACTATTATTAATGGGAAGGCAGGACTTAAATCTACATAACAATCTTACTCTTGTTTACTGTGCTTTTCCTGGTCAACTCCCATAATTGACTACGTAGTACCCCCGGCATGTTTTATCTTTAGCGTAAGATGATATTTAAGGTGATGACTTTGGCTATTTTTCAGGGTTGCTGTTTTTCTGGGTCTCTCCCATATGTATTTCTCCTGTTAATCTACCTTATGTCAGTTTAATTATTAGACCAACCAAAGAATCTACAAGAGTAGAAGGAAAATTTTTCAGTGCTTACACTGACATTAGACTTTTCCTGAGCTCATAGTCATCTTTTATTACTGAAAATATAAACAGAATTAATTTCTAATTTTTACTTCTCTCCACGTAAAAAATAAGAAAATCACAGAAAAATGTTTTTGCAATAAAAATAAAATTTGCAGTACTATAATCCTTAAAACAATATTTATACTGTTTATTGGCATAATTCATATTATTGTTCAAAAGACATTGAAGACTAATATGAGTCTTCGATGCCAAAAGAAGTAAGAGGGACATTAGGAACCATCACAGAAAAGCTAGAAGAACAAAGGTCACTGACCTTCCCTAACTAATTTATTTTATTAAAATATTCTGTCATATTACCATGATGGACCAATTTAATCAGTTCAGAGAAATGAGGGTTTTGCTTTAAAAAATCTTTTCTCATCACTTTAAGGTTTAGTATTGAAGCTCTGAGCAATGACATACAGGTTATTTTTCTCAGTGAGACATACTCCATTGTGACAGTTTTTGACAAACAACGTCAGGATAACTACGTATGCAGGAATGACACTGAGGGATGATAATGTGTTCAGTGTAGCCTTCTGAGCAATCGCCTAATCTCAATTAAATTGTGCTGGTAGTGACTATCTAGAAAGGTAGGTCAGAAATTGACCTTCATTATGCATCTTTATCTGGAAGTGAAACCCCTGCTCACTCTATTTCATAATTACTATCAAAGCAAAATTCACATTAGTTGCTAAGCTTCGTACATGCTTCAATTTCCTATACAGTGTAAAAACCAGGCAAAGCTCTTTCTTTGTTTTATTTATCACTGTATTACAATATAATAAAATAACAAGCAAATACTAACTTCCAAATTAAATCGCCAATGGCTTTTATTATTGATTTCTTGTTCCTTTTTTTTTTGCCATTTGAGGCTTATTTTTAAAATCATCTTTGGTTTTCAATGACATATCTTCAAATATGCTTTTTGAATAGTATTTTTCTTTTGTGCCGATGAATCATCTCAATAGTTTGGCTTCTAAAGAATTATTTTACTCAAATTCAAGGGGTAATTTTTCAAAAGAGGTACATTTCATGGAAATGTTTTTGATAAGCGTTTTTTTTTTTTTTGCTTTTATAAAATACCAAACTATTTGTCTTAGAAGACAGCTATTGACAGTAGAAAGAGACTTTAGTTTACTTTAAGAAGTTGAGTTAGCATTTATAATATCATGGGAGCCTGGTTTCTCTTTTGTATTTCTGTTGTATGCATTTAAATGCATTCCTGAATTTTAGGTAATTGTTTTAACCATTTGAAAAGTTATATTTTCAAAGATCTGAGAGCTTTGAGCAGATTTAGTCAATTTCAATTTGTTTCTCTAATTAATTATATATTTAAATTGCTCATGCATTTGCCATCAACAGTGTATTTCTTAATCAAGGGGAAGAAAAACAGAAGAAATGAGTCTTCATGAAGCCAATTTCTTCTGCATTCAAATATTATAGACAAGGGGATGCTACATTATTTCAAGACCGGGTTCAGTGCCTGAAAAATATTCCCAGTGAAATTGCTTGAGACCCACATTTTAGGATGTATTATTGTAATTTTTTAAAAACATTATAATAAAAATAAATTGAGGTTGTCAGACATTGTTTCCTAATGAACTATATGATTAAAAATCAATGAAACAGATGTGACAAAATCATATACATGAAGTTAAATACGTAAAAGTGACAACTGGGAAAATAACTAACTTTTGGCTGGGGGTAGTTGGGATGAGTAGGGGTACTTAGGTGATACTGAGAAGTGTTCTAAGGGATTCACATGTATTACTCATTTAATCTTCACAATAAAACTTTCTCTTTTATGGCCTATTTCACAAATAAGAAGTAACTGTGTCACACAAATTATTTACCCAGAGTTACTCAGCTAACAAGTGTCCACCTTGGCTTTCAAACTGGGCAGCTTTTTTAAACAACTAGGTTTTTAATCTATATATAATATTGCCGATAATTACTTATTTTAGATTCAATAAAAATGCAGCCAAATCAAGGCTGGCTTTATACACATAGGCTTGTTTGTATGATGCGATTGGGGGAACTCTGGCAAGGGGCTCGTCTCTCAAATTGTTTTCTTTACATTTTGCCTAAAATTCTACCTTTAAAATTTTTTAAGGGAGGAAGTATAATATATTGTCTAATACAAATAGCCTCTGATATTGTTTATGGGCACCGAGTTTCAGTTTGGAAACTTGAAAAAGTTCCGAAGATAGGTGGTAGAGATGGCTGCCTAACACTGTAAATGTACTTAATGACACTAAACGCTACTTTGATATGATTAACATGGTAAATTTTATGTCATATATATTTTACCACAAAAAAAATCCTCTGATATCAGATTGTGAATTCTAATTCTAAACCCATAACTTATTTATCAATGCATATATAAGCAGCTTAGTCTAAGTTTCAAGGTTCTCTTCTGCAAAGTGGGAGAATAAAAGAACCTATACTCTTAGGTGTTAGCAAGGATTAAATAAGAAAATAATCTGTAGCTTATCACAATGCCTGCGGTAACCAGTTTGCAAATGTTAGTTTTAAACACAGTGCCTAAAACTAATTTTGTATGTAGTAAGTATTTCTGTGGAATGAATGATAGAATGATTTATTATATATTATTTTTATATATTCATTTACTTTAGTATGATCATAACACCTTGGTATACAAAGCCTCCTTTTTTTTGGACAAGTAAAGTGGGAACAGCAGGAGAATACTGAACAAAGGAGAGTAAGTAAAATGCCAATTTATCTAATTTCCCCTTACCCAGGACTGGCCAGGTGTCTGGTATTCCTCAAAATCTAAAAACGTCAGGATCTAAATCAATTTTTCTGAAATTTCAGCAAAATCTCCTGGAAAGCTTGTTAAAAATGTAGATTCCAGGACCCACCTACAGCTGTTCTGATTAGCTGGTGCCCAGTTTCTCCAGTTTTAAGAGTCACAAGTAAGTTTAGTGGAGTTCATTGGTAGCGTATTAAAAAATTAAACTTTTTACTTTGAAATAACTGTAGGCTCACATGCAGTTGTGAGAGATAATACAGAGATTCCATTCCATGTATCTTTTACCCAGTTCTCTCAATGGTAACCTCTTGCAAAACCACAGTGCAACTCCACAACCAGGATATTGACAGTGATACAATTCACCAATGTTAAGCAGACTATATTTTGACAACTGATTTAATAATCTCTAATGCCCTGACTGTACATTAGAATCACCTGGATTTAAAAAGTCCAGTTTCCTGATCTAGATGAATTAAATAAGAATCATTGAGAGTGAGGCCTGGGCACCCCTTTTTCCAGCGATTCTAATGCATTGCCTACATGAGAGCCACTGCTGTATTGTGACACTTGGTGCCTCCCTTCCTAGTTTCAGAGGAGAAGCAAGCTTGCAAGCTGAAATTTACCCCAGATACTAAGAGTGAAGGCAGCCCACTGAATCTTTGTCTTAGAAATTTATGCTTTGCCTATTTTCAATATTTAATAAGTGCAGCTAACTGGAAATCTAGAAACAGAGACATATAAGCTGTTACAGTAATAAAAGGACTGGTCATTACCCCAAGGGAAATGATAGATTTCCCACCAAATACTAATGTAGAAAGACTATTGTGCTCAATGTAAAGGGTCTAGCAATAATTTTGGCATAGCCTCTTTTATATGTCAATTATTCCACTGCTGGGTAGAAAATAATCCTCTTTGAAAATATTTAAATATGATCATCAAAAACCTATTCTTCATTCTTTTTATATTTTAGGGAAGTTAGTTTTTCTATTCATTGTGCTACATACATTTCAAGCTGTGTGCCTAATATGTTATCTAGAATTTGCAATAAAAAGCATCAGGACCTACAGCAAATAAAATGTTATTCTTGCTATAATTTGTAGTAAATATATATTTTTTTCAAGTAGAAACTACTGCAGGTGTTTTTTCCTTCCCTTCAGTATTTTGCAAAATATCTACCATACATTACATACTGAGTAAATATAGTGGCAATGTTGGTATAATTAGACAATCCTGGAGACCGCCAAGAAAAAGAAATATGGTGCAGCACAAGGCAGCTATGTAAGCCATTTGAGTTTATGTTCTACCAATAATAACCATTTTAAAAGGCAATATTATTGACTATAAAGGGCAATATTAAATCTATGAAATGTCATAATTCTTTTTTTCAGGTTCTATGTCAAATATTGAAATCTCAACAGTTTAAAAGACCTTACAAAAACCACATATAAAACCATTGAATTGCAGCACTGATTAAAATAATGACAACAATTACTCCTTTAGCATCTGAAGGTAATATGAAGAGAACTAGGTGATTTTCTAAAATGCCACAGCCTCAAAATAAGTTATAACCCATTGAAGCCTAATTAACTCTTCATGACATTAGTGTCCAATGTAATTATATTTCTTTACTGCCCTTCAGTTTGTTTTTGGTCTCTGGGGTTTAGTTGGAAAAATAATTCAAAGATGGATACTTCATGCCTATTAACCCCAGAGGATATTTCCATAGCGCAAGTAATTCTCAGGCTGTTTAACCTTTGCATTACCACCAGAGAAAAATGTTGTTGGTCTGCTCTCTCAATAAGTAACAGTAATAGCTTCAGACCAGGACAGTTTTTTTCTGTACTGATAATAGAAAGTATTTCATAGTCATGTGAATGATAGAGATTTGTATTTTCCCTTTAGTTTCCTTCCTTCATCCCACCTTTCCTTCATTCTTCCTTCCCTCCCTCCCTCTCCTCTTCCCTTCCCTCTTTCTCTTGCCATATTTTGTAATAAATTTTCATATATGTTTTCCTTACATTCTTAAATGGGTGGACAGGAAAGTCTTCAGCCTGTATCAACCTTAAACAACTTTCATTGATTTGTAAACATCTTAAGAACACAATTCCAACAGAAAAAAAGAATGAAACAGTGATAGATTAAGTTAAATTTAAATATTCAGTAATTCCTTCATCCTTGGTCTGAAAGCCTACTTGATGAATAGCTAGATATTGGAGAAAGAGAGGCAAAGAAAATGAATAATAATATATAATCCATTATTTGGAGTTATTGGTTCCACTGCTTCCTCCATTAATTTTATTAATCAGAATAACTGCATTTTTCTCATTCCCTTCTGCTATTTCCATGGTTATACATGTTGAGAAGAGAAAAATCTATTTCTGACTCATTCTTCCTCCTAAGAAAGCAAAATTAAAATTGTAAAGCTTTATCACTAAAGAAACATTTTTCAGAAGCTTTAACTTTACCTACAAATATTTGTATCAAAAACTTTGTCTACTTGGTATAATACTTAAAATTATAAAGGTATATATTTATACACATTTTTCTAATTGACTCTCCATTTTAATAAACTTGATAGAGTTAGGGGAAAAATCTCTGGTCATTTGGTTTTATTACTGTGATATTTTAAACAGTTGAACGACTGGCCAGAAACTAATTTTTTGTTTAAAATTATTTTTCTAAAACATGTATCACTTGAGTCACGTAATATAGAAATATTATTTAATATTTCTCTTTAGGATTTGGTATATACTGCCCCCAGCAGCCAATCAAATGTCACTTAACCATTGAACCCTCTGCCCTCTTGATATGACTTGTATGATTGAAAATTAATTAGAAGAAATTTCATGAAGGGACAGAATGGAAAGAAATAGCTCCCAGATATCTTTGTACTTCCTACTAGTATATGAACTACTTAATGAAGGTTTGGTTGAGATTTCTGAAAAAAATAATTCTATTTCTATGGCTACAGATGGTTAGAGCCATAACGACTCCGTATCTTAAACTTCACCGAGATTATAATCGTTTAAACTATGTAACTGCCTTTTAACATTTTGCTTATATTTTTTAAAATAGTAAATATTTTATTTCAGTCACATATTATCTTCCTAGGGCTGCTGTAACTAAATATCAAAAACTGGGTGTTTTAAAACAACAGAAATGTATTTTCTCAGATTTCTAGTAGCTAGATGTCCAAAATCAAGGCTTTGATAGAGTCATGCTCCCTTCGAAACCTGGATGGGAACCCTTTCTTGTCTCCTCATAGTGTCTGGTGTTTTCCCAGAAGCCTTAGCATTCCTTGGCTTGTGCCTGCATGATTGTAATCTCTGCCTCTGTCATTGTGTGGCATTGTTTCCTTGTGTCCGTGTGTCTCTTCTCATAAGGACACTGTCACAGTGCATTAGGGTCCATACTATTCCAGTGTAACCTCATCTTAACTAATTATTCCTGCAATGACCTCATTTTTAAATAAGGTTGCATTCTGAGGTATTGGGAATTAGGATTTCAACATATCTTTTTTGAAGAAACAATTCAGTCCATAATAGTGATATATGCTTATTTAACATAATCCAAACAATAAAAATGTCTGCAAAATATCAAATGAAGATAACCACTCTCATCTTTCCCCCAATCATTTAATAATAATTATAGTAAATAATTATTATTAAAAGTCTAATGTGCATACTTCCAAATTTTTCCTATATATAAACATATATAGAAACTAAGTATATATACTTTTTTTTTTTTACAGAAGTCAATTAAGGCTATACATACTTTTCTCCAAATTGCTTTTTTTCACTTATTACATGTCATGGGCATCTTTCCATGTTAGTACAGTAGAAAATAATAATTATTGATATTCACTTGAAGTCCAATATATGACAGATTTCGTTAAACTGCTTTCCATGAATTATTTCAGTTAATATTTACAGCTGTCCTATGATGTAGGTCTGATTATTATCCCCATTTTACAGACCAGTGAGCCAATATACAGAGAGGTTAAGTAACTTTCTTGAGGCCACAGAGTCAGTGGCAGACTGACTCTGGGATTCTGTTCTATAATCTGATGCTAAAGCCTATGTTCTTAGCCACTACATCATATTATCCACATGGCATTTCATTATAAGGTTGTCTCTCATTTGAAGAAACTTAAAAATAATAGAGACAGACAAACCTGTCATTTTGTGATGTCACTCACAATATTGCCTTTTGCGCCCTAACTAATATGATTGCAACTCTCTGATGTTAGATTTTTTGATGTTAAGTATCTCTAGAGAATACTATGTTTCCAGATAATTTCATGTGCTTAATATTTGTAGTTTCATTTATTTTTAAAATTTTATTATTTCATATTTAATGAGTACTTCTTTGGATTGCCAACATATCAGATATTGAAAAACATAAATTACGATGTTGCTCTCAAAGTACTGGTGGAGGAGAGAGAGCAATGTGAACAAATGACTGAGAAATAGTGTTAGAAGTGAGGTAGGAGTGAAAAGATGTGAATAATCAACTTTGGAGTGGGTTGGTCAGGAAAATCCTCACTGAGGAACTGAAGTCTTGATAGTTGAGATGAATCTTCAAAGATCTGCACATGTGTTGACAGCTGAATGGAGGGTTGGAGGATGCCATAGGCAGCTTGTGAAATAGATTCCAATAATCTTACCTCCTGATATTTGTACCTTTGTGTAATCTCCTCCCTTTCAGCGTGAGTTGAACCTAGTGACTTACTTCTACCCAACAGAATATGACAAAGGTGATGGAATGTCATTTCTGTGATTAAGTTAAATAAGAATACGACTCTCTCTCTCTCTCTCATTGGCTTTGATAAAGCAGCTGCGGTATTTGTGAAGGAGCTATCTTTGAACAGACCAATGAGGCAAAGAACCGAGAAAGGTCTCCAGGCAAAAGCTTATTAGAATTTGAGTCTTGAGGAATTTAAATTATGCTACCACCACTGCATGAGCTTAGAAGTAAATCTTTTCCCAGTTGAGCCTTCAGATGAGACCCTAGTCCTGACTGATACATTGATTGCAGGTTTCAAGATGCCTTGAGGACCCAGCTAGGCCACACTTGGATTCCTAACCTACACAAATGATAAGATAATAAATGTGTATTTTTAAGCTAGTAAGTGTGTGGTCATTTGTTATATAGCAATAGATAACAAATACAGTGGGTTTTATA
Source organism: Macroglossus sobrinus (assembly GCA_004027375.1). Classification (NCBI taxonomy): domain Eukaryota; kingdom Metazoa; phylum Chordata; class Mammalia; order Chiroptera; family Pteropodidae; genus Macroglossus; species Macroglossus sobrinus. The sequence continues at coordinate 1,401,526 of PVKZ01000088.1, read as the reverse complement.
AACAGGGGCAAGTATGTAAAACATACACAACACTAGAGAGACAGAAATGTGAAACATCCTGCTATCCCTTGGTACTATACTATAGTTGTTGAAACTGAGAATGAAAGATGCCCAAGTTAAGGATTGAGGCTGGAAATGTAGACCACCAAGATCTGACCACAGAGGCTACTTATGCCATGCTAATGATCTTAAAATTCAGGCAGTGCGGTATTCTTGAAGGCTGGAACTAACGTAATCAGTTCAGTGTTTTTTTTTAGAAAACACACTCTGCAAGCCAAGATTAGAGGTGCGCAAGATTTCAGGTGGGGAGCCTTCTGGGGTAGTGATGGAGGGCAGCTGATGGGAACAAGAATCTGAGCAGTGAGGGAGAGACCCAAAATAGAGCTTAGCAGTATTTAACAGGTTGACTCATCAAGTTTTAATGGATGGGAATGTGAATGAGAACAAGATAGTCTAGAATGATTCCTGGGAATTTTGCCATATGACTGAATAAATTTTGGAGCTACAGATGAGGAAAAACCAGTTTGGGAGCAAGAAAATAAGACCAGTTTATACAAGTTGAATTTGTGTTATCAGTGGGAGATGTCTCATGTTCTGCTAATGTACAGGCCTGGAGGTCAAGAAAAAGCTCTTGCTTGGGAAATATATGGGGAGCAGTAACTACACATGAAGCCATAAAATTTCCCAAGGCCGAAAGTAAAATGAAAAGAGAACACAAGACAAATCACAGGAATCACCAACATTCAACAGAGGGCCAACGGAGCAGCCAAGAAAACAGAAATTATAGATAAAAAGTTCAAGAACCAAGAGTGTGGGAGTTAGGTAGAAGTACATTTCAACAGGACATTGGTCAGCAGTGTTAAATGCTTTTGAGAAGCCAAGTGATGAGAACTGCATAGTATCCACTGACCTCTATGAGTTCAGTGAGAGCTTAGCTACCTTCTTATAAATTTCCTTAAAGTTACACAATTACTTCAGCATTGTCAGAAATGCTAATGCCTTAGGAATGTGATAAAAGCAATCATTTAAAATGATTCTTCCCCCGGTCATGGATATTATTAAACATTGATTCTCGTACCAATCATTGGGCTAGAATAAATAACGTCATTCCATGCTGGGAAATGGCATTATTCTTCTGATATCTTGACAAGTTATTAATCAGCCTTGCACCATGCAGGGCTGGAAATAATAATTTGATTTACATGCAGTCTATAAGTGACATTAGATAACAGATAGTTCTCAGTGTGAGAGAAACATGGTAGGTCTTTCAGTAGCTAAATATTATAGCTTTTCACACAAAAGCTGTCCTTTGTTGAAATAATACTATGAAAGCTGATTTTAGTAAATTATATCCTAAACTGGTTATTTAAATATAAAGGCAAGTCATTGAGATGGATTAAGGTTATTAAATGTTGAATGGCTGTATGCCTACATCAATTCCCCATGTCTCTGTAGGGCATGCCAATTATTTTAGATGACATGAACTCAAGTACATGTTTATTAGGGTGATGACAAATAAACAATGAAATGAGTGCCTCTGAGAAACACCTGCTTAAATGAGGCGTTAATGGCATAGAAATTATTCTGTGTTTTTGACTCATAATTAAAATAACTTTCATAGTTCCCACAATTTTATACTGTTATTTTTATTGTCCAGAATATTTTAGTCAGATTAAGTGAATTTACCTAGATTTCTCTGATTTTCAGTTAATTGACCATCTACTCAACTATGTCAGAAAGCACACACTTTAATTTTAGACAATGTATCCTTCTTTTTACAGGGTCTCTTTTTGTGAACCCCAATCTTAAAAGCACTAGATCAATAATTCTAAGGGAAAATATACTGGACATAAAAATAGTTTTGATTATATACTTTAACCAATTTCTTTGGGATCACTTGGTAAAACTAACTGCTTAATTTTTAGTTCTTTTACTTACAAACAGAAATATTACCTAGAATCTAGTTTTAGATTCTCACTTGCCCTGATATAATCCATATATTCATTTTCTATATCCTTAACTCCCTGCCACCCACTACACACACATACAAAGATGAGTTTTAAAATGAAGGACTTGATTTAATACATAGCAATAAGCAGAGATGAGAGTTGAGTAGTTAGGTTACTTTACTCTACCTTGTTTCAACCAATGCTGGATTTCTGCTGATTCAGTCACAGTTTGAAAACTGACTCTCAGTGTACTTCTGATGCTTAGTGACCTCTTCTGGACATCTTTTCTTACCCTTTTCCTTCACTGAGTCATATGAGACGAATGGCATGCACACATACTTCAATTTTGCGACCATTACAAGATAAGTTAGCCTGTAGCTTTAATTCCATTCTTCTTCTTTATGAAAAATAACACACATCAGGCTGCAAATGTCTTAGGGTGATGTAATTATAAAAATCAATTTAAACAGATTCTATTTGGTTAAAAATAAATTAAATGATTCACAAAATGAACTTCAATTACTTATAGTAAATTATAAATGTCACATGTCATTACAGATAGAGAACTATCAATACCTAATGAGAGAAATACAATGGACCTACTGCAATATACTGCAGACTTTAAATAATTCAGAAAAATATCCTTTAAGAGGTTCTCTTAGTGTGACCATCGATAATTATTTCTAATGATTAAAAAAAGATAATGTAAATAAATAATTTTTCACAAAATTATACTCCAGCCATCCATATTTTAATTTAACACATAACAATTAAATATCTTTTGAGATGCAACCTATTATTAGTAGCACTTATTCTCAATTATTTGTTTCCTAAACATTTGGATAAAATGCCATGGACTCGCTTTTGGGGAAAAAAAAAGTGGTGAACAGCACAGTGGATGCAAATACATATGACCTTATTTCAAGTACATCACTGTCTACTTCTCATGTGATATTCTTATGTTACCCAGCTTTCTTAAAATGGAAACATGGAGGTGAGGTTTCTTTATCTCAGATAGAAAATAGCTAAAAGTTTTTTCTAAGAATAAAAAGATAATTTTGACAGGAAAATGACACACAAAGGGGCTTTTTGTTGTTTCTTATACTTCCCTAGAGAAAGAGGTGCTACACACAGAATGAAGGAATGGAAAAATGAGGAGCCACAAGGAAACAATGGAGTAATTGCTTCCTCTGGGAAGGTTCTGGATGTACTTAGGACAAGATGTAGTTATTTAAAAACTGAACAAACCCGGTGAAAGGCAGAAACTAGAAAGCCCAAGGCTCTAAAGTCAAGAAAAGGAGCCATTCTATAGGGTATCATGGAATAAGGAGGAGGACAAAAGCCCAGTGTGTTTGGAGACAGGAAGATTCTACATACTACCATATGGATCATAAATGGAGTACTATTAATGATGAACTTCCAAGAGACTGATATATTATAGTATCTCAGCCGCCATACACAATTTTTCAAATTATATACTAGCTGATAATGTTTTCAGTTCACCATAACACTTTCTAAACATTGTATTGGATTCTCTTAATAAAGAAGATCTGGCTGTCTTGGAAGTTGCATCAAGTTTCAAGCTAAACGTTCTCTTCCAAGGAAGATTCTGATGTTGTTGTTGGTGGTGGTGGTGTCTTAATGTTGTTGTTATTTTTTTCTTTTATCGTGGGAATTTCCAACATAAACAATTACATGCAGTGTGTATAATTTGAGGGCTTCAGAAAGAGCAATTGAATTTTTAAAAACATTGAAATTTTTAACATAAAAATTACTTAAGTAATACCTCATTTTAGAAGTTTATGTAAATTATGTGAAATTCGTTTAGCACATTCATTATTCAAATAGCTTAAGAATATTTAGAGTAAAATGTTTTATTTTGTCTTTATTATGTGGCTGATTACTTCAACCTCATACTGTGCTTTTAAAATGGTAACAAAAGTTAAAGCCTATACTTTTCATTGGCAGCTTAAATTGTACTTCAATTGTACTGGCTAGAAAGTCAGTATAATCTTCAGAGTGAGTATAACAATATTCCCTAAGGGATCCCACAGAATAAGGACCAAATCTATTTCATGGCCTACAAAGGCTGCTTCCTGTCAGGGCTTCTTTTGCCTTTCCAATCTCTTTTTCCCTGATGCCTCCCTTATGTCCTTCAATCTAGCAACTCAGACTCTGGGCAATTTCCCACCTGTGTCTTGCCTCTTTTATTTCTTCCTCATTATGCTCATTGTATTTCCTTTGCTTAAAATTCTTTCTCTTCTTTCTATAATTCATAAAATCATCATTATAGTCTGGCTTTTAACTCAAATATGAACTTGTCTCTGAATCTTCCCCAGATAACGCCAAAGTAAAAGAGAAAGGGAGTGTGGTTTGTAGGTCAAGAGCATTGGCTTTGGAGTCAGACTTCCTGAGTTCAAATCTCAGCCCTACTGCCTGTTAACTCTATGGCCTTGAGCAAGGTACATTATCACTAAGGGTCTAAAAATATGGAGATAATATCCATCCCATCTTACTTCTTTTAGTTCTGTAAAGCACTTAAGAGAGAATGTGACCCATGGTAATTACTCAGTTAATATTAGCTGTATTATCTATTACTTCCAAAAGAAAAATCAATAGTATCATCAACTATGTTCCAATGTACCAATTCTATAGTTCTATCATTGCACATTTTATTGGATTATAGTTAGAGATACTCATGTCTGGCCCTCTTGCTAGACTGAAACACATTCATGTGTTCCCAAAGAGTTTTTAGTGCCTGGAACATATTTGGTTATAAGATATATTTATTAAATGATCTGTTTATTATGCTAGTTTCCATGGGTGATATCTTTTTAAGAAAAATAAAGGTAGAAAGGATATCTTCATGAAGGTTGTAGGAATGCTGCTATTCAACAAACACTCTGGGACTTGGTTGGTATTATGAGTAGTGAAAATAATGGCATCAAGAACCTCATATTCTATTATGGTTGGTCTTTCTGGCTTTAGAAGTGTCCCAAGAGTGCATGCCAATGATAAAATCGGGGATGTAGCAGAGAGAAAAATTATCAGTCTTTAGTAATCCTATATTGATATGTTAAATTATAAGATCTGGTATTAAAATATTTGTGGAGTCTCTGAAGTTTGGGGAAAAAAGCAAGCTTTGTAGCACTGAAGTCTGAAATAGCCTAATATTTTTTGTAAGATGTCATTTGTTGGTGAGGTCAAATATGTAGTGAATGCTTACAATATGATAACTGGGTACATTTATTCAAAGTAGCTTGAGAATAATTTACTATTTTTAAAATTAAAGCTACTGTTAAAATGAAAAGTAATTAAGAAATTATTTGGAAAACAAAAGTGTTCCTATATTTTTATCTAGTTATTTTCAATTCCTAAAAGATAAGCTAAACCCCATAGGGAAAGATTGCTCACCAAAAATCTTTTTTTACACTGGATATGTGTTGAAATGAAGTCATTTCAGAGTGACTACACTATTACTTTGTGAAATCTTCCTAATATGTTGGCAAACTACACAAGGAAGATAACTGATAGGCAGTTTAGTGTGTTCAATAAGAACCCTCTAGGTAAATAAGTATGCATTATTTATGCCTTCATGGACAAGCCATTGGAATAATGGTATTTTAACTTTTATTGGCATGGTATTTGGAAATTATTGTTAATTGCTATGAAACATCATTGCTATATAAAACATCTGCATTTACCATGGCAATTTTTCATAATATCTGCTCCATATCTAATTATAATATCTATTCCACATCTAAATAGCCTGTCTTTGCTCCAAAAATTTTCAGTGTAGTAAGAACAAAAAGTCCATGTCCATTCAAATAGCCCAATGGCTGGAGCTTCAAGCTGTTTGAGTCCCTTTAACTTCTTTTCAACTTTGGAATAGTCACATAATTAAGACTACATTGTGCGCTTGATTATCCAGTGGCTTCCATTTTGAATTACCTTAATTCACTTCAGTCTTTGTGCATAGAGCCTAATCACATGACTATTTCAACAATTCTTTCTTGAGGGCCTACTGTGTTCCACGCAATGTTATTGTGATATATCAATAACAAAATCAACCTAATGACTTATTGTTTATTTTAAAAAGTAGAGCTCATGATTAATAAAAGCTTTCTCATACACTCTCTGCTACCAAATATTTCACAAAAAGGCATTCAATATATATTAAATATCATATGAAACTTCAAAGAAGCTAGGAACATTTTTTCGGTAATAATTTAGCTTCTTATCCTTAGAAGTTTTAGATTCTTTTACAGAAACTTGTTCTATGAATGCACACAGAGAAATTCTTTTTCTTGCAAAGAAATGATGACTCACCACAGAAAATTACTCATTAAATTATGCTTATTATAAAAATTTGAATTTCTTTTCTTATAATAAAACTATTTCTCTAAATGATATGTTTTGTTAATGTATTAATATTTCAAAGTTCTCTCTGCACTGAGCAAAAACTTCTTTAAAGTGTATTATAATTTCTTAGAAAATTATTAGGATTTGAAAAATAGAAGCATTTGAACAGTATGCTATTTGGAAATTTGCATACTGCTCATTACTTCCACAAGTGTTAAAACATGCTACCCTTATTAGTATATTTTTTAACCTGGGAAACTGACATTAAAAGAGGAAAAGTAAATCAAGAAGCATAAATTTGTCTTTTGACATTGTTGCTAGTTTAATATAAAATAATAGACTAGGAATTTTGATGTCCAAGAATAATGTGTATTTTAATATCATAGTGTGTTAATAGAAAGAAATCATGAAGAATATGATAATTCTACTCCCTGAGAACTAAAGCAACTTGATAATGACCAAAACCCACATTGATATGGTGGAGAGCAGAGACTTTTGTTTTATGTATCCATTTTAAAAGGACTGCTTACTTCTCACAAGCAGTCAAGGAATAGTCCTGTAGCAATGCTAGTGAAGACCAAGCTATTTAAAAATCAAATAAGGCAGAGAAGGGTCATTTTTGCCCCTGCTACTCATCCTCATGGAAGTGCTGTTGTCCAACTAGTAACATACTTGCTTTCAGATGTCACACATGGAATCCCTTTTATGACAATATTCTTCAGAGAATGAGGTAACTCAAGGAATTAAACTTGGAGGAATTAATTTATTCTTATCATGTTGCATTTTTGTTGTTTAATGATGGCATCCTATCTATTATGAGGACTTTTGTTCAGCCAAGAATGAATCACCAAATACCCTATATGATGTTAAGGTTTTCAAAAGGAAATGGATTCTGTTTAGTCTCCTTCATATGAATGGTGGAGTCAGGATGCTCTCATCTTTATGTTAAAAAAATAGAATGACATCTCATGGTAATAGTAATGTGATGATATCTCGCTTTCTTTTTCTAATAGAGATTTCCCTAACAATGTCTGCTTTATATTTTTATAGGCACCTTGATTTGTGCTCAATAATTCCAATTACATTTACCTTTATCCTGTTGTGTCTGTTTGCATCTCAGTGACCACTGCTGTCTTCACTTTAAATTTATTATTTCATTCGAGGAATATTCTCAGATTTCAAAATTTAAGAAAAATGAGTCATTGTTAATCACCATGCAGCAAAAATAGATCACAGTGAATATGCTGAGGCAAGACAGTTTTTATTTATTAAATAATTGTAGTTGAACAATTATGTTTTGCTGAGTTTTAAGAAATCCACATTGGCTAATTCAATCAATCTGTTCAGACATGGCAAAAAACTAAACAGCAAATTTTATATATATATATATATATATATATATATATATATATATACACACACACACACATACATATATATGTATATATGTATATGTGTATATACACACACACATATATACACACATATATACATATATATGTACATACACACATATATACATATATATGTACACACACATATACATATATATGTACATACACACATATATACATATATGTACACACACATATACATATATATGTACATACACACATATATACATATATATGTACATACACACATATATCCATATATATGTACATACACACATATACATATATGTACATACACACATATATACATATATATGTATATACACATATATACATGTATATATACATACACATACATACATATATAGACATATATACATATATATATATGCACATCTTTCATAGCTTCTTAGTTCAATATATTTCATAGTGATAAGTAGCTAGGGAATATAAATATAAATCAATGGATATTTTCTAACTTCTGTAGTTAAAACAGAGAAGATAATTAAGGTGTTTGCTCCCAATGTGGACTTAGAAGTATAGAATAATAGCACAGATTTGTATTCTAAGATGCTAGTTTCATATCCATTCACAGCTGACCTTGGTAGGTCTTTTCCTTTCTGGAATGGGCACAAGTTATTTAAAAGGTTCTCAGACTTTTTTCTTTTGAATCAGAATCAACAGCATGGCCACAAGGGAAAAAAAGAAACAATAGCAATCAAACTAAACATCACCCTGAGTTTGCACTAGAAAGCACAGAAGTTGTGCTATTGCTTCCTCAAGCTAATCCCCATACAGTTTTTTCTAATTAATGGAAGGTTATACTCCGGTTCAGTTTAATGCAAACAAACTCAATTGTTGGAGAAATCAATAATGTTGAACAGAAAAAAGTACTGATGAAGTGATGGGGCTGTTGGATGAGAAAGTGTATGGAATGTCTGTTCTTGCAATATTGTTCATTTATTCATGCATTTGCAGTAATGAGAAAAGCTCTATTACCTACCAAAAAAAGAGCTTAAGCACTGGCTCCATCCCATTCAGTGCACTACTTGTATGTGTGTGCTTGTTGGCAATCTGTTCTAGTGGAAAATAATGCTCACCAAATATAATAGCATAAAAGTCAAGCCAGGGATTGTAAACAGTTAAAATCAGAGAGATCATCTCATCAATGGCCTTTTCTAAAGTAAATTACACTGGAAGCTAGCAGCATAGATTTGCCTACAGTCTAATAATATTAATTAGGAAGCTTTTTAATAGCAGTACACATCAATGACCCCATGTACATTACATATGTATGTAGATATGTATTATACATATTATATTATACATTTTGAACTAATATATAAGTATCTAACATAATATAAATATATAATATTAATATAGAATATATAAGTAGTTTTATTATATTAAGTATTGTTATATTTCATATGCATTATTTATATGTTTCATATATATTTATCAAATGATCATTTATAAAGTTTCATTTTTCCATACTTTCATCAAGTGATGGGATAGCATCAGAGAGGTTAGTTGATTTGATCAAGGTCACATAAGTCGAAAAGGGCAAGACTGGAACTGGAACCTAAATCTGAGGTTTTCTAAGACCTCTGATCCTCCATCATGCTACAATCACTTTTTCTGTCAAATCCAGAAAAAAATAGAAAAGATGCAAGTTGATTTTATACATTAGTAACCCACACCAAATATTCATATTGGAAGTGTGATGACTGAATATTTACTATTACTAATAATCCAACAACTAAAAATGTTGGTTTTTTTATTAAGATAATTTCTGGTTGCAATACTGAACCAATCTGTATGTTTCATTGGTTCAATGTATGATTTTGATTTTTTCCATTCTGCTTTGTTTTACAGAAGAGGCGTTACAACAAACCTAACCATTGTAAGACATGGGTTTTGATATTTAGGGTTTTTTCGAATAATCAGCCTTTTTTCACATTATACGCCTTGTAACACACAAGTTGGCAAATTGGTTTTAGGAGTGCAAACTATGATCGTAGCCAGGTTTTTCTTCAGCCTCCAAGAGAATCTAAGTCTGACTTTAGCTCCATTTACACCATAGTTTGTACACCAATTCTATTAACTAATATGTTCTTTGAGAGTTAAAAGGCAAATGACTTGAAAAGAAATTCAGTACTTATTCATCTATATTCCTGTTTTCTTTTTCTAGTCATTATACATTCATTGACCCGAGTTTCCCTTATAATTTAGGTTTAAGATACATCAGATAGTACTGACTGAGGTACCATTTTATCTTAGCACACACAGGCTTTTCAGACGAATGTTTATGGTTCTTGTATGAGGCTATTTTTCCTATCAGCTCCATAGTAATGAACAAGCACTGGGGTATGAACACAGGAATCTGCTTTGTCTATCAGTCTTTCTGGGAAAGACAGAATGATTTCAGATTAATAGAAATGGAGTTTTGTGAGATGGCTGAAATGCAACAATGTTGTGTAAGATTGCATGTGGTCAGCAAAGAAAAATGGAGTTTTTCCCCTTGGACCTATGTTTGCAGACAGTTCCAAAGATGTGAGAAGCTTTCAGAGTTAGTCTCAGTTAAGAATCCCTCACTTGCAGATTCATATGCCAGACTCTAAGTCTCTGCTTTACTTTTATAACATCTGAAAGACAAAAAAAAACTATTGAAATAAACCTACCAATCATTGCTTTAAATGATGGGCATAAGTACAGATATGTGCTAAAGCAGTCTGTTGTCTGGTTTTCCAAATTAAAACTTTTAAAATGATTACTGACCTGAATAGAATTAAAAAGAATCCTCTATGGCAAAACATAGAATTTTAATTTTAATTTTAGAAAACTACACAGACTCTAACAGAACAAAGTGATGTAACCAAATTAAGATTGTACTCTATAAATTAAAGCCAATTTATAATCTATACCTTCTTATTTCAAGCAAATGCTGATTTGATAACAATATAGCACAAATTCAAGAGAACTAATGATTAGAATATTTCTCTTTTCCTTTCTTTAGACTATTTCTGTGTATTTCTTTCCCCAAAAGAGTCATGAAGTACAGAGAATGGAAGGCTGTCCTATCATTATCCATCACTGACAACAGAAAATTCAGGACTGTCAATGTATAAGTTATAAGTAAAGAACCAGAACAAAATTAAGAATAGCATGTGAGTGAATACTTTGGTTTACCTTTTATCATGTTTGGGAGTACTGTAGATGTTGGAGTGATGGTTTTGAACTGTAAGTAAGAACTTTTGAGTGATGGTCTCTCTGGATTTAATTTTAGAATAAATTAATGTTTTGAGGAGGTGAAGGATATATACAAAATATTGATTTAGAGCAGTGGTCCCCAACCTTTTTGGCAGCAGGGACTGCTGCTCCTATGAAAATCTAAGGCCTGATGATCTGAGATGGAGTTGAGGCAGTGATGATAGCACTGGGGAGCGGCTGAGAATACAGAGGAAGCATTACTAACTTGCCCACTGCTCATCTCCTGCTGTGTGGCTCCAGTTCCTAATAGGCCATGGACCAGTACCAGTTCATGGCCCAGGGGTTGGAGATTCCTGATTTAAAGAGATCAATTTTGTAGAAGTTTGGAAGACAGAGAGAAAGAGGAGACAAGGGAAAGGGAGACTGATTAAGGTAGTATGGTGTAGTCCTGGTAAGGTAATGAGGATGGTAATAGAAATGAAAAGGCTCTTAAAAACATAGAATTATTTACAGGACATAAAAGAAGAGGGGATAAAGACTAACAAATGACAAAATTTCAAGCCAGAGTAACTAAGAGAATGAATGACTGGATAGGAGACTGAAATAAGGAAGTTTTGAAAGGGATGGGAGAAGAAATGAGTTTGACCTCAGACAAGTTGAATTGAAAGGGTCAGTGAAACATCTAGTTAAATATTTTTACTAGGAAACTAGACATGAGGAACTTAAATTCTGGACAGTTGTCTGAGTCATAGAATCTGATTTAAGAGTAAATTTACATAGGTGGAAGATGAAATTCTGAGATTATATCTGATCTCCAAATTACAGAGTACTTACTATGTCACATTGAAATTTTAATGTGTGAAGTGAACTGGAACAAGAGGCATGATTTGGTGCATGATGTGTGCAAACTAGCTAAAATATTTTGCTATAGAATTAATATTTACAATTGGCTCAGAGCAAGTTGCTTTGAATTTGCCACATGTCATTTCTTAATCCCAAAATGCAAGGACTGTTGGTACTTTTTGTAGCCATGTCCACAGAGCTATGAGATGTTTTAAAAACAAGTACAACTCTGTTATTTTAACAATTAAATATTCAAATAAATATGCTCCCTATATTTATCAAACTTGTGAGTAATCACATTTAAAGAAGCATGACATGTTACACAAGTGTTTCCATGGTGATTGCTACTTAAAAGAAAGAGAGTTCCAACTTTGGCAGAGAGAATCAATATAAAGGATCGTCAAAGCCAAAGGGAAAATATTTAATAAAAAATACCAAAGAAACAATATAATAAAGATAAGTTATGTTTTTACAAAATTATGATTTTTGAAAGTTTCTGAACTTCAGTTATAGGTGATAGTAAAATTGAGATAAATGCCAACATTCTAAATGTATGGTGTGTTATCCATTATTTGGGCAGAATTAATAATAGTACCATTATAGACCTCATAATCTATTCAAAAAGGACAACAGAAAAGGAATTTGGAGCCAGGTATGGGACTGAGCTGGTCACTTTTCTATGTGCGCTTCAGCACATCAATTAACCTCTCAGAAATTTCCTTCCTTGGCCAATGAAGTGGGAAAACACTACCTAATTGAGTTTCTCTGATCTATGAGGATGAAATTAGATAACATGGAAGAGTTCCTTCAATGTTCAGGTTGGCTATTATCATTCTTGTTAGTTTATCTGACCAAACACTTGGCACTGTGGGGAAATCTACATTATCTCTAAAGCAGGTACTAATGTGATACCATCTGAAGAAAACACCTGCACAAATTTCTGCCAGTGCATCTTACCAGGAAAAAAGAGTTCATTTTTCTCTCCCACACCATAGAACGTGAAACTCTCCATCTGAGCCCTGGTCAATTTCCCATGATTTTCTGCATTGAGAGTGAGAGCTGGGAGAGGTTACTAATGGTACTATAACAACACAGGCTTACAAAAATGACTTGTAGGGCCATTCTGCCTTGGATCCTTTAGAATTATCTCAGGCATTCCTGATGGCTTTAATCAGTCATCACGGGCCTTTCTATGCTCCACTGAGCACCTCAGAAGCTGCTGCTATGGGTAGGTTGCTAGTCTTGAGTCAGTGAATCTATTTAATGCAGATAAAAATTTTGTCTGGGAAGGTGAGCTTGGGGTGGGAGGAAGGAAAATGGTTTTCTCTCCTTTGTGGTCTGGAATTGATTCTCAAAGCAGCTGGAAGAATGAAAAACACATTAAACAAACGATGAGGGCATCAGAGAGCTTGCCTGTAAGTGCTAAAAATGACCAGAAAATGGAAAATATACACTTTAACATTTAAATCTCTTAGCTTCTGTGATCTTAAAGAACATTCCGAAGGATGCTTCTGTATTATGTTAGAACAGAAGTCATGAAAATCTCCTATCTCATAAAATAATCAACCTTCATAGGTTGGAACACTTTGTAGCGGAAATTCTCCAGTCATTTCTTATAAAATGCATATTGTTACTTATTTCTTAAAAGTCAATAAAAGAGTAGCTGAATGTAAGATCAATGTGTCCAGAAAGCAGATTCACTAATTTTTGTTAGATGAACCCATTGTATGCTAGCTGCAGCTTAAGTTGCTAATTAAATCTACTTTGTATAAAATTTTATTTGATATTTTAATGTTGAAATGAATATATTTCTGAGATGTTTCATGGCCCTAAGTCATAGGAAAATAAATATTTCTGTAACCTTTGTAGCAGTTCATTTCTAAGCATTGAAAACAAAGTGGAAATTAAGGAGCTCACTGAGCCCTTTATGCTTACTTTATTAAATATGTCATGGACCCTATTATAAAATTAAAATATTACACAAAAGTCAGTATAAGACTTGGTTCCTGGCAATGCCAGACCCAACTTAGTGTAGCATGCCCTGTGATCCATACTGGGGCTCCTTCATACACTCTTTTTTGATGACCTTTTAAACTTTTTTCCATGTCTAACCTTTTCTTTAGTCTTTGTTACCTTCTTCCAAAAGCTCGGTCCTCTAGAACAGCAGTCTAAAAATAGTATGATGCTATACTCTTATCCATAAAACAAATGTAAATACATACCATCAAAATATGTATATTTATTATAAAGTATAAGCATAGACTACTACACTAATATGTTATGAAGGTTATAAAATATGTACTAAATAGAAATTTACACAACTAAAGATGAAATAAGTATTAATGTAAAATGACTTTATTTTATTGTATTCATTTAAAATACAAAAATATTTTTCACCTCAAAATTGAATGTGTCAGATCTGATAAAATTAGGGTTTTTTTTTGTGACTGATGAGGACAGTACTGGAGGTAGGAGAAAAGTCGTTTTTTCCATTTGCTTGTTGTTTACTCATGCTCATGTCATTTGTATTACCTACATACAGAGTTTCTTGTAGGAATCTCTAAACACTTGCCTATTTTAAAACAACTTGCATATTTTGTGAGGGTTAATTTACTTAAAACTAGATACTATAAAATATCAAGCCACTTAGCAGTTTCAAGAGTATTGCATTTAGTCACACTAAGGTGACAGTGTATGAATGAGGGGACCTCAGTAAATCTCTGTGCAGGGTGAGACTCCTACTCTTTCTCAAATGAATGCTTTGATTTACATGTGTGATATGTGAGGAGCTGAAGTACAAACCAAACAATCATGTCAGTGTCAATCTGTATTTTAAATATTAGTAAAGCTTAAGTTTTTATTTAAAATAGAGATATGGTCATAGAAATGCTCACATTATCTTCCCACACTCCAATGGATTATATTGAGTAATCTTGGGGACACATATCTTTCAACCTAAAATCAATTTTTTCATACACACAGTGTCATGTCAATGTTCTCACAGGTTTCCTTTCTCTTTGTGACCATAATAGTTTCACAGGTTTTGGAGCACAATTGTTAAATACCTACCAATTAAACCTTACAGCCATAACTAGTCCAGCACTGTCTGTTATATCTTTGAGGTCCTACAGTTTCTTTTCTTCTTTGGAAACAACACATCTGGCCAGATGGCCATTTGTTTGCAATCTGTTTCTAAGAACTAATTTTCCATTGGGTGCAAACATGTAACTGGTTCCAAAGTTACCACCCAAATGCCAAGAACTTGAAGACATCTGGTGGAGTTTTTATAAATGAGATCCCTGATTAGGTTCTTAGGTTTGAAGAGACAAAGATCTCAAGACTAGTGCTCCTCACACACTTTACTTTTGCAGAGCTTACAATGGCAGCAGCCTCTTAGCCTCTTGAAATGCCACTGCCTAGAATGAATAAAGAACTGCAATTGAAGAAATTCATAAATGGCGAGAAGAGAAATGGCACCTAGATTGAGATAAGTCTCTTTGAGTAGAAGGTGAAACTTCCAGAAAGATGCTGTGTTAGGTAGAATAATAGCTTCCAAAAGTGACCATGTCCTAATGTGTGGAACCTATGACTATATTATGCTACACGGTAAGGAGAAATTAAGGTGGCAGGTGGAATTCAGCTGACTTTAAATATGGAAATTATCCTGGATTATTTGAGTGGGCCCAATGAAATTATAAGGATCCTTTTAAGAGGCAGAAGGAGGCAGGAGAGGCAGTGTGAGAGGAATGCAGCATGAGAACAACTCAGTGGCCATTACTGGCTTTGAAAAAAGAGAAGCCAAGGAATATGCGCTGCCTCTAGAATCTGGAAAAGGCAAAGAAACCAATTCTCCCCTATACCCCACAGAAAGGAACACAACAATAACTTAAATTTTAGCCTAGCGAGATCTATTCCAGACTTCTGATCTTTGGAACTGTGAAATAATAAATTTGTATTGTTTTAAATCACTGTTTATGGTAACTGTTACAGCAGCAATAGTAAACTAATAGAGATGCCTTAGGAAAAAAATACTCACTTTAGAAGAATGATTTAACTGTAAGAAATGGAAGAAGAGAAAATGAGGAACACAAGCTAAAGGAGGCTCCTTGTGAGAAGCTTAAGATAAGTGCTTTCTCCTAGGAACCTTAGAGACAAAAGGGCGTATTTATCACACAGCCTTAGGTTTCTCCTTCTTAGATTATAATCTCTACCCTATCCTCCAGTTTTGAATGGTGCTGAAACCAAGGAAGAAGGAAAATAAAAAGGGGTAGAAGCTTGCCCTAATCTGGCTGAAACTGCTGTTATTTTGAGAACACTAAATTGAAAGGAGACATTTCCAAATGGTTAAGTCACTGATGAGATGCCTTGTCAAGAAAACTGTGAGTCTTTCAAGGAACTACAATTATTGACTAGATTAGGAAGTATACATTTCCAGACACCATCTGCTGCAGATATTGATTAATATTCCTCTTTGTTTGGTCGCCTGCAGACGTCATTAAGTCACTAACAGTGAGGTAGCTTAATACCTAAGATGGCCGACGGCTGATGCAATCGAGACCTCACACTGCAGCAGGGACCTTCTGGGTGTGGAAAGACCCTAATTGCGGAAACAGAACAATGGAACACCACGCCCAGCACATCCAGGACCAAAGAGCCTTTAAAAACAATTCCCTTACCCCCTGCACGCGCGACTTCTCTGGCCCCTAATCCCAGGACCAGTGAACCTCGCCTGCAGACCCCCAATAAAGCCTGTCCAGTACTCCACTTTGGTACTCTGTGCTTTTTATTCGATTCCAGCCAATCATTTGGTGCTGAAACCCGGGAGGGGTAAGTGCTGCCGCCCAGGGCGACAGCCACACTCCCTGGACCGCCTCACATCCTCCGCCGTCTGGGATCTGGGCTGTCCATAAGTAATTGTTTTCTCCTCTTGCTACATTGTGTCTCTCCCTCCTTCCCGGGAGGCTAGCCCTAGCCACGGCCGCGCCTAGTGCCTCCCCATCACCCGCCTCTTCAGAAGGGGTTCCACTACCAGCCACTCTCGGAGACGTCTGAGACTGACCGGTTCGGCTCCGTGGCTCTGGCCACACCGATCCTCAGGTTCCAGGGAGGGACAAGGATGCTCCTCCCTTCCTGCAACCTCCGGTAGAGACAACTTTAATAACAAAGTTCAAGAGAGGGGATATAATATGGGCAACGCTGAGTCTAAACCAGACCCCTAAACCTCGAGCACTGGCCACCTACGGGCACCTTTGATTTTCAGGTCTTCAATGACCTAGACTCCTTTCCTAAGCTCAATTCTAAAGACATTGAAGTTCCGTACGTTCAGGCTTTTTGGGATCTGCGTTCCCGCCCCGACCTATATAGTCCTTGCTCTACCCTCCAAATCCTTCTCGCTCACACCCCACATAGTCCCTCTACCTATACTACTTTACAACCTACCGTCTCTTTGTCTGATCCTACTCCACAGCCTGATCCCCTCCCTTCCAACACTACTCAGTCTTCACCTGACTCCCTCAGACCACCCCTTGAGCTCACACCGGATCAAGAGCTCCCCGACCTCTTTGGGTCTCCTCCACCCTATCGACCCCCTGCACCTCTGGTCCCCCCTGAACCCCCTGTTCAGCCTACACCTGACTCCTCTACGTCGCCTTCCACTCCACCACCTCCCTCTCCTCTCTTCTCTCCGGTGGCGGCTCATACCTGATTTCACGGCCCACGCGACCCCGACTCCTCCACTGGTCGCCTCTTCCCTCTCTGAGAGGTGGCTGGAGGAGATGGGATCATCCGAGTTCATGTCCCTTTCTCCCTCCACGATCTCTCACAGATCGAAAAACACCTTGGCTCCTTCTCGGCTAATCCCTCTAACTATATAAAAGACTTCCATACCTGGCTCAAGCCTATGACCTGACTTGGCACGACATTCATGTTATCATTTCCTCCACTCTAACTCCTGAGGAACGTGACTGTGTCAGGGCGGCTGCAATCCAACAGGCCGACCGGGACCACTGAGTTGACAACACGGTCCCTATCAGCGAAAACGCCATCCCCCCCCCCCCCCCCCCATGAAGACCCCCACTGGGGCTATCAGCCAGGACAGGGCTCTAACCTACCCCAGAGAGACCTATTTATCCGCTACCTCTTGCGGGGCGTGGAGATAGTCTCCAACAAGATTGTTAATTTTGACAAGCTCCAAGAGGTTACCCAACAGGCTGATGAAAACCCTGCCCTCTTTCTAAACCGTCTTCAAGAGGCCCTTACTCAATACACCCAGCTAGATCCCAACTCCCGTAGCAGGGCCACCGATACCCTGATCCAGGACCTGGTAAAAATGGCCTTTAAGGTTTTCAGTGCCTGAGAGGAAACGGCTGAAGCCGCCAGGTGGGCTCACCTCCACCAGAAGGTAAGCCTCCAAACCCAAACTCTGGTTGCAGCCCTCTGGCCCGCGCTGGGTGGACCCCCTCCAACTGCCGGCGGCAGCGCCCGCCCTAAAAGCACTCTGCCTGGGGCTTGCTTCAAGTGTGGTAGGCCGGCCGTTGAGCACGGCAATGCCCCAACCCTCGGCAATGCCCCAACCCTCGCCAACCTACCAAGCCTTGCCCGCAATGCAAACAACTGGGCCATTGGAAGCCAGACTGCCTGAGTCTTCTCCAGCCCCCTGCATCTCAACGTGGGGTGGGGTGGATGAAGGACAATACCCAGTCCTTGACTTCCTTGGTCTCGCTGATGACTGAAGAGGCCCAGGCTCCAGCACTCCGGTCACCCTCGTGGAGCCCAGGGTTACGCTCCAGGTAGTGGGTAAGTCCATCATCTTCTTGGTGGATACGGGGGCTACCTACTCAGTCCTTCCCTCTCATTCAGGCTTAGTTCTTCCTTCCCAGGTCACTGTTGTCAGGGTAGATGGGACCCCCTCTAATCCCCTCCAGACCCACCCCCTGTCTTGCTCTTATGAAGGTACACCTTTCACTCACTTGTTCCTCATTACGCCATCTTGTCCTGTCCCTCTACTCGGCTGCGACATATTATCCAAACTTCACACCACTATCTCCTTCAACCACATAGCACCCTCTTTCATCCTGGCCCTAAGCCCCACTCCACCTCCCGCCTCAACCTTCCCTGCTACAGCCCTCCTCCCCGATGTTAACCTGGGTGTCTGGAACACAGACACTCACCACGGTCGCCATTCACCATACTCTTATCCAAATCCGCCTAAAAGACCCGTCGTCCTTTCCAAACTGTCCTCAGTTCCCCATCTCCAGGCAACACCTACAAGGACTCAAACCTATAATTTCTCGCCTACTATCTCAAAACCTCCTTGTCTCTACCAAGTCGCTGTGCAACACTCCCATCCTACCTGTCAAAAAGCCCTCCGGACAATACTGCCTGGTCCAAGACCTTTTTATCATTAACTCTGCTGTAGTTCCCATTTCCCCGGTAGTCCCCAACCCCTACACTCTCCTCTCTCACATTCCACCAGACACTTCCCACTTCTCGGTCCTCGACCTCAAAGACACTTTCTTCACTATCCCTCTACACCCAGACTCTACCTTCCTCTTTGCTTTCACCTGGGGAGACCCTGACACACATCGAACACAGCAACTCACCTGGACGGTCCTTCCCCAGGCTTTCGTGACAGCCCTCACCTTTTCGGGCAGGCCCTTACATCCGACCTTGTCGACTATGACCTCGCTCCCTCCACTGTCCTTCAATATGTCGATGACTTACTTATCTGCTCTCCCTCCCACAAAGACAACATCGATGTGTCCACCACCCTCTTTAATTTCCTTTTCTCAAAGGGATACCGCATGTCCCCATCTAAGGCCCAAATAGCCCAAACCACTGTTACCTATCTAGGTCTTTCCCTCTCCCCTTCTAAGCGGGCCATCACTGTCAATCGTCTCCGGGCCATCCAAAGCCTCCGGCCTCCACAAACCGCAGCTGAGATTCAATCAGTCTTAGGCTTTCTTGGCTTCTTCCGCCACTGGGTTCCTAATTTTGCCCTCCTCGCTAGGCCCCTATATTAGGCCATAAAAGACACCCCAGAAGGCCCCCTAACCTCTCTCTGAGATTACTGGTACCTACAACCGCCTAGTCTTGGCCCTGGCCACCACGCCAGCACTCTCACTCCCTAACCCGACCAAGCCATTTGTCCTATATGTAGACCAACAAAAACAGACAGCTGTTGGGGTTCTCGGACATCCTGCGGACCCTCACTTCTTACCCATCACTTACCTCTCCAAACAGCTGGATCTCACTGTTCAAGGATGGCCACTCTGCCTTAGGGCCTTAGCCGCAGCAGCCGAACTTACAAGAGGCCCTTAAAGTCAACCTGCAGGCCCCTCTCACTGTCTGCTCATCCCATAACCTAAAAGACCTCTTATCGCCTCAACCCCAACCCTTCCTCAGCCCTTCGCGACTCCAACTCTATCATCTCCTTTTCATCAAAAATCCTACCATCACCCTTGAAACCTGCTCACCGCTAAACCCTGCTACCCTTCTCCCTGAGCTCGCACCCACCACCTCTACACACAACTGCCATGAGCTTCTCCCCTTCTTTCAAGCTCCCCACAGTGACTTAACAGATTCTCCCCTCCCAGACACAAGTGCCACTATATTCGTAGACGGGAGCGCATTCAAAATTCCCAATGGGCCCACGCAAACGGCCTACGTGGTAGTCTCTGCCACCTCAGTCCTCGAGACGCAGGCCTTGCCCCCAGGCTCGACCTCCCAACAAGCTGAACTGATTGCCCTCATCAGGGGCCTTCAACTCTTTAAACAGCAGACTGTCAACATCTACACTGATTCCATGCCTTTCTCATAGCTCACTCACACTGCATGCTTTGGCAAGAACGGGGCTTCCTCACTACCAAAGGAACCCCCATCCAAAATGGTCCCCTGATAGCCAAACTCACCAGAGCTGTTCAAGAACCCAAACAGGTAGCTATTATACACTGCCGGGGCCACGAGCATGGCTCCTCTCCCATAGCTCAGGGAAACAATTTTGCTGACGCTACAGCAAGAGACACACAGCTCAGCGGTCCCTTATCCGATCAGGCCCTTCTCCCTTCTGCCTCTTACATTCCCCGCTTACACCCACCTACCTTCCCGATGAAGTGTCTCAATACCCTGACCCTGAAAAACGGGGAGACTGGTGGTACTCCCAGGGACTCTTCCTTCTGCCTCAAAAACAGCGACATGACATCCTCCGGGGCATTCATAATTGCCTCCACATAGGCCCCAAGGCCTTATTCAATTTCCTCTCACCTATCCTTCATCCCAAAGGGCTTCGACAAGGCCTAAAAGATATCCAGGCCACCTGCCCCACCTGTAACCGCTCCAATCACCAAGGCGCACTTCACATTTGCCGACCCCTACACCAAATGCGGGGACACCTTCCAGGCCAAGATGGGCAATTAGACTTCACCCACATGCCCCGCAAGAGGGTGGATCGAGGCCTTTCCTACCTCTAAAGAAACAGCTACCACAGTCGCTGATATTCTCATAAGAGAGATCACCCCCCGGTTTAGACTGCCAATGACACTCCAATCAGACAATGGACCAGCTTTCATGTCCAAAGTCACAACTGCAGTCTCCTCCACCCTAGGCATCACCTGGAAACTCCACTCGGCCTATCACCCCCAGTCCTCAGGTAAGGTTAAGTGAGCCAATGGCCAGCTAAGAGAACAACTGACTAAGCTCTCTCTAGAGCTTCACCAGTCTTGGCCTACCCTCCTACCTCTCGCTCTCGCTCGCCTTCGGGCCACCCCCCGGAGCCCTTTAGGGCTCAGCCCCTTTGAACTTTTGTACAGGCACCCCTTTCTCCTCATGCCCGATCTCCCCACCTGCCCTCCGCCATTAGCTTCCTACCTCTCTTATCTTTCTCTCCTCCGATTTCTTCTCTGAGAACACGCCAAGAATACTCTACTTACCCCGGTGACTAGCTCCAGCCCCACACCCAGGCTACACCCCAGAGACCAGGTTCTTATTAAATCTCTAGACCCTAAACCCCTATCTCCCAAGTGAGAGGGACCCTACACCGTCCTCCTTACAACCCCGTCAGCCATCAAGGTCCTAGGCCTGACTCCCTGGGTTCACCTTTCCAGAGTTAAGCCCTTCACACAAAATGAGACCTGGACATGCTCTCCTTCTGGCCCTGTGTCTCTTACCCTACCTAGACAGAAGCCGGGCTCCAATCCCTTTGTTTGGTGCTTTTAAATGACAGAAAACTGGACTGAGGCCTCTCAAACAAAAAGCGCTCTCCTAGCCACCGCTGATTGCCCCATGACCGGTTGCCAGCACTCGATTCACCTTAACTTCATCTTTCATAGCCTTGCTCCCAATGGCATGAAACACTCTGCCTTATGCTTTCTCTATGACCAAAAGATTGACTACTGCAAAAACTCCTACATAACCGAAAATGTTGGGTGCCCATATCGGACTTGTATCATTCACACCACCACCAGTGGCTACCCAGGCTATCCCTCTCCCCGCTTCCGCCGCATAAAGGGGAGAAACTTCACTCTCGAAATCCCCGACCCCTGGGACAACCGCTGGACTTCCAGGGTACCAGTGGCCATGTATTGGGCGATAAGCGACTCATATCCCACCAGCAAGCTTTATATCTTCCGAGTGCTAACCCAAATACTTTCCATGGTCCACCGCGAGATTGCTAAGGCTGAGGTAACGTTGCAGAATAAACTTGCCCCAGAGGCGACCCCTTCTCTTCGCTGGCCCTTTTACGAGAAGGCCTCCTGATTGCTAACTCATCAGGCCTTACTAACCTTACCTCCTGCTTCATGTGTGCAGCCCTGGGCCGCCCCCCTCTCATAGCCGTCCCCTTATCCCAGGTTCCTACAAACTACAGACCCCACTGCGATACCCCCACCCATAGAGGGCGTCAGCCTCTACACACAACACCTTGACCTCCTTCCTATCTGTTTCACCAAAAATAACGCTTACAACACCACCCACCAGCTAAGCCACCCATATTACAGCCCACCAGGCACCTTTATATGGTGTAATAGCACTATCCTTAAAAACCTTTCCACCCTGAACCCCTCTGACGTGTGCCTGCTGGTCACACTTGTTCCCCAGCTAACCATCTATACCCCTGGAGAACTGACTCAAGGGTTCTCCTCAATCCCTCCAGGTCCTTCCCACTTAAAGAAACAGGTCGCCTTCTTATCGGTTGTAGCAGGCATTTCTTTAACAGCTTCCCTTCTAGCCGCAGGCCTCAGTGCTGGGGCCCTGGTACACTCCATTCTCTAGACCCACGAACTAACCAACCACCTCCAGCTTGCCACTGATGCCTCCGCTGAGTCCCTAGCGGCCTCCAAAGTCAAATTACATCCCTAGCCCAGGTAATGCTTCAAAATCACCATGCCCTCGACCTCCTCATGGCAGAAAAAGGAGGCACCTGCCTCTTCCTCAAAGAAAAATGCCATTACTATATCAATGAATCAGGTATTGTAGAGACTCAGGTAACAGCACTGCACAAACTTAGCACAGACCTCCAGTGGCAGAGGTTCAACAGTGCTGCCACTTCATGGTAGCAGTCATCCGTGTTTTCCCTCCTCGCACCCCTGCTGGGACCCCTTATTTTAATCTGCATAATCCTCTTGATAGCACCTTGTTTTATCCAATTTGTCAAAAACCGTATTGATGATATTTCTAAAAAAACTTTTCACCAGATGCTCCTCCAGCCTCTCAGCCCCTATCAATCAACCCATCCCCCAGTGCGGTAACTGAGATACTCCTGCTCCTTAAGCGACACCCCCAACAATGCCCCTTGTCAGCAGGAAGTAACTAGACGACTGCGTCGCCCATTTTCCTATCTTAAGGAGTCGGGAATGTTAAGTCGCCTGCAGACGCCATTAAGTCGCTAACAATGAGGTGGCTTAATACCTAAGATGGCCGACGGCTGATGCAATCGAGACCTCACACTGCAGCAGGACCTTCTGGGCATGGAAAGACCCTAACCGTGGGAACAGAACAATGGAACGCCCAGCACATCCGGGACCAAAAGTGCCTTTAAAAACAACTCCTTCACCCTCTGCACGTGCGACTCCTCTGGCCCCTAACCCCGGGACCAGTGAACCTCACCCACAGACCCCCAATAAAGCCTGTCCAGTACTTCGCTTTGGTACTCTGTGCTTTTTATTCGATTCCGGCTGATCACTCTTCTTTTACTGAAACTCAGAGAGGCAGCTTACTGGTAAGGTGGGGAACTGGTGCTAACTTAGTAGGTCATTCTGTTTAATACCCTGTTCTGGTGTTTGGTCACTTTTGGCGACTATGGTGACATCACTATAATTTATCCCAAAGCAGCTCTGACTGACATGTGCTTATGTATATAGACATATGTGTATATAACACATACCTGTGTTAATAGTTAATTCACTTTTGTGTGTCCCTTTATTTTAATGACAATGTCCACAACTGTCTGAAGAAACTGTCAAATTCTTGCATTCTTCTAACTGGAAAAATAATACAGAGTCTCCATTCTCTAGCTAACAACATGCTCTTCTTTCTTCCTGTGACTATGATTTCTCCAAATAACAGAGAGAAATTAGAATTAATAATAATTTCTTCAGATTATTTTATTTTTATTTTAATGTTTCAAGTGACATTTCAGGTACCTGCCCTAGCAATGACCTGGAAGACCTAAATGAATAAATGTTCTAGTGGTCACACCTGTTTCAACTTGCAAAGAAAGGAAATTTGAACCTGTCCTGTACTCATTGTGATATACATACTATAGAACTTCATCATCTATTAAACAGAATAAATATAATTAGCTATTATACCAATGTAACTGACTTGCCATTAAATTCAAATAAAGCTCTGGTATGTATCAATGTTGATGATTCTGCTTAGGGAAATAATCCAGGATAGAGATAATACAATGGCTTTTTAATTCCCATTTGGTGTATGGTACTATTTATAGGATGATACCAACTTTGAGAAAAGATAGTCAGATTTTAATATTCACAAATGAATTTGCTTAAAAAGATCATATGCCATGAAAGTATAATTGTGTTTTGTGGTGCCTCAATGGGATCTTATCTTATTTCATGAAGAGGTTTTTAAATTATATTTAATATGATCTGATTTGTATTAAATAAAGCTGCAGGTTATTTGCTAAAGTCAGTTGGAGACAAGTACAATGAAAAATAGGACTGTGACTACTCACATATAAAGTTCTGGAGGTCAGAAGTCTGATTCAGAGAATGAGTTTAAATCTTGAATCGAACTCCAATTAGTTAAATCAATTTATGTGATTAGATTAAATCGTTGGACCTACTTTTCAGCTACTGTTCACTCAAAAAACATATATTGAGCAGTTAATTGAGTCAGTAACTGAGCCAGAAGCTTGGAATACCAAGTAAGAAGTTGTCCTGGTTTTTAAAGAATTTGCAGTCAGGTACAAGAAAAAAAAGTCCAAGAAAAGAAAAAATTGGCATGCAGTGATATAAATGCTACAAGAGAGACTTCTTCAAAGTGCTAGGAGAGTGCAGAGAAAATGTTATTAATTTTTCCAGGTTACGGAATCATAAATAAAATAGCTTTTGAGTCTGGATTAATTTCCCTCTTCCCCTCACTTCCCTCTTCTTTTCCTTTTCTCTTCCCGTCCCTCCTTTCTTTCTTCCTTCCTTTCTTTTCCTTTCTCTTTCTCTTTCTCTCTCTCTCTCTCTCTCTCTCTCTCTCTCTCTCTCTCTCTCTCTCTCTCTCTCTCTCCTTCCTTCCTTCCTTCCTTCCTTCCTTTCTTCCTTGCCTGGCCACCTCATTCCAGAAAGGAGTTCCATAAAATGATTTAAAAGATAAATATCAAATTTAAAAGTAAAATATCAAAATTAAAAGAAAAGCAAAGTTCAGTTCATAAAATATAGCCAGAAATATAGTTGGGAAAATGCATACTCTTGATTGTAGATAGAAGTTCTGGTAACCACTATTAAAGGGAAAAACTGGTGGGTTTCACTATTGAGCATTGATAAATTAGTATAAACCAATCCATTGGGTGAAGTAAAACCACTCTGATCCTTAGATCAGCCAAGGAGACATGCACCAAGGTGTATTCATAAAGAATATGTGGCAGAAAGATATGATAACATCCATAACAGAACCATGCAGGAGAAATAAGTCAGATAGAACTTACAGGAAAAGTAATAGTTTATTAGGTAGAAGCAAAGGAGATGTATTTTCCATTGAAAGGAGGAGCATGTGCCATTTGTTAGAAGCCCACAGCATTTTTCAGCTTGTTTGGTAAAATTAGGGCATAGAAGGGTTAGACTGAAGGTAAATATGATGAGTTTATGCTTGAGAGGATAACTGAAGTCACATTGTGCATTGTGAAAAGTTGGAAGCCACGAATGGAGCTAGTATTGAGCAGGTAATACAATCTACTATTTGCTGGAGTTATAATCTTTGCTGAGAGGGAACATCTCCATCAGTCAGGCATGGTGAGACTAAAGGGAAATCACTACAATGATCAGGAGACACAATCTTATTCTCTTCCATCTTTTGCCCAAAAGGCCTGCCACATTCCCTGACAACATAGGCTCAAATGCTCAACAAGAACAGAGGGCAGAAATGTACATGTTGGTAGCAAATGAACTGAGAACAAAGAAAGCTCTATTGACCAATATACCCACCCTTTAAAGCAGATCTAGAAAATTAAAAATAGTTTCGGGGTGACAGCAGTATAAATCACAGTGGTGTGCAAGTGTGAGAGAATAAAACACTCAGGAAGGAATTCTGATCTGAATATAGCATTGTAGAATAGTCACTGAACTAGGAGGAATCAGGAGAATTGGTTTACAGTCTCATTGTGTCATTGCAGATCTGTAGGAAGACAGCTTTAACAGCCTGGATCCAAATTTTCTAACAGGTAAAATGAAGCAATTAGATGAGGAGATCTCAAGAACCCTCCCATGTTGATATATAACAATTCTATAACTTAGGGAGGCAACAGATTCTTGCCTGGTGTTTGTAATATGCAATTATAACCATTAGATATAACTAGTTTCTTGGTCCTGCAACCCATTAACCTCTCTTAGAAAATGATCTCAGACACTACAGCATCTTCGCTCAAACAAGAAGGGTAAATCTTAAAAATATATGCTCAATGTGTGCACCCTGTGCTAATGACCTAGAATTCAGGAATGCTCCAGTCAGTGACATTCATTTTTTTTGTAGGAAGAAGCCATTAAAAGTTTTCATTTAACAAGAAATTGGGAAGAGTCAGAAAACCATGAAATTTGTTGAAAAAACAAAAAGTTGTGTAGTTATTGGGAGGGCAGGGGAAGACAGAGCAAGGAAGGCTACTTGCATGTTCAACACCCAGGAGGTAAGGTTAGGAAGAGAAAGGAATTGGAAAGTAAATGCCAGATGTTTCTGAGTAAGGCTGACTAAGGCAGTGCTATGGTTCAGCTTGCTTTTATCAGCACAGTTGCCTGCTGTGGGTCTCATTCCCAAAAGTCCCCTGAAAGAACCATGCCATTTTGACACATGTGATTGGTTTGTCCAAATGGGGATAGGGTTCAAAATCATGACTGCAAGTTAGCTAAATCTCAATGAATCTTTGATTTTCCCTAAAGAGACCATGAGTGTATCAACTTTCCTTCTAAACAGTACTGTGATTATTTCTCCACAGATCAGGACAGGACCTCAATTCTCAAGGCTCTTTCTACTTCTCTCCAAATTGATCAGACTCCAAAGCTTAACCCATATGGGCAAAAACAGCTCAAGGTCTCAGTACAGCCAAAACTAAAACTCTGCCAGCTAACCAGCATGATCTAGCTATTTGTCTACTTTCTGGTTTAAATGGAGGGCAGACCTAGAGACAAGTCATGAGAAAGATGCCTAAAAAAGCATATCCACTGGCCTGTGAAGTTTCATGCATTCATTTCTGCCACAGAAAAGGAATTAATATATGCCAGTCACTGTGCTAGGAGCTAGGGAGAATATTTACATAAATAAACATAAAATGTGTTACATGTTAATAGGAAGGATACATTAGAGTTTTGGACTAGAACTGTGGTAGAGGGGAGAATAAAGATGATCACTGAAGTTGGAATGGTCCAGAATGCACACCCTCTCCTTTTCTTCCTGTCCCTTCCTCATATTAATTCTTGTTTGAGTTTCTCCTTGTTTGTTATTTCCAAGTTCTCTCTTATTCAGATGGGGATTTTAAAAGTGGGGATAAAATCAGAATCACTGAGGTATCCATCTCCTTAAATATGCCACAGATCTCTCTTTTGAAGTCCCTAAAATATCTTTCTTATAGGATAATATGGTAGAAATTACAGGAAAATGACTGGGAAAAAAAGAATAATATGCAACAGAATACCACAAAGTAAGGGTAGCATTCAGAAGAAGGAAGGGGTGAGAGATGAGCTTCCTCCATTGTGAATGGACTTTGGCAATAAGTAGAACTAAATTCAAATCCTATATGTTCACTTACAAGCTGAGAAGCCTCTGTTCCTACAGAGTTGGAATCTATGTCCCCTATGGGTAATCTGACCATTTCCTCCCATAGAAAAAAAGTAGAAGCAACATCATGCCAGTTTGAGCCCAGCATTTAACAGACTGGCGAGTTCCACTTGTCTCTTGGAACATTTGTTCTAGTCTAGGGGATAACAGTCACCCTGTAAGAAGTCTAATTATGCTGAGGCCACCATGCTAGTAAGAGTAATGTAGCCATGTAGAGAGGCCACATGGAAACAGAGATGCCTGACCAGTTCCCAGGTGTTCCGGCTATGGTACAGATAATGTCAGTAAAGAGCCTCCAGATGCTTCCATGCCTAGCTTCTGACAGCAGTCACATGTGAGAACCACACTGCTGCATTCAGTCAAACCACAGAAATGTGTGTGAGAACAATAAAGCATTCTTTTCAGCTAAATTCAATGATGTTTATTACGCAACAAAACATAACTGAAAGAATGGTCTTTAGTAACTTATTTTACCTCTCCAATCCTTACTTTCCTCATCTATAAACTGGAGATTATGGCAGTGTCCATCTCTGAGGGAGGTTGTGAGGTTTCAATGGAAAAAAAGTTTGTAAAGCAGTTAGCACAATAACTCACACAGTAGTAAGTAAAACATACACATTTACCTATTCCAATATTCAGAATTTTCTGTTCCGAAATTCAGAATTTTCAGATATATAAAATTAACACTATAAATATTGTATAGGACCCACAGCAGGGTCTGTGATAGCCCTTTCATCATATACGCTAATATTTCTTCACTGAAGCCTATGAATAGTTACATCCAGAGAGGTCAATAAAGATAAATAACTCACAGTATGTCAGGTGGCACTTAACAACCAAGTTAGGCTGAATGAGTTACCACAAAGACCTGTGACTTTTAAGAGTTGTTTTCGATTTTGGAATTCTGTATAAGATGCCATCTGTACAAACTGCATTAGCAGGCACAGATACATCGTGGACTCATACTCAATTTTTTTTTCTAAAAGTTGTCACTATGTGCTTCTTTCTTTATTTCTCCTTTTCTTATTCCAATAATAGAATAAAGAGTAGCTTTTAATACCAATTTATAAACAAAAATCACCTATCTATTTGGTTTTTGAGAGCACACTTGCTAATCACTTGTAAAGAGTCTTTCTAACAGTCGATTGGTTTTGGCAGCTGAAATTCAGTCAGCTCTTTGTTTTTTCGGATGAGTGTGTGGGAAATTTCACATCAAGGGAAAGGTATGGCCAATCAAAGTAAATGCTATTTAGCAAGATATAACTGTCTGCAAGTCAAGATTCATTTGTTTTTCTCTTCCTGAGAATCTGTCTCACATTTTAACAACCCTATGGCATTCGAAATAGGGTAGTAGCTCAGGTAACTGGGAACAAGACTTGCAAGATCATCAAATAGATGTTAGAGGCCTCTGCCAGAGTTAATTCATTTTGCTAAATCCTCCGAGTGCTAATGTACCCAGAGGACTTTTATCCTCCACATTAAAATGAAACACAGTAGGAAGATGTCTCTTTTTCCAAATCCTTCACAATTATGACCATTTGAAGCATCTGGCACTGTCTATTTTATACACAGAATATGCTGAAGGTAACATTTCCCTCTGATGGAAAGCCAGACAAGAATTGCCATAGGGAGGGAGGAGTAAACTTTTTAAAGCTTATTTTCTTCTTCAGTGTGAACAGAGATAAATCCTTAAATAAGTTTTTTTTTTTCCTGGAAGAAAGAGCACACTCATACAAAACCCCATTATCTTGAGACATTTTCTTTTGTCTGAAAGTAACTAAATAGCTCATGGACAAATTATAGAGCAGTGACAACAGTTATTTAGTTTTGAATAACAGCACTGCAAAGCACTGTGAACCCAAAGCCAGAGAGAATGCAGTCATTGTCAATGACTGTGTACCACTCTCGACATATCAAAAAGTGCTCATTGCAATGAAGGCATCGTTTCAGTTTAACCTCAAAATGTCAACCCACCTCTGCATTTCTTGTAGTTGTTTTCTTCCTCCCCCACACACTCCCTTCTCAATGGAGCTGTTTGTCTTTTTAAAGGAAACTTAAAAAAAGAAGCCTCTCCATATGAGTATTTGATATCAGGGTCTTGATTCTTTCTTGTAGTTAGTAAAGCATAATTTATTTATATGTAAGTACTACATAAAAATAACTAGAGAAAAAAGAGAAGAAACTATGTTAGTCTCAGTGTGTACTTTAAGTTTTGGTCCAGAATCACTTGCAACAATTCTACAGACTAGAGAAATTCATTGAGAACAAATGCCAATTTTGCATTATAAATGCAGAAGCTGGATCAAAAGGTATCTAGAGAACTCTTCCAAAATGTATTATTATCCTAACATGTCCCTCGATGTTGGTTTATTTTCTATTTGTGATGTTATTTCAATATTTTGTGCATTCACACTAATATCATATGCAGTTTTATAGGTCACAAACCTACCATCAGTGAGAATGGAGAAATTTCCTCAGTCATGGACAGAGTACATATTGATTATTTATATTTGTTCCAGGTATCAGGTGAGGTGCTAGAAAGTCAAAAATAAGTGAGACATATTCTCTACTTTGAACTATATCACAAACTACCCTATCTGGGGTGAAACGAAATTTACCATATAAATTTTGTGAGACAGTCTAATATATAGATACAGATATGAGTAACAATGGTTATACACACACAAACACACATGTATATGTGCAAGCATGCATCTATAGGAACAATAAATTCTAGGTAGACACTGCCAAGGGGCTTGTTGTGGGCCTTCAGTGGCAGAACTAGTTGACCCAATGGAAGAGGCTGAGACTGAATCACTGGTCAGAAGGCTGTACAGAAAATACATCAGAGACTTGGGGGTCTGGAGCAATTTCAATCTAAGGGAGATCTAAGTCAACCAGAAAGTGATGTTGGACAATAATCAATCCAGTTAGAAGACTGACTATACATTCTACCTGACACATTCATAAACAGCTGGAGAACAGGAATATTTTCTCTAAAATCAAGGGGCATAATGGCCAAGGACACCAATTCTTCCTTGCAACTAAGAGAACTGGAGAAGCTTTCCTCTTACCTCACATATTTGACTAACATCTTATTTGGAACAAAAAGGGAGGCCGAACAAGAGACTGAGCCTTCCTATCTATGAGAGATTGCATCTTAAATAAAAAGCCTAAACCAGAATGAGAATTTATTTTTCTTCTATTATGTTATTATTAGGACTCATTACAATTGACTGTTTTCTTCACTCCAAATATCAGATTTTAAAAAAATTATTTATTTATTTAAATTAGTTTCAACTATACGATAATTAGTTAGACATTAATATAGTTTATAAAATGATCTTCCTAATTGCTCCTTCTCTCCTCTGGTTTTCCATCTAACCAATATATTAATGCTAACTGCATTCCCTATGCCATGCTCCCCATCCCCATGACAATCTATCAACTACTACAAAAACAAGATTTTTATAAAAATTCTCTTAAAAGTTTCCAGGAAAATAGTTCTTGAGAATTTCATTCCTCTTATTAATAATCTGTATTCTTTTAAAAAATAAATGTTCATTTCCTCTTTAAAATAATTGAGAAATTAACAAAGATAAATAATAACAATATTGAAAACTAGAATGTGAAAAAGGTAGACAACATATTCTTATACTCATCTGATACTGTGATGAGACAGAGGAGGTTCAGCTTTATTCCCAGGAGCAAGCTAGCTTTGTACTTGTCAATGTATTACTTTGTAATGATTATAAAGTCTGGTCATGTGGGTAAATTTGATCTCACTCGATTTCATCTCCTGCAATTAGACTGAAGAGTCTAATTAGAGAGCTGGAAGAATAGCTTACAACTTATTCCTATTGATGTCTAGTTCAAATGCAGCTCCAGAGATTTCCTGAGGGAGTGGTCAGTGGCCCTCAGCTATCTGTCAAGGGAAAATTTGAGCAAGGGTACAGTGAAGAGGACTAGGGAGCACACAGGGGTGTGTTTGATTCATAACTCCTATTTCAATACCAGGAAGGGTGTCGATCAAGCATTATCAATATCTTCACATTAATAGTAAAAATAATTACACTGCTTGCTTGACTCAGAAAACTTGAAATAACAACATAATGAAAATCAAGTTTATTTTTTCATCATTTCCCACTTGTTGGTTGCTAAATTATGTGGGAAACATGAATTACCCCATTTGGAAGCAGTCCAGTTTTCTAAATACTGATGGTCAAACCTAGCATCAGCCACAGATGCAAGATAAAATAAAGTATTCACAAAAAGAAATGTGCAGTTGTATGTAATCTCTCAGGAATAACCCATTATCAAAGGAAATATTATTTCAAAATCCTTGGGAATGTGCAAGTGTGCCAATGTTTTATTTATAGCCATACTGAAATTGGCAATATCCTCGTTCCAGTCAATATGATAGAACATTTTTAAAACAAATATGTATATAAAGCTTATAGTTTCCTTATATGCCCAGGAATAAAAGTTTAAAATATAATTTAAAAAACTAATTTACAAAAGCAACAATTATAAAATGAACAGGAATTAACAATAAGAAATGTGCAAGATCTACATTAAGAAAACTAACAATTTATAGTTAGAATTTTTTTAAAGACTTGGAAAAATAGAAAAAGCATATGTTCTGGATGGAAAGTTAATACGGTAAAACTGCCAATTGTTCCTAAATTAATCAAAATATTTAAATGCAATCTCAACAAAAATCTAAACGGCATTTTTAAATTCTTGCCAAAATAGTCTGGACAAATTAAATGTGTAAGAATAGCCAAGAAACTTTTGATAAGCTTGAAGCAGCAGATTTCAAAATGTAATTCAAACTATAATTGAAAGAATGTTACCGATGTGTTGTTGATGCAAGGGCAGAGATGTCAAGCATAAGAGAAAATCTAGAAGGCCAAACATATTATAAGAACCCATTACAAACTACGGATAGCATCTCACATCAAAGGGGAAAGGATTTATCACTCAAATAATGGGTTGAAAAAAAGTGTGTCACTCATTTGGGAAAAAAAGAAAAAAATAATGTGGTCATAAAAACTCAGATATGTAAAAGTTTTATAAGCACTGGAAGAAAATATAGGTGTTTTTTGTCCCATCTTGGGATAAAAACATTCAATGGTAGAATTTATCTAAAAATATAGATTTAATTAATTTTTAAAGCAAACTTTAAAGGCAAAAGACATAAAAATGTAATGTACATATAAAACATTATCATTGACATATAAATAATTTGTACAAATCAGTAAGAAAATAATGAGCATGCTAATAGAAAAGTGAGCAAAAAGAAACACAATTTCCAAAGTAAAAACAAACATTAATATAAATTAAATAATATAACCTATAAAAATTTTGTCTGCATTAAACAAAATCACTATCTCAAAAAATTATCTTGCACCCCTATGTTCACTGAAGAGTTATTTACAATACTGAAGACAGGAAAACAACGTTAAATGTCCACTGACAGGTGAATAGATAACAAAAATGTGTTATATATACACACACATGTATGTGACATATATGTATACACACACATATATATAATGGAAAATTATGCAGCCATAAAAAAGAAGAAAATCTTGCCATTTGAGAAAATATGGATGGACCTTGGGAGTATTAGGCTAAGTGAAATAAGTCAGAGAAAAACAAAGACTGTATGATCTTACTTACATGTAGAATTTTGGGGAAAAAAACTAATAGACAAGAGAAGAGACTGGTGGTTTTCAGAGGAGTGATATGGGGAGCAGGGTGGACAAAATGGGTAAGGTAATTCAGTTAAAAAAAAGACACACACAAAATGAGAAATACTACGATGACCTACAAAAATGCAAAAATGCAAGAGAGAGAGAGAGAGAGAGAGAGAGAGAGAGAGAGAGA
>PVKZ01000088.1:1338583-1367288 GCA_004027375.1 Macroglossus sobrinus | reverse complement strand
CATGAAGTTCTTTAAAGTATTAAAATTCTCAAAGTATTTAACACCATACTTTGACATGTTTTTAAATAAAACTTTGTTTTTTGCTTTATTTAAATATTTATGTATTTATTTATATTAAACTTTGTTTTGATATTCTTTAAACCTCATATATTCTCATAGTAAAATTGTTCCTTATTATCTTTAATTATACTGTAAAAGTTTATATAAGTGATTCTGCAGTTTTTGTTACAATCCAATCCACATTATCTACTGAAGATATTAGGCTGTGACTTAAGAGTGAAATTAGACATAAATTAGGGGTTAACATCAGCTTCATCTTTTAATTCACCGAGACTCCTTTAACCTGAAGTTCTCCTGTGATGTTGTTGCCATTCAGCTTCTTTTAATCATTTAATTCTTTCTGACCTGTGAACATTTCTGGGAGCTTATAAGTTTTTTGACTGTGTACTAAAGGGTTTTATACTGTGATTTGGCCAAGAAAATACTGAACAATGATTTAAAGAAAAAAAGACTCTGCGTGTCATCAAAAAGTATGTTTAAAATTCCCAAATGGTACAGAGCTCTCTACACTATGCTACAGTTTGCCAGAATAGAGGAGCTCAGTCTTGAGTGCTAGATAGATAGGTGGGATGCATCTTCTTATCACAGTTTTCCTCACCTAGCTTATTGCTATATAAGAATTGCCCATATTCTTTAACCTGGGTTACCATTGTCCCAAGATGTCAATTATTTAATATGTTGGTAGCAGTAGAAGTTATACAAGACTTTCAGAGCAACCGGGCCTTTTCTCATGTTCATCAATTGTGGCTGCCTTCTCTTTGTCTACTTGATGAGATTCATGGCTGGTCCTGAACCTTTGGCTTCTAAGAATGTGTGCTTAAGCTTGACCTGTTCCACTGCTCCAACCAATCTCTTCATTCTTTGTGCACTTCTTAGAGATACATGTTAATTAGTTAAGTCATTCATTAAGTAAGCATTAGTGTGATTCTGTTAAAACTAAAAGTTGACATCTTTTTTTGCTCAAAACCCTCCAGTGGCTTCTAATCGCATGCAAAGTAAAAGCCAAAGTTATTATTGTGCTTTTCAGTGCCATACATGATCTCTGCCTCCACTCTGTTTTTTCTTTTCTGACCTCATCTATTATACTTCCTCCTGTATATTCTACTCCGGACCTAAAAAGCCTCTTCATTGTCCCTTGCACACACTGAGCATGCTCCTACTTCCAGATCTTTGCTTTTATCCTCCCTTTTAGACTTCTCCTCTTCCAAATATATGCAGACTACTTCTCTTATGTTCTTAAATGTTTAATCAAATGTCACCTTCTCTGTGAGGCTTTCCCTCAATCTATCTAAAATGTCAGCCCTCCCCCAAACACTCAAGTATTTTTTCCTAGCCT
Organism: Macroglossus sobrinus; assembly: GCA_004027375.1. Lineage (NCBI taxonomy): Eukaryota > Metazoa > Chordata > Mammalia > Chiroptera > Pteropodidae > Macroglossus > Macroglossus sobrinus. Next base: position 1,365,892 of record PVKZ01000088.1, on the reverse strand, counting down.
AATTTTTAGACCTCAATACTTGTCTGTATAGGATAGCCAACATACTCACTTGAAGCCTATATAATTTTATTAACCAATGCCATCTTATTAAATTAAATTTAAAACATAATATACAATATACTGTTCTCCATCAATAAATTGCAAGCTCCTTAAAGACAAGAATTTTGATCTATTGTAAGCACTATAGTATCTGCAGCAACCTAAAACAATACCTGTCACATAGTACCCATTGATAAATAACTTGAATGAATGAATGAATTCATGGAGCACAACATATGACATAGAACAGAACCCAAAACCTGCTTTAGGTAAGCTCTTGATCCAGCATATTTGAAAAAGAGATTTAAGAAAGCATAACCATATGCCAAGTTCTAAAATAGAGGAATGCACAAGCACTACAGATATATGGAAAGAGAAGAATAATCTAAATCTACCTAGAGAGAGAAGGAAATGCTTTATGGAGGACCTGGGCATTACATACTGGTTTTATTCTCTGTTGTGGTCTGCTGATCTCCACATTCAGCCCTCCATTGGTGAGAGTCAATCCCAGGGATGCTTCTCCTGGCCCTAGTCTAGGGAGAGTTATAAAAAAAATGACATGGCAAATGGCAAGGAGAACTGGCTTTGAAATCATTTAGGTTTCATGTGGAATCTTAAGTTTACAGCAGAATCATGGTAAAATTCTAGATTTTTCCAGTTCTTTCTTTTCTTCACTGATCATCACATTATGACTTTTGCTTCCATTTCTCAAAATACATGAGATAAATCAAACTTCTATTGTTTCCAACTTACAAAAACACAGAATTACTCTGAGAACTGTATCTTGTTAGCTGTGTTTTTGTTTAAGGAGTAATCAGGGGGATCATTTTATGAACTATATAGATGTCTAACCAATCTACTGTTTACTTGAAACTAATTGAAATGAATAAATTAAAAAAAAACAGCTCTTGGGACAAAACTAAAGGTGTCATATCTGAATATAAGATTAAATCAAATATAAAAGTTTTGTGAAAAAAAAAACAACAAAACAAACAAAATAAAAAAAGTTATTGAAAGTGTCCCTAAGTAGTTTGGGGAATTATTCTTATCGCACATAGTGTTCATTTCAAGAAAAGTTTAAGGCAACTTTGCCTCAAGAAGATAGAAAGCAGAATAGAGTGAAATAAGATTCTAGGTGCTCTTTTCCACTTGATTCTGCCAGGTCTATAAAACAGTATAATACTCTCCACTTTCTTTGTCTGAGCTTTCCCCACTGTCTTCAGAAAGGGAGGGCTGCATGGAAGACCCTAGGAGGGTCTCAGAACACACAGCCTCTTGTGGGGTCACAGGTCTTTTCTCTGCTCATTTTTCAGAGAGAGAGAGAGAGCAGTTTGAAAGTGAGAAGTGGTCTGAGCATAGTAACAGAAGAACTCTCACCATATTACATTTTCTTTTCCATCCCACCACCTCCTCCTGAGAGTTTAAAGGGTATATGTTTTAAAACCCGAAAAGTAATTTAGAAATGTCTGAAAGACCCTTTGTTCTAGGCTTATAAGTTATAGGCTTATTCAAAAAGCTTGTGTTAAAGAATAAAAACAACTCTTTAATAGGGTCTATGGAAACCTTTCTTCAGAACATTCAACTCTACCATTGACAAGCTATGTGACTTTGGATGAGAGTGGAGAAATTGGTGGCTAAGGTGCTGGTTGGAAGAATTAGCAAATAGCTATTAATTTCCTTGAAAGTAAATCATAACTTTGGAAGGTAAACTTCGTTTTACATTCTCATAATGTACTTTGCATTGAAATATTCTTCCAAGATGCTAGTGGATGTACTATGGCATGTTGGAGACTAGGAAAAATATGTTCCCTGATTGCGGTTGGGCCTCTGCAATGTTTGCAAGCATTCAAATTCAGAAGAACCTCATGCCATCCTAACCGAGGTAACTATAATCCAAAGATCTTACCAAGTATCATCAAAGACATTGGTCAACAAAACAATGATTATTTACTAGAAAAGTCACTTCTCTCTGACACATATTTTCCTCTTTTCAAAGATGATAGAAGGCTAAAGATGTCAATTCTAGCAAATGTATTTATTACTTACAAAGATTTACTAACTTAAAAGCATATTTTATATTATCTTTTAAAGACTATTGCAGATATGTCTTTCTGGAGGGCACTTTCCGAGTCTAAATTTCATTCATTTGGAGATTTAACTCCTGTACTGCAGGCTGTTCATCTCCCCACATACTCCTTTACCATGGGTGCATACATGGCCTAGTTACCGCTATTATTTACCCTCAGCTACCCCCTGTTTAGGATCACTCTATATCCAAATGACTGACTGATGGCATGTGGGGAAGAATGTAGCCAAGGCCAGCTCTCTTGCCTCTGAGGTGCAATTCATGCTGCAGAGGTCCCTGTGGGATCAGATCGAAGTATGTCTTCAGCTGAGACCACATCCTTGCTTAACTTTTTTCTCTACCTTATCTTGCTTATATACTTCCATGCTCCTGAGAATGCTTCCTCAATAGAAAACATGTACCAAATCATAGCCTGCTTCTAGCAAACCCCGCCCATGACAATGCTACACAGTACATTGGTCTGTACCTTGCACTTATGTGGGGATATAAGGACGAATTTGATGAAAAGAATGTGGAGTTGATTAATATAAAGATTGTATACAAGACAACTAGAGAATAAAATAACCAATGTTTCTCAAAAGTTCTGGTACTACTTGTTAAAGATACAAATTTCTGCATCTCATTCAGATTCACTGAATTAGAATCTCTAAAAAAGGGGCCTGAGAAGCAGTAGGTTAACAAGTACTTCAGGTGATTCTTACCATTAGTAACTCTGGGACACATTTAACTAGAATCAAGAATAGAGCAGGAGTCAGCAAACTTTTTTGGTAAAGGGCTAGATAATAAATAATTCAGGCTTCGTGGGCCATATGATCTCTTTTGCACTATCTAGCTCTGCCATTGTGATGTAACTACAGCCATAGACAGTACATAAACAAACGAGCATTAGCTGTGTTTTAATCAAACTATATTTATGAAAATGAATACCAGGCTGGATTTGGCCCAAGGGCCAGTTTACCAACCCTTGAATTAGAGTGTAGAGGGCATAAAAATGGTTTGTTGTTCTATAATAATTTGGCTGCTAAAGTTTGCTACTACTCTTTCTTGGGCAAAATGTTTACATAATATTAATCAGGCAAAAAACCTTCCCTGAAGTGCAGAAACATTTCCATTTTTCTAACCTCATTTTCAATCCTTGAATGTCACTGGCCTTGCCACGAGGTAATTTAAACACGCATTTCAGAGGGGAGATGGTTTCTAGAGGCCAGGTCTGCTATCCTTTGATGCTGATTTATAATATTGCCAGAGGACATTCCATTAGTACAGATTCCAGCTACAGCAAGAAAAGATGCAGACCTATCTCATTCATGTGTGTGTGTGTGTGTGTGTGTGTGTGTGTGTGTGTGTGTGTGTGTGAGAGGGGGGCTGGATCTCTGGCACTAAATTTGGAAAATAAAACTTGTGAGTTTGTGTGATGTTTATTCTGGAAAGTTATGAGGTTACTTGAATCTTCCTTCTGTTGTCTTAACATTGTATAATTAACTTGATGAAGACTTATTAATAGCTTGTTCTTTATTTGCTATGATTTTATATTCCTTTTTACAAATTATATGTTGTTATTACCACAATGGGAAATTTCAATGTTTGACATAGATGTACTGCAAAATAAATAATTTTACATTCAAATCAGTTTTCTTTAATTAGGTTCTCAAGTTTTATCACCACACAGAACACACTGGGTAGAATCCTTTTGAATCCAGGTAACTCACATGAATCTTTAAGTGACCCTGAGAACAGCATAAAACAAATGCTCAGCTCTGCAGCCAGGCTATTTACCATTAGGCCATGACTTTGGCTACTTGGAATACATTTAATTCACATAAAGAATAGTGACAGTTTTCTCATTAAATTGGCTTTAGCTGCTAAACTTTGGGCCCACATGTGTTTGTTCTGAAGATTGCTGCTTGTTGGCAGATTTGTTACCTGCTGCATTACTCTTCAGAGTCATTTCAACAGGGGTTGAAACTCAGGTTTGTCTACAGGATATATTTTCTGGACATTTCAGGTTTACCTAGCATTTAGCATTTGCGATATTTGAGAAATTTAATGCTTAAAAATAGACTCAATTAAAATTCACAGTGGGTGGACTAGGAATGATAGTTGTCTGGTGGGAAGCTAGTATATGTTACTGAGTTGATCACAAGCACAGGTATCTATGGTGTTGTGTGGGGTGTATGTGTACTCTTCATGTTGTATCACCAAACTTTTTCTCATGAGGTCCAACATGCTTTCTACGGTCCTAGGATGAAATGGGTGAGAAGTGATTAATCTTTCCTTGTATCTATCTGCCCCATGTCCTGGATGATGTATTCACCACCCACACCCCTACTATAGGACTGAGGTATCTATTTTACTAGAAGTTGGAGAACTGGCTAATGATACCTTACAGCTGAGTCCCTCTTCTAGCATCCCTGAGCCAAAGTGAGTTGCTTCTCCCAATGTCACACCCTTTAAGTGGGCAGCCTGCATCTAGTGACTGATCCCTTTCTTCAATTCTGGATATCTTTAGAGCTCCTCAATGGTGTGCCTGAAGCCTCATCCAACCTCTCCATCTGCATAATTATGTCTTCCTCACTTCCTTACTGGTATTTCTAAGAATATGCCTCAATAAACCACCTACCCACTAATCTCCATCTATGAATCTCTTTTCCCAAATAAGCCAGCTAATGCCACCCTCCAAGGCTCAGATAAAAGCTTCTATGGCCTCAAATTCCAAGCACTGATGTAGCATAGCATCAACCACACTGTGTTGTACATTTACTTATCTACTGTTTGACTAAATGGTGGGCTGCTTGGGAGACAAACTGGTTTTTAATACTTCCCACATGCCACACATAGCCCTAGGGCATTCAAAGGCATGCAATACAAGTTTGTTGGATAAACTGGAGTAAAGAGACTGGAAAACCAGAAATTCACAGGTACAAGGGTCTGGTTGTGTCCTCTAGAAACATGGTTTGAGATGGAGATTTTGTTCAGATTATTTATTGACAGTGCTTTGAAGAGAAGTAGAGTGAAGAGAAGCAGGATAAGCAGAGTTAAAAAGCTAAGTCAAAATGTGGCTTCTGATGGTGATTTTTTAAAAATTTTGATCTCACCAGTCATGTCTGGATCATAAATGAATCACAGAAATATTCCCACCCTGAAGCAAGGGGACCTTCCCTTTAAGGAGCATGTGGCAATCAGCCACTGACTAATTGTCTGCCCTTAGCAAAAGAAATGAGACACATATCCCCCAGGGACAAAGAAACTCCTACTTAGACTAGACCAATTACTCTAAAAGTTAGTTATCCAGACTAACAGAACCAGCATCATTGGAAACTTATTAGAAATACAAATTCTCACTCTTGAAGTACGGAATCATAAACTCTGGTACCTGAGCCCAGCCATCTATTTTAACAAGCCTTCTATGTGATTCAGAACAAGCTAAAATTTGAGAATCACTGGCCTAAGGCCATTCTCCAGGGAAGGGTGGTGGTGATGGCAAGAGCTGTGCGCTAAACTCAACAATGCAGGCAGATGGAGAATGGGTGCACTTATAGGTTAAGAACAACTATGTGGGGTACCAACAGCATCCATGATAGTTGACAAGACATTTTCTAACAGCCAACAAAAGTAGATATTCACATAAATCCTGTAGATCACAAAGCACGATTGCTTGACATGTTTGCTAATCAAATTGGGGTACTTAGAAAAAAATGACCTAATACCTGTTGGGTGGATGGGTAGTCAGTGTTTGGGGAGGTAATGAAATTGGAGATTATGGCAAGAATTCTCTATAACTTTTTAAAAAATGAAAAGAGGGCAAGGCTGAGAATCAAAGTAGAGCTCTAGACCAATAATTGAGTATGAGAAAAAGTTCCAATCATAAGAATAACAAGAATCAAATTATTGGACAGAAGTACAATGCAAGAAATGGACAAGCATCAAGGTTGAATCAATGGTGACTCTTCCATATACAGATATAGTGCTTCTTATATTTTCCTTGACCTAAAACAGGAATAATCCTAGCATATAAAGCTGCTGATCCTAAAATGGTTTCCTAACTAGCTTCACCAATTAAGGATAGAGGGAAACAAAATTAGAAAGCCCAGCAGATCATGACTATAGTCTTCCAAACTAATATATTAACTTTTTACATAAAATGTGCTAGAACTGAGAGTTACAGCAAACTGTAAGAAATATGCCTACATAAATAGACTATTCTATCTTTGTTATGAGATTTACAAACTACTTTGCTGTAATTTAGGTCCAAAGTGATACTGTTACAATATAATACTTTGCTGTTCAGTTTATATGAAAATGAGATTGAAATAGCTGTGATTCCTAACTCCCCAAATTTTCACATAATCTCTAACAGCTTGACAAGCCTATTGAATAAAAGAGGAAGACAGGAGGTGAATAGTGTGCAGCCTTGATTGTCATTCTATTAGACAACAAAAGAAAATATACACCTATGAAGTGGGGAAATATAGCTTATAACTGAGATGCTGATTCTGTACTTAATGGGGTCTCTATCCTATATTAAGTCAAAAAATTGGTCTGCTCTCTAGCTAATTAATCAGCAGTGGCAGATATACAGTTGTTGCTATCTGGTACTCTACTGTCTCAACATATATTTACTAACTGGCCTGTAATTACTTTTTTGGAACATTACCCAGAACTGTTTTAGAGGAAGAAAGAATTCATTATCTGTAAAACAAAATAGGCTTTGTTTCTGGCAGACATCTATACCCAGCTATATCATTTCAAATGGTAGATATAAAATTTAAAAAAAAAAACTAACAGTAATTTTTTTCAAAGCAAGAGTTTCAACACTGGCTATGTTAAGTGCTTTCTGTGTTACTCATTACACAAAGTTAGCCAATAAATCATATTGCTACTACAAGCTATGGGATCTTTGTGCCCTTTATTTTCTTTGATGTGCAGTGACTATGAACTGCCTCCAAATCATCTCTAAACTCTACTTCACACCAGGAGTCTACACTGTGGTTCTCAAATTGATCATGAATTAACAATTACCTGAAGGGCTTATTAAACTACAACTTTCCAGACCCCACCCCCAGAGTTTCTGATTTAGTAGGTCTAAAATTTGCATTTTTAACAAGCTCCTAGGTGAAGCATGTGCCACTGGTCCAAGTTCTACACTTTGGGATCCTTTCTCCAGCTCTTCTCTTGTTACTCTTTAGCTGCCACTTCTTCAGATCACTTTTCTAATTCCTCAGAAAATCCTTTGCTCTTAACAAATTAATACAACTTCTGAATCCATTCTTAAAATTTAATAAGTATTGTCTTCTCATGTCATTATTTTCAGATTACTCACTCTACTTAGTGCAGAACTGTGTAGACTTAGTATACATTCAACCCTATGTAATATTAAAATAATTATTGGAAGTTTATTATAAAATGATGTGGGTTAAATGGTGATGAGAAACTTTTTCTTATAGATTAAAATCTAGAATCATAGACCATTAATGAACAGTGATTTAAAAAATTGTCAACACCTAGCAGAACTGAATACATATTTGTTAAATAAATGGCTAATGGAGTAAACCAGTTCAGCCTTGCACTAAAATCAGAAAGTTCCTCCATAATTACAGTTGATATTTTATCATGTTTAGGTAATTCAATTTTTTTTAAAAAGCATCAACTTTGGTTGGACTGAAACTAACCTTTAAGATTTTGAAGTTCCTGACTTACAGTATAAATTAAACTTAATACAGTTCCATGCAAAAGCTATTAAAATGTTTGAACTTATGTGTCCATTGTGCAAGCCTTCCCTCTTCAGTGTAATATCCTCTAGATCCCCAATTCTCATATAGGAGTTTTCGGATCTTTTTCATCAACCTAGTTACTTATATCAGAATACAGTTTGATTTTTCTTAAAAATTGGTTCTCACAATACACTTATAATATATGGTTACCATCGACTAATTCCTGACAATATTAATATACCTAAGGCTGCTTTTATATAACAGAGTTGTTGAGTTTGAATGCAGAATTCTATGTTTAGACCTCACAGATATCTCCTTTATTAGATTTAACTCTTTATTTTATTTTATGTTTTTTTTTCTGGCTTTATTGAAATATAAGGCAATTTGTTGCTTGTATTTACATTGTACAATTCAATGAGTTTTTTTTTCAATTCTAGTTGGCATACAATAATATATTAGTTTCATTTGTGCAGCATAGTGATTAGAGATCTATATAACTCACAAAGTGATTACCCCACTAAATTTAGTATCTCTTTTCCTCTTTATTACATTAACTATTTTCTTTATGCTACACTTTGTATTTCCATGCCTATTTTGCAACTATCCATTTGTACTTCTTAATCCCTTTGCCCTTTTTACCATCCCCCCAACCCCTCTCCCATCTAGTAGCTCTCAAAATATTCTCTGTATCTCTGAGTTTATTTCTATTTTTGTTGTTGTTGATTTTGTTCTTTATATTCCATGTGTACATGAATTCATGTGATGTTTGTCTTTATCTGACTTATTTCATTCAGTGCAAACTCCTATTAAAATACTTTTGTATCTTGATACCATTTTCCAATGTATGAGTATTTTTAAGTATGCTGGCTGTATATAGCTTCATTTCTTGAGAATAATGTTTTTTAAAAATAAATTCTCTACTGATATATATATATCCATACACACACACACACACACACACACACACACACACACACACACACATATATATATATATATATATGGTGTGATATATATGTGTGTGTACATACAAAATATATATTAAACATGCATACATACAAGTTGTTTCATTCATTTGACAAGTGAATATTTTCTATTATCTTAGTTTTCAGATAATGTAATTATAAAAACAGGAGAGGTAACTATATGATTTGGCAAGTTTAGATATTGATATTAAAATGATTAACTAAAATAAGACAAAAAATAAATGATCTATCTCATTTCAATAATTACCAAAAAAAAAACCTTTAAAAAATTTGGGATTGTTTTTCTCTTAAAAATAACAATAGTAGAAATAATGTTTAAAACTTTCATGTTTGCTAGAAACTCACTGATAACCTTAAAAAACATTGATCACTCACATGCCTCCAAAACTTCTCATTGCATTTTATATTGTTCTCTAAAATGAAAAGACTGATTCAGTGCTGGCACCATAGTATGTGTATAATAAATACTTGATGAAATGAACTTTCATATTCCTCATTAATAAAAAACTGTATAGAACTAATAAAAAAGTCATGCTTCACTAAGCATTGCAGAAATCATTAAACTGAACAATGATTGTATTTAGTGTTGAAGGAAAATAATTACTTTAAATAATTATAAGATTCAAACTTTTACACTAAGAGAGAGAGAGAATAATTAAATAGAATTTCAGAAAATCATGGAGTATCATTAAGCATATAATATATTCAGATGTTTGACTAAAAATAATAAAAAAAACTTATCACTTATGTATTTGTTTCATAAGCATCATTTCATTTTATCTTTAAAATAGCCCTGAAATGTGGGCAGGGAAAAATAATTATTTTCAATTTACAAATGAGAAAATTTGGACCTGATAACTTGAACAAAGGAGGTCTAATTTTTTTCCAAACAAGCAATTTATTAGAAGATATATCAAATGGTTAAATTAATGGGAATATACACATATCATGTTAATGGATGAGAAGACTTAAAACTGTAAAGATGATGATTCTCCAAATTAATCCCTAAATTAGATTTAATTTAAAAAAAGAATTATAATAAAGACTTTCACAGAGTTTGATAAATTGGTCTTAAAATTTATGTTTAACAGCAAAAGTCAAGAAATTAATAAGACCAGCAATGAGTAACTCTTTTGATAGCTATCACATATCGAGATTTACTATAACATTTTACTTGAAACTATGTTATGGTAGTGCTGTATACACAGAGGAACAGACCATAAGACCAATAAAATAAAATAGATAACCTGGGATCAGACCCACTTTTATATGGAAACTTACTAAGTGATAAAATTGAATGAATGAAGAAAACATGCTCAAGGTCACTAATTATCAGAGAAATGCAAATTAAAACCACAATGAGATATCACCTCACACCTGTCAGAATGGCTATCGTCAATAAATCAAAGAACAACAATTGTTGGCAAGGATGTGGAGAACAGAAAACTATCACATACTGTTGGTGTAATTGCAAATTGGCATAGCCACTATACAAAACAGTCTGGAGGTTCCTCAAAAAATTAAAAATGGATATACCTTTTGACCCAGCAATTGTACTTCTGGCTATTTATCTAAAGAAAACCGGAATGATAATTCATAAAGATGTATGCATCCCTATGTTTATGGCAGCACTATTTACAATAGCCAAGATATGGAAGCAACCTAAATGCCCATCAACAGATGACTGAATAAAGAAAGTTGTAGTTCATATATACAATGGAATAATATTCAACCATAAAAATATGAAATCTTATCATTCACAACAACATGGATGGACCTAGAGGTTATTGTGTTGAGTGAAATCAGTCAGAGAAAGATGATTATCTATGATTTTACTTATACACAGAATCTAAGGAACAAAAAGAACAAACTAATTGAAAACAGACATAAATATAGAGGATAATCTGGTGACGGTCAGAGGAGAGGAGGGCAGGGGGGCTGGGAGAAAGGGGTGAGGGGTTAATGAAGTAAAAATTAGCAGTTTGGATAGAGGCTCATGGGGATGGGGAGCAGAGTACAGGAAATGCAGTCAGCAGTAATGTAATGGCTAGGTGTAGAGACAATTAATTATATATATGAAAAATACAAAAGTATATTCCTAACTACACACTAGATAGAAAAATTAATCTCACAATTAAAAGGCTCAGAGTGAAAGAAACTTTTTTAATGTTTTAAAATAAATTATATGTGAGTATATTCATAATCCTGATGAATAAAAGCATTCTTAAAGAAAAAAAAGCATAAAACAAAAAAAATAGATACATTTGATTATATTAACATAATGGTAACAAAACCATTAGAATCTAAGTGAAAAACAAAAAGTGGACTAATGATATTTGCAACTCATATAACAAACACAGGATAATCTGGACATTAAAGCTGGCAGGAGATCATTATTATTACTCTACAATTTTATCATTCCTTAAATTCTTAAAAATTCTTTATCATTCCTTGGATCTTCTAAGATTGATGCTTCTAATATTTATTACAAATTCATAGTAAATTTATTGACTGAACCAATCACTTTAATATTCAAAGGGTAGAATACTTTGCTGACTGAATTGCCATTATAATTATAAGAAGAGTCGGATGAAAACAGATATTTTTAGAAAATGTGGTATATAATAAAACAGAATTTAATCTATTTGAACAAAATTTCTGTAATTCTAATGTAGATTTTCTATTTATATCTCTTAACATGTTAGTAAATTTTCCAACAGATGGTATCAATATCATAACCTTCAAGTACTAATTAATAATATATTTTATTAAAATATAAGAGGAAACAATTGTAAGACATCTACAATTAAAAAGATAAAACTTGGTATCATAAAAACTAGTATAATGAGGTTTTTTTAAAATCTGATGTTTAGAATTATTTCTGGACATAATTTTTAATGTTGAAAATATTCATGACTCTTAAAAATTAGGCTTCAAGGTTCATTCAACACCAGAAATATCCCAAAGGAAAGTACAGTAAACTTTGTTTCATGTTTTTAAGTGAAAATTTCTTTATCCATTGGCAAGTATATAAATCCCATATTTCTACCTCATTTAAAATCAAGCTACAATAAATCAAAACTTAGTATTGAAATGTATCTTTTATGTGTAAGATCCTGAGCTAAACATCATCAATCTGTACATATTTCTCACTAGGTCTTATATACATCAAAACCCCATTTTGGGATCTAACTTTCAAAAAGTGGAGGGAAAATAGTAATTAAAATGTTTGAAATGTGTATGTGTAAACTCCAGTAGAAACTTTTCAAATTATGATTTCTTATAATTTATGAACTATATTTTCAACATATTTTAATAATCTGGAAACAATGTCATATTTTATTAACCTCTTCTGTATTTCATTTAAGGTAAGAACATATTAAGGTTTTCTTTTTCTCTTTGTTCTATTTACGTTGGAAATTAATTCATTAAATGTGGTCATTTTCAACTCCTGTAGCAGTATGGACAGCAAATCATGTATTTAGTTTATCAATGCTATATTAAGACATGACCTTTGCTATTTATTCGAGTGCTCTCTATATATAGTTTATGGCTGCTTTTTCTTTTGTTGTTACAGATGAGCAGAATGCATTTAGATCTTAGGAGAATAGTTGACTCTTTTCCTTTTAAGGACTCCTCCTTTTTTTAGCATTGTACTTCATTTTATTATTAGTTTCAAGTATACAGTACATTGGTTAGACATTTATATAGTTTATAAAAAGATTCCCCTAATTGCTCTTTCTCTCCTCTGGCTCTCCCCCTAGCCATTACATTATTGCTAACTGCATTCCCTATGTCGTGCTCCCCATCCCTATGACCACCTGTCAACTGCTAATTTGTACTTCTTTAACCATTCACCCCTTTCTCCCAACCCCCCGACCCCTCTCCTCTCCGGCAGTCAACAGATTGTCCTCCATATTTGTGGGTCTGTTTTCAGTTAGTTTGCTCTTTGTTTTAAAGAATATTTTTAATAGGATAATTTCTCCTACTATCGAATGAAAACTCAGACATTCTCATTATTCCATGCTGTTAGGAATGTGTGGTCATATAGTCATTTTAAGTTATGAGTACTGCCTCAGTATACAGTATAAGATCACAGTAATCAACCATTCAATCTTCAGACATAAGATGAAATACTGCCATTTGCAACAACATGGATGGATCTTGAGATAATCATGCTAAGTGAAATATGTCAGACAGAAAAATTGAGAACTATAGATTTCACTCATATGTGGGATATAAAACTGAAAGCAACACATGAACAAGACAAACAAAAACTCATAGACACAAACAAAAGTTTAGTGATTACCAGAGGGAAAGGGATTAATTTCTCTTGAGTGGTCCCATTAAAGCTTTCACCCTTTAGAATTGTATTATAGAAGGTAGCCCGCTCACCCCACCAGAGGGAAATGAAACACCCCAGCAGCTATCTAAAGACCCTCGCTAGCCCCTTTCTGCCTCTCCATTCTAGATTCTTTGACCTTCTCAAAGTATGTGAAGTTTTCAGGAGTCATGGAAACTTTTCTGGATTTATACACTTTGAAGACTCCTCCGGGGTATTCTCATACTCAGTTGGGCATCTGATAATTACCATATATTGGCACTTCAGGAAAAACTTCAATTTTCACATCCTACTAAATAGTGCTACTAAGAACAACAGTAACAACTAGCACTTCTTGAGATGTTGCTTCATGCCTGTCACAGTTCTTCTATCTTGATTCATACTAGACTGTTTTAGCCTCTCAAACAATCCTACAAACTAAACATGAATGTTTAGTTTTTAATGAGATGGATGAATTAAACTCCAGCAAGGTGCCACATTTTGAAAGCAGGTTGTCTGGCTCTTGAGCTCATATTCTTAACCACTCTGATAATCTACGTCCAGATGAATCAATAAATTGTTAGTTTCTTTTAAAGTGTAAGAAATAAAAGTAACTCTATGTTTGACTTACTTAATAATGAATTGAATATATTGGTAGAACAATTTTGTAGCATGAAGTTTTAGTTTTCTTTTAATGTTTCTGATAGGTTTTTTTTTAATTCAGCACACTCCACAAAGAGTTTTTGATTATATCAAATTGTCATTGCTCTTTAGAGAGAAATTTACATTTCTGGTAAATCATGGAACTTTTCATTTTGCTAAAAGTTCAGCTATTTTTTTTAGACTAAAATACAATGTCTTCTGATATGAGTGTACAAACTCATTTTCTTTGATTTTTTTAAGTAAACACTTTTCAAATGGTAATTTTATGTAGTCAGACAATAATTGCATATGGCTCAATCCCTAGCAACTCCTGATGTGTCACAAAAAGAAAAATTGTCAACATATTCTTCTTTTACAAATATTCTATGTGAGAATTTATGTCATTTCTCTCTCAAGAGAAACTTCTTATAAAGATGTAATATTATTACTTTGATGAGAGAAAAAAATAAATGCAATTTTAGTAAAATATCTGTGAAAATTTCTTTAATAAAAGTTAATAATTTTAAAGATTATAGAAAGATTGTGAAACTCTTTGACACTTTCATTTTTTTCTATCAATTGATCATATAATGAAACAAAGGGGAAAGAAACAAGAGATTAATAATGTAAAAAAAGGTATTTGGCATTTGCAAAAAGAAGTCAAGTAGGTTTTAATGTGAGAAGCTTTTGGATTGAAAATAAATTTATTACTTGTATCTCATTTGTGTAAATAAATTACTTCCTATGTAAAGTATTCTATGTACCATGCACATGCAAAAATATTCAAGATGTTTCATAACTTCTAAATTAGTGTGGACAAACTTTATGTTTCACATGATGTGATAACATTGATTTCTAACAGACCAGTGAGATCAAAATATAAATTGTGTGATGTGCATTTTATGTCAAATAGAAAAGCAAACCAGTCTTTGTCCTCAAATTTATTAAATTTTTTGGCTTTATTTCATTCATTTTCTTTTTTATTCAATGAAGAATTTTAGACCTGGGAGTTTTTTAGAGATAATCTAGTCTATGCCTCTCCTTTTAATGAAAAGAAAACAGAGGCACCAAGTGGTGAACTGGATAATACAAGATCATACAGAGAGATATCAAGTCAGGACAAGAAGATTGTTTCTTGATCTCTCCATCTTAAACACTTCACCATGCCCACAATCCTTAGTAGAAACAATGCAGCAAGTTGTGCCATCATATTTCTATTTAAAAATTCAGCTTATGAAGAAAAAGTGTGACTGTCAGTATTCTCTTATAAATGTTCGGTTGAGATCATTCTTTCCTTTTGGGCCAGTCTAGATATAACCAATCACGAGGAATCTGTTGAGAGCTATTTTACAAATCACTAACATTTAGTCAACTTGAAAAGGTCAGAGCAATCAAAACATGACAAAAATGTCTTGATTAAGAAGTTAGTCACTTTTTACAGAGAATAAAAAGTTAAGACCTAAGTTGCTGTGACAGGACTTATAAACTAGAATTTCTTGCTGGGGTTCCTAAAAAGAATAAAATCTTTGGAATAAAACCTTGAAAAAATTTCTGCAAAGAACTTGAGCAATCATTGTAATAACATTTTTGAAGTCAAATAACTCTCTGACTGTAAAATCAAGGTCATTTGATAAATGTTTTATAAGAGAAATATTTGAAAATGGAATAAGTGTATAATAGAATCCACATGCTGGAAGATATTTATATTCATACATGTTACACTGACAATAATTATGTAACAGTAATTGCCATTAAGGCAACTATTTCAGTGCTGACAGGAGCCAAGCCTGAGGGAAAACAAAACAAAACAAAACAAAAGGAATCCAAACTGTAAGCCAATTCAGAAATCGTCAAATCAAGATAAAATTTTAGTATGCAATTGGAGCCACTGGTTGTCCTTGGGAAGAACTAGGTAGCTGGGGTTGCAACTTAATCTTTTCATTCTATACCCTTCCATAACTTTTAAATTATGTTCCCACAAAAGAATTGCCTATTCAAAAAGATTAAATAAATTCTAAAAATTCAAATAAAATAAAGAGAAATTCTATACTTAATAATAGATTTGACTAATTTTAGAGGCTCTATACTTATATATAACATTTACTTTGTATTTCAAAACTTAACACTGTTGTCCTTTTTCTGAAAGTTATTTCAGTTATCAAGTTAAGAATGTTCACTGTATATAGGACTGATGTCTGCACACAGAAAGTAATAAAAATTAAAGAAAGAAATGTAGAATTGGACTACTAAAGGCAGGAACTTCTCACTCCTAATTTTTCCCCTCTCTCCATCATTCTTTTCTTTATTTCCTTCTTTCTTGTCTCCTCATACATCCAGAAAAATAACATACTTAACTATATTCTGGGAACTAGTGATGCACTGTGGACAAAGCTACTTAGACCTTTGCCATCTTGAAGCTTAGAGTTTACTGGAAAAGTCAGACATTTAAAAAACAATTCCAGAGTTACATGAGATTGGTGTTA
The DNA here is from genome assembly GCA_004027375.1 of Macroglossus sobrinus. Classification (NCBI taxonomy): domain Eukaryota; kingdom Metazoa; phylum Chordata; class Mammalia; order Chiroptera; family Pteropodidae; genus Macroglossus; species Macroglossus sobrinus. The sequence continues at coordinate 1,349,624 of PVKZ01000088.1, read as the reverse complement.
CAATGAAAAGAAACAATGTTCTAAGAATGAATCACCAGGATACTCTGGGAGAATGATGGGAAGAACCATAAAGGTTGTGATATTTAAGATTGGAACTGAATAATGAGTAAAAATTTGGCCAAATGAAGGCATGGGAAAAGAACATTCCAGAAATAGGAAACAGCATGTATGAAGGCTATAGTTGGGAAGAACCTGATGTATGGTAAGGTTTTCCTGAAGATTAGTGAGAAGTGGGAAATGTGACCAAAGAAGAGATTGGGGACTGCTAGGGCATACCAGACCTCATGTTCTGTGTTAAGAATTTGGAATTTTATCCCAAGAGCAATGAAAGGGATTTAAGAAAGATGATGCCATTGCCAATATTACATTTTAGAAAGGTCATTCTGGTTACCTTGGGCTGAGTTCATCAGAAGGAGGCAAGGGTAGATATGGATGAACATTTAAGCAGCAACCTCAGTACTCCAAATGAGATGCTGACAGTGGCCAATATGTCCATGTTGGCTATGAAGGAGATAATTGAGCAGATTTGGGAATACTTAAATGTTGTCAAAAGGGCTTGGTGATTCATTAAAAGCATCCTCCTCCACTAGTACCAGAATTGATACTGCAGGGAGAATTTTAAAAATCCCTTTGTTTTGACATTTCTGGAGTATATACAGAACATTGATGAATTTATTACAGATATTTACAGATACTAATTTAATTCTAGTAGACCAACTTTAGTATTGGGTAATACAACACATGCACACATACAACCTCTCCTCACCCTCTGCTGCCCAACACATACTTTTTGCCCACAGATGGCAGTAAGTTAAAAGCATATTGGACAGGTTTTGTGTTAGCTTAGCACCATTTAAAAAAAATTAAAACATTACTATGCAGATATATAAATTTTGCTCTTAATTATTTTAATCATTTGCAAAGCTTTATGTAAGCTACTAAATAAATTAAATAGAATTTAAACTTTTGGGCTAAGTTTATTTTTAATAGAAAAAATACCACACACGTTTTCTGTTAATAGCTGGGAGGCCTGTTTGGACCTGCTTACTCAGAAAGGATTGAGACTTTACCATGGTGACCTGCTAGGTTTTTGACCAATGAGAAATCGTTTATCTCCATGAAGCCTTATCTTTCGGCAGCACAATGATAAATAGAAAGAGGCAGGCAGTTAAATATTTATATTTCATATCACTATATGACAAAGACCTATAATAAAATCCGAGACAGCAAAATCTTTGGAATATGACTTTATTAATACATCCTTATCAGTCCTTGGAAATCATCAGTAGTTAGGTCTCTGTAGATGAGGCATCCATAAAATAAATTATTTTCTTTTCTTTTTCATGTTTTTGAAGTCATTGGTTCTTAACCATTCAGGTATAAGAAAAAATAGCTAGATACAAGCTAGCAAATAGGAAATATCCATGCAGCTATTCTAACTCCTTTCTGCCTACCAATTTAAAAAGGCTACTGCTATTATTGTGCCTGCAAAAAATAAAGGCTCAGAGTGCTGGAAAAGAAAACTGTGATGCAGAAATGTTCTCCAAGAATTTTTCTGTTGCACCTTCTTGAAATCAAGCCCATGTCAACCAACTGGGGCAAGCATCAATTTTAGAAAGGGTAACAGAGTTGTCATCTGAAATCTCATGTCCAGGCTCATTTACCTACTAAGTATGTGACCGTGGACAAATCATAACCTTTATCATTATGCATTTTTACTAATAAAATTTGGTTTGTACCATTGGTGTGAACTATGTTACTGAGCTGTTATAGACTACTTTTTAAACCATATGTTCTAGAGGCATTGTTTTACATTGAGAACACTGCCTTAGGCAGTACCTTATATGTGAAATATGGATTTGGGACTAGGAGACCTGAGATCTCTCAAAATTCTGCCACTATTTAGCTGTGTGATCTTCATTATAGAACTTCTCTTCTTGTGTAAAGTTGACCCCTAGATTTCACTAGATTTTTCTAAGGCAGTGGTTTCTCAACCTGAGTAGTGGGAGCTTTTTACCTTATAAGAGATATCTGGCAAAGTCTGCAGGCATTTTTAATTGTTGCAACTGGGTGAATGAGATTGGCATCTAGTGAGTAGGTGCTTTGAATGCTGCTAAATATGCATCTCCACCCCATACACAATTATTTAGCCCAAAACATCAATAGTACCAAGACTGAGAAACCATGTTCTAAGGCCTCATCTTGCTTTAAATTTTTATCTATACAGAAAGGCATTCCATAAGTTACCCACTTGACTAAGAGGACCAGAGTAGATTTTATTTATTTCTATTATGAAAATAAACATTGCCATCTATAGTGAAGTTTTCCACTAAAATGTAAAGAGTGGTTAATATTTAGCAATAAGAGGAGCAAGAGTTTAAGCTTCTTTATCCCTATCAACAACCATAATCCTACTTGTGATGTTTCTTTGGGTAACCCAATATCATCAAGTTATGTAATTGGAGGCCAAGGAACAATTATAGTTGACAGAAGGAAATATTTCTGTCAGCTGTTCACATAGCAGTGAATACCATGAGTCTTAGCATCAGACTGCTTGGGTTAAAGTCTAACTTGCACCAGTAATTATGTGAACTTGGAAAATTTATCTGTACCTCAAGCTCTTCAACTGTAAAATGTGACTGATAATGTAGTTTGTGTTTTAAATGACGTAGTTCAGGAAAACTTCTTAGCATGCTGTCTGACATCAAAGAAATATTCTTTCAATGTTAGTAATTGTTATAATTAGACCTAAAAATAAATTTTCATTATTATATTACAAGATATATCTTTATTGTGGTCACTCAGTTTATTGCTCCTCATATACATTGCTGATACTATTGTTTTGTCCAGTGTGAGTTTCTCCACCTGGAGAAATTATACCCATCTTTTGAGTCTCAAGGTCAACACTACCCTTCTGAAAAGGTCTTGTCTAGCCCCTCTGAGAAGACATAGCTTTCCTACCTATGGTGTCTTTAAAGCTCTCTACCCATAACATACCCTAAAGATCTCTATCTATATCCTTCACACTATATTATCATTCATATGCACATATACACACAGACATCAGCTTCCTTGGCTGGAGCGACATGCTCCCTGATTAACATCTGTATGTACATGGCAGGTACACTGGGCCTTCCATAAATGTGGAAACTGGATCAATACTGGAAAATCTCTGGCTCTAGTAATAGAGGATAAAACTGAATTTGCAAGCTGAAATTAAACCTTTGTAGTTTAGACACTGAAAAGGAGAAAAAATCTCATGTTTGACAGGATAAGATGGCTGAGGAAAAGCAGAACTCAGCAGGATCCATTTATACCTAGTTTCAGGGTGCAGTTTCTCCATGTGTACAGAAAGTGCCTGGGTTCTAAAGAGATGACAAAACAGATTATCTTTTTGATTACACTGTCCATAATGTATATTAAAAAGGTTAAAAAGAAGAATAGCTGCTTATTCATTGTGGTGTATGCATTTTCCTGAAGTGAGGATAAATTCACATGGTGGATTTTAGATATGACTGGTGCTGCTTAACAAATTTTACAGGACAGTACATAAGCTTAGTTTCACACTGGGTGGTTAAGCTAAAAAGATATTAAAATGCTAAGCCAAATAAAAGTACCCTGTGAATAATTCCAATCCACAAAGCATGGTTGACCTCCTTCACCACATTAAAAAAAGCACAGTGGTTTCAGTACTTCTATGTTATGAATGTTAAAAGTGACCACCAATGCAATTGAGGTACACTACAGCAATTATCCACAGACTAATTAAAAATGAACGTCACTCACATTGTTAATAGTACATCAACAATAACAAACATGACTGGGTTCATTTTAATTCAGAGTTGTGTCATATTAGCTAATAGAAAGTATTACAATTATTGCTCAAGCTCATAAATCCTCTATGAAGACTTGTTGACAGTTTATTTTTATGTCATCATCTTATAAAATGTCAAGAACCAGTTTCCTAAAGTCACATGCAGACTATCAGGTAATAATGGTGGATTGAAAATAGAAATATAGGTTTTGTTTTCCCTCTGGGAACACATGGAAATAAAAATGAAGAGCTTTTTAATTAGGCACAAACCCATAATGGCAATGGAAACAGGGGAGAGAACTATAACAACAGAATTTTAGATGCTAGTTAATTAACAAGTAGTGATGAACTTAGAAGACCTGAAAAAGCTGAACCCTAATTTAATAGAATAGATGTTGATGCCAAGAAACAGTATGATTACCCATGCAGAAGTCCCCAAAAGTAAGAAATTGATGACACCAGATATCTATGGATGGATGGATGGATGAGAATTGGGCAAAAATAAGAGAACTGTTCAAAAATCTTTTAAAGAATCAATCAAACATTGATTCCCTTTTTCACTGTAGCACATTAGAAGTTTATTCTCTGGAGATGGTGAAAGAGTTTCTTTAAAGATATGCTTTTATACCATATGTACAATCTTTTCCCATCCATTTCTCAGAAGCAGACAGGCAGAATATTGGAGGGTTCTTCTTTGTGAATATGACCAGTGAAAAAATGAAAAAAAAATATACTAATAGCAAGGGTCTTCTAACTAGCCAGACAACTGAACCATGAAGCCAATCCTCAACAGGCTGTAAAGAGTTCCCAAGCATTGTTTTATTGCCCTGCACTTCATGAGGAGTGAACAACAAAGGACCACCAAAAAATTGAGGAAAGTCTTGAACATGAAAGAGACCTGAACATGCAAATAAATAAACAGGAACTTGGGGAGAATAAAGATTATGTAGAGCAAAAAGCAACCTCCCAAAACCAAGCCAAACCAAAACCAAAGAAAATGCCTTCAGAGAGAAGAGATGATACTGCCTCCACATGATGAGAACAGGCTGCTACAGAAAAAAAATATATGTAGAACACAACCAAACAAAAAAACTATTAAAATAATCAGAAAAGAAAAAGAATTAGTAAGAGGGTTGGAGGATAGAGTTTAGAAAATCCTCCTAAAAAGTAAAGGAAAAAGAGAAAGAGATGGAAAATTACTATATCAAATGGCTCAGCTCTCACTAGTATTTCCACAGTCACAAGCACCCAGTAGATAGGATGCAATTGTGTACTTTAATTAATTTTTTACCATCAAATGTTTTATTTTACTGTGGAAAAAATGAAAGGTATTATGATTATAGTCTTTCTTGAAGGCACGACATATCAGTAACAGTCTTGAAATACTCTTAGATGTAAAATTTGAGGGGAGGAATAGGATAGTATAATGAGCTTTTAAAATAAAGTTGAATTTATTTTAAAAATCATATCATTTGGCAAAGTAAATAAATTGCCAATTTTGTAATGGTTCCTTCCCCCCAACCTCCTTTCCTTCCCTCCCTCCCTTCCTTCCAATAGTTCAACTGGTTCCTGAAATCTAAATGTTTTAGAACCACTATTCTAAATGGCATCTAAAATTCTCATTACTTTTATGAAAAAAAAAACACCCAATAACTCTTTACTTTCTAATTACACCGAACAACCCAGGATAAAAATCCCATGCCTGTAGACTGGTGCAATTCCCCTTTGTTTCAAATAACATTGCATTATACAGCCATTTTTGTATCATTTTTGTGACTTGCTGATGATCAACACAGCAGGATAAAATGCACTTAAGTGAGCTGGAAAATGAAAGTCCCTCAAATACTCAAAAATCAATATAGCATGGACAGATAGATAAAGGAAGAAGAAAACAATACAAAACGTAAAAATTGTAAGCAGGTCACAAGAATTAAAATGTAAACAGACATAATTCTAAATCAATACCAATCAAATATGTGTCTGTCAATATATTTTAAAGAAATTGTTGAAAAACTTGCCTCATTTAACTTTTTTATTTTCCACCATATATTGTTTTTTAAAATTTTGTCTAAATTATTCATTTACTAAATATTTTAATTACATGTATATATAGTACCTTTCTTTTCTGGACAGAAAGAGAAGGAAATGAAGCAGTAGTTAAAAGAAAAGGTATAGTTCATAATATCTTTATGAGGATATTAATCTCATAATACATATATTTGTGGATGAGTGAGTTTAAATTGATATAATTAAATTGTGGAAATAATCAGCAGTTTTCTTAGTTACACTTTATATTATGTTTTAAAATAATTTTAAAACTTTAAAAAGACTTGGAAACTTGAAATATTATACAATGAGTATGATTGGAGCAAAAGTTATAAAAAATTTTAGGGCACTATAGTAAATATAAAACAATTTTATTATACATGGAAAAAAACAAGAAAATCTCAGAAACACTGCAACTAAATTTCAGTCATTCAACAAAAACTGATTGAACATTATCTATCCATTGGTTTCTCAGAGATAAATAAAACATATCTCCTGTTCTCACAAGGAAAATAAAAGATGTTTAGAAATTAATATACTTAATTATTACAATAATAATTTGAGACAGGGTGAGAAAAATGTTATCTTGCACACTGAGAACAGTCTGACTTCTTCTCTAGGAGAATATCTCAAATGCTGGCCCAAGCCAAACATTTCACCCATGCTTTGTTCACATTTCCATTTGAGAGAGCCTTGCTGAAATGTATCACAGTCCTGAAACCACAGCTGAACTCAACATATTCCCCCCAAATCTTGCTCCTCTTTTTGATAGTCTCCTTTTTTTATAGTTAGTTAAAAATACTTTATTGCAAATTTAAAAGTTGCTAAGAGAGTGGATCTTCTAGCCCGCCATCTTGACTGGAACCAAGGGAGTGACATTCTTATTATTACCAGCATCATCTTCCTCCCAGGCAGACATAAGTAACACCTATTTTCTTTAATGCTTCTTTCTGTCAACTTCACTTCTTATTAGTTGATACACCAATAAGATTTATACCTCCAATTTTCTCTGAAAGCTGATCCCCCTTAGGCCTAATCTTTTTCAGATCCTAAACTATCGGTTCTCATCTAGACAATTAGTTTCCAGTTGGTTCTCTGGCTTCTGCTTCTTTTTTCTCAGATTCATTCTACAGTCTGCTTTGAGGCTACCTTACTTATGGGCTCTCTTCCTTCTTTCTTTTTTAAAAAATAAACTTTTAGTAGAGTGAAGCTTTCATTTGGTGAAAATGTAGCTATATTCATCTATTTTCTGGCACTAGTCCTTTTCATCAGGTCAGTTGGGCTGAACTACTTAGTTGGTTATAATACTTGTTCAGCTCCCAAAGCTAACATGTTTTCTCATCTCTGTGCTTCTCCTAACATTGGTCATTCAGCAATGCCTTTCTACTTCATCTGTGTCTGCCTAAATCCTACTGCTTAAGTAAGGCATAGCTCACATAACATTTTCACAATTAGGCCTTACTTGATCCTGCTTTATCAACCAGCTATTCTCTAAACTCATACAATATGTTCTTTTTGATTTTTCTTACCATTCTGCCTAACACTATGTTGGACATATGGCAAGCATTCAACACGTGCTTGATTAAATGAATAATTTCTTATCATTACCTTGAAAACTTTTAATATAGCTCTGTTCATGAATAATAAGACTCAGATACTAAACAATGTAACTGATATCTCCACAGTTTTAAAAAGTTATGCCTATAATTGTTATAGCTAGATACCAGGATGTCTATAAATAAAGAATGGCATATTATGCCTGTTTTCTTTGTGAAGACTTTGGGAACAATATACCACTTTCTATTAGTAGATATAACCACTGATACACTATAAGCAGGCATTTTTTTTCTATTGAATGTGAATCAACTCTTGGTAAATATAAAAAAACAACTACATATTACCAAATTCACCTCTGAAAAGTTAGAATCTAACTTTGCCCTCTCAGAACTACTAAGACTGTCATCATTTTTTCTCCTTGAAAAAGGGATAAAGAGATGCTTCCCTTTGCTCCATTAACTGGGTACTTTAAAACTTGTACTATGGACAACTTCTAATGATGTATTCCCAAACAGGTAACCTCAAGTACTACCTGGAAAAAGTGCCCTTTAGGTTAAAAGAAAAGACCACACAGCAATACACACATATGCACACACATGGGGGCAGGCCCTGATAATTATTGAATGAAGGCTTTTGTAGACCCTTCACCGTTCATTCATCCTGTTAAGTGTTACTCGATATCACAGTTTTTGTGAACATAGTAAAACATGTGACAGATACTGTAGTGGGTTGAATGGTGGTCCCCAAAAGATAAGTCCATGATCTAATCTCTAGCAGCTGTGAATGTCACTTTATCTGGAAAAAGTTTTTGTAGACATAATTCAATTAAGCCTCCTGAGATGAGATCATCCTTAATGTTCCATGTGAGACCTAAATCCTATGATAAGTGTTTTTATAAAAGGAAGGCTGAGGAAGATTTGAGACAGAAGAAAAAAAAAGAGCAATGCTGACCACAGAGGCAGAGATTGGCGTGATGCGACCACAAATCAAGAAACACTGACAGTGTCCAGATGTTAAATGAGGCAAAAATTCTCCCCTAGAGCCTCCAGGGGCAGTGCAGTCCTTGATTTCAGACTTTTGGCTTTCAGAACTGTGAAGAAATAAATTTCTGTTGTTTCAAGCCATCAAATGTGTGGTAATTCATCACAGCAGCCAGATAAATTAATAAAGATATCAAGATGTTTTTAGTAAGGTAAGTGCCTCAAATTGTTACTGAATTTCTACTATGCTTTGAGAAGTGCCTTCTTTCTCTACTTCATCCCCATATTCATTCCCCCAATTTATAGTATATAGCTTCCGATCTGAAAGATATTCAGATCTCATTGTACCTTCTGTGCCTGTGTTATAGTCTTGCTTTTTTGACAGTAACAGCCAGACTGATGAGATAACCTAGATGTTTCTGTGTCTATTAACCCCTTCACATGCATAGCAAAGGCTCCAGAAAGTACAGAGATCAAAATTATGACTAATAAAACATCAGATTCACCAGGTCAGAAGAGGTGCAGATATGTAGCTATATAGCTCTATAGATATAGATATATGACTATAAGAATTTTGTTTGCAGATTTTAAAAGTCCCAACAGAGAACAATGATTCTCAGCCTCCATTCCAGATCTAATAAATTTTAATTTCAGGTGTGTGGGGGAGGCAGGGGAGCCAGGAAATTGGGTGTATGTATTTAGTAAAAGTTCTTCAGGTATTTATGATGTCTATTCCTAGTTTAAAAAAAAAAAACATTGCCACAGACAGTTGAAAATGAAGATTCTCAGGCCACTGAGAGTCTCAATTACTCAGTGGCAAGACTGACTCAATGGCTTGTGTTGGTAAACCATGATGCTAAGGATCTCTTTATTTTGAGAGAAAAGTTCTAAAAGTGAAAATATCAGCCAGTTATATTAAAATAATCAAAATACATGTGCTCTGGATTACCAAACTAAATACAAAGTGCTCTTCTGCATTTAAGGATTGATCATTATTTCAATAATCTTTGAGAATGTTAGTCTTTTCTCCCCATTGCAAAACTGTTCTCATAAGCTAGAATAAACTGTGTTTCCATCTTGTTTTCAATATCATGCTATTGTGAAAATAGATAAATTAATACTTTGGTGCTTTTAGTCATTGAAGTTTAAAACTGAGTGTTCACTTAGTTACTATGCTATTTTCACTCTTATAATCATTTTCAAAATTGGTGAAAATTTTCAGATACTACTGTTTATGGGGCTTTAACCTAGTAAATGTCAGCCCATAGGAAAAATTACAAGTTACTTTAAATTAAAACAGCATACATTTACATTATAAAAACATTTCTATTTCCATGAAAACCTTAACAAGTTCTTTAAAGTTAACATATATTTACAAGTCATGCGCAAGATGCATTGTAAATGTTTTAAAAACACCACAAATCTAATTTAACTTCTGGGTTAACATTAATTTTGATCCAATTGTTATAGGTTTTCTAAATAGATAATTTACTAATGTTTACACAGTTTTTAACTTGAAACTCTCAAACAATCATTACCTGACTTTAAATTATTTACCTATATATAGTCAGATAATTATATTCGGAGAGAAGATGTGAATCCTAAATGAACAAAAACCAACCTCGTGTGCAGGGATTTAATAGTCACAGTAAACTGACAAGTCAATTATTAGTTTCTTTTTTTCTATTTTAAGAAGTATGATGAGACCACTTGCTTTTTGATTGCTATTTAAGAAAGGACTATAACTTGCTGCTTTTTAAAGAGTAAAAACTCTGATGAACTAGCTGACTCTTCTACCTGCTTTTCTAACATTAGCTTTGCAGCTCACAGGACACTCTGTTCATGAATGTTCTAAGTACTTCCATTTTATTAAGTGCCTTGAAAAGAAATTTCATGCTTGGAGATCAGTGGAAGAAGAGAAGTGTCTGTTAAGAAATACTTGAGAGAGCAGAAGTAGGAAAAGATGGGACTGAGAAAATAAGAGGAAAAGATGAACAGAAATGAATCCAAGAGACATGCAACTGAATAGAAAAAAAAACCTATGAGAACTATTTCAAGGAGAAGTTCATATTCAACTACATTATTACTAGATGTATCTATTAACAGTGGGATAAAACAAAAATAAAGTATACTATAAGGATAAGACCATTCTGTCATGGATTTAAGAGAGCATTGAGCACAATTAGAATTTAACAAAGGGATGGAAAAGGGAACATAAGCAAAACACTAGTGTATAGAAATGTTCTAAGAAGTACAGCCCATAAGCTTTGATCACAATTTATAAAATGGAGTCACAATTCAAACATCACAGACTGTTGAATAGATGAAATGAGACAATACATAAAAATGCCTTCAAATGTAAGACATTCCAAGAGCAAAGAGAGATTATAATCATTAATCAAGGAAAGCTGCACCTACAGGGTTTTGACTTTCTGGTTGGTTAAAAAGCTCATTTGAATGATAGTTGACATTCACTAATAGCTAAAACTATAAACAAGAGACAGAAAATCTTGGCTTCTTGAGGAATAAAAATTATCCTGGAGGTTAATCAGAACTGTAATATAAAGTCTTTGTAAACAGGCATCTCTCTCTCTCTCTCTCTCTCTCTCTCTCTCTCTCTCTCTCTCTCTCTCTCTCTCTCTCT
>PVKZ01000088.1:1313360-1338483 GCA_004027375.1 Macroglossus sobrinus | reverse complement strand
CCAGTTTCCTGGCTGAACTGTGATATGTTAACTTTTCTTGTAACCTCTTTTTATTTCTTCAAACAAAACATACTGCTCTTTTCACCTTCAAAAGCCAGCTGATATGAATTGGATTTATGGCCAGGTTTCTAGGTTAGATATTCATAGCTCAGCCAGTCTCTTGGGCCCCTTTTTACTTGTATCCTTCATCCATGAAGGAGGATCTTCAATAACACCAGGCAATCAAATCAAAACCAACAATTTTAGTGTGGTTTATTCTGTTACTCTGTAGTATAGAGCTACTGAAATGGGTGAGTTATAAATGTTGGTTTTTATTTGTGAATTTTAAAACTGAGTAAATGCCACACAATTTTTTCATTAACATATTTCTTGTTTCAGCTATTGATCTAAATATTAGGAATGGGAAAATGAAAGCATTGTAGTCCATTCTTTAAGAGTTCTAAGCAAAGTGAGGAAAATTTGACATACAAGGATATGTATACCAAATGATGAGAGAAATGCTTTTAAAATGTATAAAAAAGAGATTTGCTAGCACTTGAGAAGTGTTATTTAATTCTGCCTAGTAAGAGTGGAGTCAGGAAAGGTTTCATAAAAGTGACACTGAGGTGTATCTTAAAACTTGACTAGATAGACACAAGGTACAGAAGCACGAGAGGGAATTCCAGATGGCAGGTATCACATGTACAAAGGATAGAGTCATGAAAGTCCATGGTATGATCAAGAGTACTTGGCCCATGGTGTGAGCTTAGTAGGAGGGTAAATGAAGCTATGAAGACAAAATGGGGTGAGATAGTAAAGGAATTGGCCTTTACCTTAGAGGCAACAGGCAAATATAATATTTTTAAGCAGCAAATCTAGCATTATTCTAAATTACAAAGATAATTTTCTTATCAAAATAAATAGAGTCTGATGAACATTCTCTGTTTTAATTTTTGGTGTTTGGGACTAAAAATTCTAATGCGCATTATAGAATTTCTACTTTCTGTTGCCCCAATTCTTGACTCTGATGGTTATATGGAGGAATTATGGTTACATTAAACTCATGAAAGCCACTACAGGTAGGCTCTAATAATAAGTCAAAGATAACCATGGATCCAATAGTCCATTCTTGGCTCATCTTTGTAAATAAATTAGGTAATGCCCATTATCAAGTATGGGGCCTTAGGAACAAAGATATATCCAAGGAAAATTTGTAGAGGGGGGTAAGTAAAAAATATCTGCTAGGATAGCTAACAGATATTTATACTTTTGTTAATTTAGCAAATCTGTAATAACTAAATAGGCATAATTACTTCTCTGTGGGGCCAGATTGCTAAAGAAAATTTGTCTGTTTGATTCTACCTCCATGATTTTTGCATCACTTGATGGGGTGATTCTCCTTTCATAATTAATTATGTTGCAAATCAGTCTGTACAAATGTATTCCAACCTATAACATGATGGAACACATTCATATTCCATAATGGCCTTTCTGAATCCATATCCTACTGTAAATTTACATGATTTTTAAGATGGCTCCACAATGCAGCTGTATTTGCTAGTATGAATGCTGAATCTGTTAATCCAGGGACCAGAAAGTGAGGCCATTAAACTAAAACTATGCACCAGACATGTTTTATTTGGCTTATATGGTATTTCAAATTAATCTGAATTCTTTTAAGTAGGACCTGTGTTCCCCATTTCACCATGGCCCTCAAGACTTTACTGCATTACACCTGGCCTTACTTTACTCATTTATAACACAAACTTGACTTTATAACCTTGTTCTGTTGTTTTAGGAACATACCTTTTATTTGAAATTGTCTTTAACAGGTAAGAATTTGACATTTGGTTTGCAGCTGACATTAGGTTCAAAGTTGAGAGAGAACATACAGAGATAGTGGTAAGATGAATGCAGGTGAAGCTGAGAAGTATACACTTCAGATACAGAGGGGCTGTCAGTACTGGTTGAAAAGAGAGGCAAGGAAGTGTTTTCAGTCTGAGAGAGACTGGAGTCAAAGGCATCAGGCTGGCTAATCTTGCCCCCACAGATAATGAAGAGACATAATAAAAATAACAGCTAAATTAGTAAGATGTGGATTGACCAAGGACTTTCAAGAAAACAAATACTGAATACGAAAACATAGCCTCTGTAATAACTACTGCTTCTTTCCTGCCTTCGTCTGGTATAAGCCCCATCCCCACATATATGCATTTAGGTACTCACACAAACATATAACCTTCCTCACCATAGGAGAGAAATAGCATACAACAGCTGCTGAGTCAACACATCTCACTTCTGAGGCCATAGCAATCTGTTCAAAATTTAGATTTGTTTACTAAGCTAGGCCAATCAGGATTCCTCCTCAGGGAATCTCCAATTCCAGCTAGAGTTCCAAATTCCACTTTTTTCTGTGTTGAAAGAACTGAGCACAACACTGCCCTCTCTCTATCTGGTCCCTCAGGCCCATGTCGTGCTCTACCTGTCAACTTTAGTTAAAAAATGAAGACGGAAAAAAGTGATAACATACAGAAAGAAGTAGAGAAGAACAGAGGAAATTCTAACATCGTTCCAGTCATCCTTAAGGGCAGCACCACTCTTATCTTTTAAGTGCTTTGTCACTTGTGATTAGAGCCCTAATGAGGAAATATCAGAATCTGTGATGCTTCAAGTGTAAGTTGTCTAGGCACAGGAAGTTGTTCTAAAAAATTTACTCAAATTAACTTTTGCTTGAAATAGCCATCTATTTGATTCAAAATAAACTTTTATTCATTATTTTCCCTCTAGATTGTTTATCTACTCAATTCTCTATTTTACCTCAATTCTTAATTTTATTTCATGCACACAAATAGTGACTGAAAGAAGATAAAGACCTGTCTTCCCTGGATTCTGTCAACAATAGAATTCTCTCTTGATTTAACATTTCTTTAATAATAATAATTGATGTTCTCTAAGTCACTTAACTTCACCTGAAGCAAACAGCTTGTGTATTCATCTAATATAAGATTCATTAATTTTATTTATCTCCCATTATATAAAAATGTTACTTTCATACTCTAATGAGTAACAAATCCTAATAAACAGCATTGAAATGAAAATAAATTATTCATGGGAAATAGAGAAGGGCTTTTTTTCTCAAAAAGTAATCATTACAAATTACATTTATATCTAAGGAAAAATCTTTGTATAAATGCTTTTATAGATATAATATGTGACATATAATTCTAAAGCAAATATTCATACTACTTATAAACAGGCTGTAGATAATAAGCAGAGTACATAAATAATAGTCTAATTGACCCTCAAGTACTTTCAGCCAAAATTAGTTACATTATTCAGAAAGCATTAAAAATTTAATCAATGAATTAAAAGTCTTGAGGTAGCCAAGATAACTGACATTATCAAATCAGGAATATATGTTCCTTGAAAACACTAACATTTTGCTTTCAAGAAAACAAAAATGCTTTTATTGAACTTTCCCTAAGCTTTTTGACATAATGGCCTCTTACTGAATATTTGTGGTAATAATCTCAAATTTTTCTAGAACTCATCATATTGTAAGTATGCTATTTCTATTGATGGCTTGATGTGACAGGAATATTCGACTTAATTTTTCCAGAAGAACCATGCACTTTCCTTTGCTCCCTTTCTACTCAAAGAGCTTCCAAATGTCTATAAACACAATTCTTCAGCAGGCAAATCTGAGGTGGGTGCCCTGCTTTTGTTAAACTCCAAAAAAAATTCTCTGAGAGTGAGAGAACCTGTAACCTTGCATGTAAGTTTGAGAAGACCACTGAGGGGAAGTGAGAAGGGAGATGGAATGACTTCCTCTCATGCCCATTGTGTACCAGAAGTGGAAGCGGAAGATGTCTTCTGACCAGATCATTGGCCCAAGACTTAATTCCATACAGCAAAATTTTGGGAGAAAACTCTTTATCAAGCTTTTTTCTTTTCTTTTTTTATTATTCAGTTGAATAATATGTGCTATAATTAGATTTTACAAATTTTAACTACAAAATTTAACAAAAATTCTTATTGTTTCTGAGAAAGTAACTAACTTGTATGTAGTAAATAGAAAAGAGTTTGCTGTGAGGCTCAGGTTTTAAAACCTTCTGGATACTCCCTCATTGGGCTTATCTGGCAAGTTTTGGAACATATAATCAGGCACATATTAAAATGTGAAATGTGATATTTATTAAAATGTGATATTAATAAAGTTGAAAATCAATTTCATTTTATGTATTTTCATATTAAAAAGGAAGATACTGTTAAGTATGCATGAGTTCATTTAGAAAAAAAATGGTTGGAAGAATGATGTAATGAAAACAGCCATATAAATTCCAGAAAAATCAATATACAAAAAGCTCCCTTAAAACTTGGAAATGAGATCATTGAAAAAATAAATTGAAGAAGTAACAAATAAATGGAAGCATAGACTGTGCCTATGCATAGGAAGAATCAACATTATTAAAATGGCCATACTACCCAAAGCAACTCATAGATTCAATGCAATCCCTATCAAAATACCAGTGACCTTTCTCAGAGAGCTAGAACAAATAACCCTAAAATTTATATGGAATCATAAAAGACCCTGAATAGCTGTGGCAATCTTGAGAAAGAAGAACAAAGTTGGAGGTATCACACTACCTAATATCAAACTATATTACTAGCCTATAGTAATCAAAACTGCATTGTACTGGCATAAAAACAAATACATTGATCAATGGAACAGAATAGAGAGCCCAGAAATAAATCCACACCTATATGCTCACTTAATATATGACAAAGGAGGTAAGAATATACAATGGGAGAAAGGCAGTCTCTTCAATAAATGGTGTTGGGAAAACTGGACAGATACATGCATACAAAAAAGAAAGTAGATGACCCTTATACCGTATACAAGAATAGACTCAAAATGTATTAAAGACTTATGTGTAAGACCCAAAACCATAAAGCTTCTAGAAGATAACATAGGCAGTAAACTCTCTGATATTGCTAACAGAAATTTATTTTTGGATATATCTCCTCAGGCAAGAAAAACAAAATAAAAAATAAACAAATGGGACTACATCAAACTAAAACATTTTTCTACAGCAAAGGAAACCATCAACAAACCAAAAAGACAAATGACTGATTGAGAGAAGATATTTGCTAACAATACATTTAATAAGAGGTTAATATTGAAAAATATATAAAGAACTTATATGACTCAACAACAAAAAGAACAAAAAAATCCAATTAAAAAATGAGCAGAAGACCTGAACCGATATTTCTCCAGAGAGGAAATACAGATGACCAACAGACACATGAAAAGATGCTCAAGGTCACTAATAATCAGAGAAATGCAAATTAAAACCACAATGAGATATCACCTCACACCTGTCAGAATGACTATCATCAATAAATAAAAGAATAAGTGTTGGTGAGGATGTGAACAAGGGAAATCCTCATATATTGTTGGTGGGATTGAAAATTGGTATAGCCACTATGGAAAACAGTCTGGAGGTTTCTCAAAAAATTAAAAATGAATATACCTTTTGATCCAGCAATTGCACTTCTGGGTATTTATCCAAGGAAAATCAAAACAATAATTCATAAAGATATATGCACCCCTACGTTCACAGCAGCACAATTTACAATACGTAAGATATGGAAACAACCTAAATACCCATCAACAGACGACTGGTTAAAGATGTTATGCTTCATATATACAATAGAATATTACTCATTCACTAAAAAAAAAAAATGAAATCCTACCATTCACAACAACATGGATGGACCTAG
The DNA here is from genome assembly GCA_004027375.1 of Macroglossus sobrinus. Lineage (NCBI taxonomy): Eukaryota > Metazoa > Chordata > Mammalia > Chiroptera > Pteropodidae > Macroglossus > Macroglossus sobrinus. Next base: position 1,332,720 of record PVKZ01000088.1, on the reverse strand, counting down.
AGGTTATGATGCTGAGTGAAATAATTCATAGAAAGATAAATACCATGTGATTTCACTTATATGTGGAATCTAAAGAACAAAAAAAACCAAACTAATAAAAAACTGACTCACAAATATAGGGAACAATCTGGTGATGGCCTGGGGTTGAGGAGAATGGGGTACTGGGAGAAAAGAGTGAGGGGTTAAAAAAGTACAAATTAGTAGCTGATAGATGGTCATGGGGATGGGGAGCACAGCATAGGTAATGCAGTCAGCATTAATGTAATGGTTAGGTGGAGAGCCAAAGGAGAGAATGAGCAATTAGAGGGATCATTTTATAAACTATATATATATATATATATATATATATATATATATATATATATATATATATATATATAACCAATGTACTGTATACTTGAAACTAATAAAATAAAATTAAAAAGAAAAGAACTCTAATTACAGTTATAGCTATGAAAAACAAAAGACACCATGGGCAGTCATTGTATTAGAATACATTTCAACAAAACAAAGGCTGATTAGGTAGTAGCATGGCTTTCAAAGTATGTCCCTTGTGAAAATAAACTGTTTTGAACATGAGATATTTTGGTTACTCAAACATTCTACCCTACCACATCAATTTTCAAATAATTAGATTAAAATGAAATACTGTTAATTCTGAAGCTAGTGAATAAAATTTAATATTTCCTCAGAGGAGAAAAACAGCCACAATGGGGACATCAGCTTCCACTGACAAGGAGAAGTCATATGACGTGATAGATGGATAATCTTTTATCTGGGTTAGAAATACCAGTTGCAATTTCATATCAATGACCCTCATCTTATGAAAATGTAAAAATCTGCACTACCACAGAGAAAAGTTATAAGGGTGATTATTCAATTACAAAATGATTCTTATATAAAATTATTCACCACAGAGTTTCTTTAAATAGCATGTTTCCCTTTTGCATATAAATCTCTCATTTATCATTAGCTGCTTAAGAGAGACTGGGGGATGGAGCCTCTTAAAATTGACATGTTAAGCCACTACTAACTAATGATCAATCAAAAATGAAGGAAATACTTCTCTGAAATTATGATTCAACATACCCACAAATCTATATGAATAGCCTAAGTTGGTAGAGTAAGGCATGCCTGGAATACTAACTGTTTTGACATTAAAACATAAAATACTGGTATCCTATTTTCGTAATTGTATTCAAGCACAAGTTATTTTTCATAGAGTCTGCATATAATTTAGGGATGCTCAGTTATTTGGCCAAAATTCAAGAAGCAATCTATAGAGAAATAATTCTTTATATTCAAATTTTAAACAATGTAGGTCTTTGTATACTTTCCATTTTAATGAACATCAGTCATGTGGTACTTATACTTATTCTGAAACCTCTTTCAATATTCTACACCATAATGTTCTTTGATAGGTTTATTTCTGATAAATTGGCATTTACTTTGAAAATTCAGAAGGAGTTCTCATTAATATAGGATACTCACTGCATTTTTCTATGCCAGTAAACTTTGATTACTAAGATTCAGAAATCTTCATGATAACAGTGCTTGTCAAAGGAAAAGCAGTATTTTTCTATAAAATGAATATGACTATCACCAAAATCTTCAGGAGGAACTTGACAGGCATAATGGTTTAATGCTTTGTTTTGTAAAATTATTCTCATGTTCCTTGTCTTAAGATAGATTATGTCTAAATTTCTTTGGTTTAGAAAAATTTAGTATATATATATATATATATATATATATATATATATATATAATATATATATACTATATATATATAGTATATATATATATAGTATATATATATTATATATATACACAAAATTATATATATATATAATATATATATAATTTTATATATATATTATTTATATATAATATATATATAATATATATATATAATTTTGTGTATATATATAATATAGTGTGTATATATATATAATTCAGTGTATATATATAATTTAGTGTGTGTGTATATATATATATATATATATATATATATATATACTTAGAACATTATATATATATAATATATAATGTTCTAAGAGGGGAGATGGGAAACAACTCACTAAATTATATATATATAATGTTCTAAGAGGGGAGATGGGAAACAACTCACTAAAATATTACTCATCCCATAATGAAGCCTATGTCTGCTACCATAGTATGATACCCTAGCAAGTATATGAGCATGATCAATCATTGGCATTCAAAATTTATTTCAGGAACCTTTTACATATAGCATCCTATATATTGCATTAAAATATCTCAACTACTAGCAGCGAGGATGTATTCACTATTTAATATATAACAAGCAGTGCACTAATCTTCACATGTATTATCTCATTGTATACCCATAATAACTACATAGAGGTAGGTATTACCATGGTGCCTTTTTTATTGATTAGTAAAATGAGGACAGTTTGTTCAAGGTTATATAAATAATAAGTGGCAGATCTGTATTGTCACCTACCTGTCTGATAGAATGACCTGAACTTGGAACCACTGCCATATGCTGCCTCTTCATTGTAACCCAAATAATTAAATAATAATAATAATAATATTTTTGTAAATTTTGTGATATAAAAACATGTAGTCACTTTCATTCTCTGTTTTCTCATCAGTTAAGGAGAAGGATTTGACTTGATATCTACCAAAGCCCCTCCATTTACTAAAGTTCCTAAATCCAGAATTGTGAATAGTTATATATATCTAGTTTCTTAACTGGCCAGCAACAAATAAAATAGTATTCTTATAGTATTCTTATGCAATGTGCATGATTTATGTCAGTGACCAGAAAACTAGGCCAGAACTAGACCAGGAGTTGAAAATTTCAATGGACTTTTCACACTGGTTTTATGACAATAACCTTTTTTAGACCTTTTCTTTCTTCCCACCTTCCCTCTTTTCTGGCCCTTTCTAAGGTAAGAGCAAGCTGACTCACATTGCCTTTATTACAGTTTCAATGCATTTTAACAAGAGCTTTAACTGGCTTCAGAACTTTCAGATATCAGTGGCCCATAGTAGCTGTTCTAACCTCCACCTGTATCTTTGGGTTTCGAGCCTGTCTTAGTTAGGCCTTGAACATTTAACACTTAAAAAAAAGTGTGATTTCTGTTTATATACTATTTTTAAAAATAAATATGCATTTCCCCCCAATCTATTCTCCTCTCCAGCGCTAAAGAATGACTGATTTTTGAGAATCTTTGAGATTCATATAAGTTACAGCATAAAATGATCTAAGAATACTAATACTGGTTTCCATTTATTCATTTATCATTTGTTTAAGGATATGAAATATTCACTAAATACTAATATGGAAAACATTCCTCTTCAGATTAGAATCTCAATTTTTAACATGTTCTTGTTTTCAAAATCAGACAACAGCTGTCAAGAGTTATTACTTTCATTTATCATGGAACAATAAATTTAGATTGAGTAGAACTGAACACTATCAGTTTAAATAATTATAACAGCAGTCTGAATTTGCCTTTACATGATTTAATTATGATGTCCATTTGTCCAGAAGCTCTAATTTATGTCTAAAAGCTTTATTTCAGACAGTAGAACTATGGTGATCTGCATGTCTTTCTTAAGTGGGCAACAAGTACATCATTTTTCATCTAAAACTTGAACTTTGGACACAAATCTTTGTTCCAGAATAAAAGGGAAGTTTATGTTTTTTTTTAATATGAGTTCATCAGTAAAAATATGTCTTGTACATTCCCTATGGTGCAGTAAACCAAATCCAACAGCATGGCATTTATTCACGACAACTGGAAGAGTAATTGTGAATGGAAAAAACCAGTCAATGACAACTTTCTTACCTCTGGAAAGGAAGGAAATATCTGCATCACTTGCACACCTCAGCAACAAAGTATTTTTTTTTCTCATCTGCAGTACTGTATGACACTGTTCAGAATTAAGTATCAAATTCAACATCTGAATTGTTTTGTTTCTAGAGTATTGATATTAAGTAATTCCCTACCCCAAAAAAAGAAACAGAGGCTACCTAATTTTAGTAAGATATGGTAGTCACCATACAGAAAAGGTACGTTTTGTTTCAAGAAAATAACAGCTATGAAAATATAGACCTAGATAGAAAATGTTAGAGCACGTTGTTTTGCTCTGTAAAATAATTCCCTATAAGGTCTCCTTGGATTAAAAACTCAACTAGCATATTTGTCATAAAACACTTTGCATGAACAATAAATTTATATACATAGTTCCAGAACATGTAACACATTGGAGTGTTTTAATCAGTAATTATTTTAGCAATGCAGTAAGTTAAACATATAATTTTCATGACAAAGGGTTTTCCTACAAAATATCAGTCAGGATCTATTATATAATACATGAACATTTTCTCTTTAGTCTACTTGAAATTTAAAATTCTGCAAATGATAATATCATGGTGTGATGGGCAAGATATGCTAATTAAGTCCTAGAGAAACATTTTAAGTAGCTAAATTATTTTAGTTAAATTAGATAAAATTACATGTATGTGTGTTTCTTTACCAGGACAAATGTTTAAAATTTTGAGGTTTCAATGACATCATCAACCACTTTACTTTACATGTTAACATCTGGTGAATCCTTGTTACTTGCTCAGGTAAATAAGTGTTTGCTTTTTAATAAACTTAACAAACAAAAGTAAATGTTAAAGAAAAAGAAGAGCACTGCTGGGAAGCTTCTTCAATTTCATTTTCTCTTGCAGAAAATTTGGAGACATGTGATCTTTGTTGCACATATTCCTTATCAATTAGTATTTATCAACATTCTCCATGCCCAGAGTATATCACAAAATTAATGTGTACTTTATTAAGAACCACAATCTAGAAGAAATTCTCAGTTGAGCATTAAAATAAGCAAGAGAAAAAAATAGATAGACACTGTAGCCATTCAATTAGGTTTCTATATTTCATCAACCATAGACATTTACCTAAATGGACTAGATTTATTTGAAACTCTCCAAATGTAGATAGCCCTAAAAAAGAGAGACCACTTATACTCAATGAGTAAAGAGAGAAAGAAATAGGTAAGAAGGTAGGGGGGAAAAAAGTGAACCTGATATTGAAGGAAAGTAAATTTTCCTTCCAGAGCTCTATGTTACAAAAAGATATCATTTTTATTTTATCAAAGATTAAAAGTGATTATACTCATTACATATTTCTGAGTATATAATGAGAGTTGTATATTGAGTATATAATAAGAATTCTGAAAATATGTAGCAAGAAACAAAATTATTTCTTTTTGCCAAGTATTTTTCCTTTTAGAAATCTGCCATGTTAAAATAATCATAAAGTTGGGAGGAAATGTATAGGTAGAGATCATTGTGTCATTATTTATGATGATGAAATTTGGAAAAATCAAAACTTCCAGCAATATATATGAAATTATAGGGCATTCACATAGATATCATGTAGTCATTAAAAGGGTATTTTCTGAGAATATTTAATAGGAGCAGAATGATTTTACAAAGTAAAGTGTAAGAAACTAGATTCTTTTCTCTACTTCCTCCAAATTTCTACCATTAATCTCTATAATTATGTTTTAAAGCAAAAACCAAAAGCTTAATAAAGTGACATCCAAATCTAGATGAGTAATGATAATGTATAGTAAATTCTAAGTTATAAAACAATATGTTTCTCACTAGGTCAAGGATGGGGTAGATTTCTACTCTTTGAAAGTTTAATAATGATGAATATAACATCTTCTGTTCTCGAAGGTTCTGAAAATGGGCCCCTGGCCATAACAAGAAGGTCACGTTTCCGAATGATCATTCTCAAGGCTCAAACTCAGAAGGACAATGGTGTCTGTCTTGTGATTCCCTTAACTGAAGCTGCCTTTAAAGAACTAAGTCAGGCTCATCTCCTGGACAAAACTTCAGAATTGTGTCGTGTGATTTCTGGGCCTTTTGCCAAAGAAAGTGTTGTCCATTTGTTTGCTGATGCCTGAAAGTTATTTAAAAAAAACAAATTTCTTTTTTTCACATTTAGAAGTAATACACAGATATTGCTTAAAATGGAAATGTGATTCTGTGACCACATATTGACTGAAATTCATACTTACCAATTCATATATTTTATTTGAATTTAGTTACTATTTTATTTTACCCTAAGTACTTTTTTTTGTACTTTAACTTTCTACACTGGAACAATTTAAATGATCACTATCAGAATCTTTACAGTTTTGAGAATATGAAGGAATTGGAAGAAAAGGAGGATGCAGAAAGTGAAAGGAGAATTTGGTGGTGAAGACAAATCCATGCACTTTATGCTTTTATCTAAGACATTATTAAGGAGTTTTACATATTTAGAGACAAAACTGGAGAACAGATGGATTTGTAGTTATCAAAGTCAGGTGGATATGTGTGTAACTTAGTCAGGATGTTCAAGTTAGATCATCAGACATGTACCAACTCAGCTTTGTGTAATTTCTGATAATTGTTTTATAATGTTACTCATATGGTAGTTTTATTATCCTCTGAGGTCAACTCTTAATTTAGGATAGGTTGAGTCAGAGCCTTGAACTCTTGGCCAATAAAATTTTGTTGGAGAGTCTCACCTTCTCATAAGATGAGGCATCACTTACAGGCTCCCTGTCACTGGTCCTGGCCATCTTCCTTACTCCCACCCCATGACTCTTCACTCAGTCCTCTTTTCTTAGGATATAATATCACATTTTGAGTCTGTTGAAATTGAAATCTTTTTCAAATGTGGAAAAAACAAAAATTAAATCTCCAAGGAAGTAAAAGATAAAAGTACATATTGGTGAAAACAAATATATTTTAGGCATCTAATGTCTTTTTTCTTTTTGGTCCTCAATATTATTTCCTATTTTAACTTATCTTTTGTGATCAACTGTTCACTTACTTCAATACTATTGCAGTAACAACACTAGCAAGGTAGTTATTTCAAATCAACTGTTACTAAAAAATTAAAGAATTGAGATTAAATGATTTGTCTTATATACTGAGAACTAGAAACAAAAAATAAAACAAAAGTTGTTTAAAAGAATCCAAATCCCAGGTTGATGTCTCTAGTTTACCTGGTGTTTAAAGAGAGCTCACATTTCTTTTGGCAGTGACAATAAAAGAGAATATTTCCTGGAGTATTTTGATAACAGACATGCCCATCTTTCTTTAAATGAATATGCAGTCAAATCTTACAACTTGCATAAGAACTTTTCATATTTGAAATCAACTAGATTAGTCTTTATAATTTTTGTTAAGTAAAAAGTAAATTTTTAAAAGGAAAGCTTTACAGACTATTTCATTTTGTGAAACATTTTAGCAGGAGGTTAAGAAAAATCTGATTTATTCCAATTTCAGGGACAATATACGGAAACCCAATGGGAAGCCATTAATCAGAAAATTCTTTTAATTATGTTGTCAAGTAAAGAGATACCATTAATTTCATTTCACTATGTTCATTACTGATAACGGGCACCAATAAAACACTCCTTCTTGGTCCAACATTTACAGTTTTGTATAACTCCTTAGAAATACTTAGAAAAAAATAGTTATTGAAAGGTATGTGTGAACATGGCCACTTACAAAAATTTATATTTCAAAATACATTTAAAAAGTATCAATCAAATCTAATATAGCTCAATATACCATAGCATGAGTGAAAAGTATAATACAATTTTAATGTATCTATTTGCTTCATATTCAATATTGCTTTAATGCTGCTGTAGTCTTCTTTCTCAAAATAACAATTAGAATGATACTTCTCATATATATATATATATGTATATATATATGTATATATATGGCATTAATTCAAAGTCTTGGGTTTACCATCAAAGAAGCACATTGATACCTTGACTTTTATAAATCCCACATATGTTCTTTCCTCAAAGTTAATAAATATAAGTATTTGCAATGTTAGAAGTCTATTGACTACAATCATTTTACAGGTTCTAAACCAATCATCTTATCTTTTTGCACTATAAGTTTGGATATGTTATTAGTAAAGATTATTATATCTGTTATCTTCATTTTGAAGATGATTTACAATTTTATTCCCAATTCTCATTCCAATAACATGGGCAACTTAAGGGATGGGCTACCGATTCTTTTTTAATCATATACATTAATGCAGTTCTTCTCTCAAGTAGGTAATGTAAGATAAAACTCCTTAATAAACAAGTATATATGGTTGGATTTATACTTTTTGATAATACTAAACATAACACTAAAAACATTTTCTGCTAAAGTTTATGATATATAGATGCATATTGTATTTCAAATAAAAATAAACAGTAAAAAATATAATTAAATTGCTATACTTATAATTAATGGGAAATTTTTCAAAATTTGGTATAACTGAGTATAGATGCTACACTCAGAAATTCTGGCGTAACTTTATGATAAAAATGTTAGAATTCCGATTTGTCCCAAATTATATTCTGTCCATGTTCTTATGTCCCAAACCTATTAGTCTTTTAACCAAAAGCTACTTGTTACATTTTATTGATATATTATCTGTAACTTCACTTGCATAATGTCCATTATATTTGATTAGATAAAAATGATTTTAACTGTAATGCTAACACTTATCTTTATGAATCTGTATGCTTTCCGCTAATTTGGAAAAAGTGTATTTTAGCATATTAATGGATAGAGTAAGTCAAACAGTTCCATATTGCCTATTTTAAAAACCAATTCAAGCCTTATAAAATTACAATATAATACCACCAAAAGATCCTTCAGCCCATCTCATTTCTCAGCAATTATCTAATGACACATGAGTCTTTGCATCCCTATGTTCATCTTAGCTTTAATGCATGTCCCATGGGAGATGGAGTGGGACAAGTTTGTGGTACTTTCTAATTTTTCTCCGTATAAATACACATGGGCTTAGTTCAGAGTGTTACATCAGGTTACAATCTAGGCTTATTAACTGTCAGATCATATTGAAAAAGTGTATTAACTAGAATTAAGAGATTGCTTACCCAGCTGGGTCTCCTGAATTGTCAGTTTGCTTTCCATAGGATACAAAAGTTTGGGTGGCTTATCAGTCAGAGGAGCTGAAAAGCAATAATAAAAATACAGACTATAGTTATGCTGTATGAACTGAAAGATGGAACACAGTTTATTTTCCCAAATGTTTTTTTCATTCTCAGAGTAGTGCATCAAAGCATTCTACTAAGTAATGACTTACATATTGCAGATAGTACCTACAGATGAAAAGCTATTAGATTGTACATGAGAACATTCTAAATTGACAATCACATGAAACTATAAGTACAGAATCAGGATTGGTCAGTTCTTGAGAACATATGACTGTGTTTCACCAAATCTCTTCAGTTTGCAACTTGTTTTTCTTTTTAAAGGGTACCTTAGATTTACTCTATATTAACTAAAGCTACACATGATATAAGATACATGCATTTCAATGATATTTCAGCATAATGTCTCATTCTTCTTAATCCCATTCCTAGTTTCTGTACCCTGGATCACACTGTCTCAAAACCCATAACTTAGTAATTATATTATTTCTTACACACATACTCTATAAATGAGGTAGCAATGTGGCATATAAATTAGTACGAGTACAAGCTGCACACTCAAACATGCATATAAATATTTGCCAAGATCGTATTTTTAAATGGTATTTTCCATTTAGTCAAAACCTCTTATTACTATTATCTATTACATTTAATAGTATTTATTTCTAATTTGTATAATATACTTTCTTTGATTAAGTTTCCATACATTTCTACTCTGTGCTATCATTAATTTATCAATTATCAGCCTACAGATATAAGAATTTGCTATTGAGCACCTTTGAAGATAGGTTTCCCACTGCGTACTTCATTCCTAGATAAAGTAGGCTATCTGGACTTTACACAAATAGCCATTTCTCCTTCATTAAGCCTCCATTTTCAACTCTCTCTGATTGAATTTCCCAGGTCCCTTGAAATCTGTCACTGCAACTTCCACTCTGTAGCAAGTACAGAAATGATCAATTAAGGGTTGCTGAACAAATGTTTCTGCTTTGAGGGCTTTCTTCCTTCCTTGCCAGGAGGACGTTCCAGTTTGGTTGATAACTAGAAGGCTAATATAGTCAGCAGTGCCAGGAGTTTGCCACATGTTCTCTTTACCAGAGGATTCAAGAATTTGATCTGCCTCAGAAGCTCACTCCCCTCTCTCTTTAGCAGAAAACACAGTCAGTGCAAACAGATGATGCATTCCAACTCAGAAAAACAGAAATGTGTTTTAAGAGTCCTAGTTTAGGAGACCAACCACACATAGGATCAATCGTTTTTGTTCATAACTAACTGAATGCATTATTCATTCATCTTCATTAATATTTAACACATGGAGGGGAATGAAGTAGAAAGGAAAGTTATAGTAATAGGATATCAATTGTTTAGAAACTCTTCTCAAAGATTTGACATCACTCTGAATAAGCTTAAATACTCTCATTTCATGTCTACAGTGATATTAACAGATTTTTATTCTCCCATCAGCTAAATAAGTAGATTATTCACTAAATATTGGCAAAATAGTTTGCCATTGGTAAGTCAAAAAGCCCCATTTCTTAGGCTTTAGTTATCAAATAATTTCAGTGAACTTCAAAAGCAACTATGGTATCAAAATAACAGACTTATTCAGTAAATTAACTCAGTTTATAAAATCTCGTGATTATACAGTTACAAGTAGAAAACTCAACAATTTGTTATAGAAAATGGCTGAGAGAAACGTTCCTGTTCAAACACATCTGACACTAATTTATAGTAAAATATCTGTAGAGAAAAATAACATAATCTATATGTAGTACATTCATTCAGAATTATTAAATGGTTGTGTGGTTCTCTACTCCAACCCACCACCCATGCCTACAACATAATGTTACATCCAAGTTAGAAAAGGAATTGTAAGATGTTGAAACCAGAGAAAATTATATGCTTATTAAATTTTTTGCATTTTATAATGTGTTCCCTAAAGCCCTATGATTTCCACAGGGACCCTCTAGGTAAATGAAGTGAAGAGCAAGCTAAGAGGAGGTTCATGGGGCTCGACTCATGCTTTGTTGTACTGCCCATCCCTCTCTGACAAAAGTAACTCTACTTTTATTTATGTTATACATCAGTTATGTTATAATTCCCCTAAGATTTTAACACAACAAAAAATCAATTCATTTATTGAGAGATAAATGGATAAAGATATGCTATATAGGTATACACACACACACACGTATATATGTATATATACATTATATATACGTGTGTGTGTGTATATAATATATACATTATATGTATATATACATATATACGTGTGTGTGTGTGTATATATATATATATATATATATATATATATATATATATATAGTGTTTAGTAATAAACAAAGAATGAAACCTTACCATTTGCAACAATATGGGTGGACCTAGAGGGTATTATGCTAAGTGAAATAAATCAGACAGAGAAAGGCACATACCATACAATTTCACTCATATGTAGGCTATAAACTGAAAACAAAAACTCATAGACATGAACAACAGTTTAGTGGTTACCAATTGGAAAGCGGGGAGAAGGGAGGTACAAAGGGTTAAAGGAGATCAGATATATAGTGACAGAAGATCTGACTTTGGGCGGTGAACACACAATACAATATACAGATAATGTATTATTGAACTGTACACATGAAGCCTATATAATTTTATTAACCAATGTCACCCCAATAAATTTAATTTTATGGAATTAAGTGAATGGAAACTATCAGAATAGCACAATAGCTGAACTGCAGCTTGGACACACTGGAAAAATGACTGTGAAGATAATATGAAGCTCAGCTCCAAAGTCATTTGAGGGCAAGAGATTTTGCTGCCACAAAAAAAAAAGAGCATAGGCTGAATTATCCATCATTTGAATGCTTCTGACACTTTATGGTGTTTAATAAATATTAGTCTAATTGAATTTACAGAAGACAGAACTGGCAAACAAATACAGAAATGACAATAACTAAACAAAACGCGCACACACACAAACACCAAGCCCTATTTATTTTCTGCACAAAGGTGGAACTGGAAGGAAATTCAAACAAATTCCTAAAAATAAGAATAAAGTAATTAGCATCAGATCATGACTAGACCAACTGATGACGTTTTATTGTTCAAAGAAAAAACAAACAATTTGCTTTAGCCTTGGGGGTCTCTCTCTCTCTCTCTCTCTCTCTCTCCCTCCCTCCATCATCTCTCTCATGCACAGGCGCACACACACACACACACACACACACACACACACACACACACACACACACAATACATGCCCAGCAAGACAACCCTACACAATCAGTGACTAATCTGAAATCACTGAAAAACTAAAGAAAGTCCAATAGTAGTGACATGAAGCATAGATTGATTTTGAGTCCTTATTATATCTTGTCTATTAAAAAAACCCACAACAATTATAATAGAGATGTTTCTCTCGCAAATTATGCACTAAAATATTAAAAACATTAAAGCTGATAAAGTTAAACTTATTTAAAATTAAAACAGACCTCTCTTACAAAATTAATATTTCTCAATTGACAAAATTGTTCTGCAGAGTAGAAGGGGAATTTTAAGGACATTGGTTTTGCTTTCTAGGTGGCAGTTAGAGAAACATCTAGAAGTCAATATACGTGAAATTGTATGCGGGACTGGTTCTTTATCTATGAAATAGTGAAAAATAGGATTCTATCTTCAAAAAAAATGACAACAGACTAGGGTAATGAGGCCAGCATTCTTGAAATCTTGTGATGTTTTTAGAGAAAATATTAGATATTCAGGATGAGTGTACTTTCTCTGTCAACTCATCATCTTTCTAAAATTTAATTTTAGTCCCTCAAATACTAATCTCCCAAATATTACCGAGAATATTCAATACTTCTTAGATAATCATTCTACTACAAAATTTACTCTTTCAAAATCACAGATAATTTTCAAAATGTATTTTAAGTAGTACCTTCACTGCTTTGTTTCTTAGAAAAATTAAAGTAAAGTAAGAAAGATCATACACTTAGCTTTCAGGGAGATCTGGGTCTAATAACTCTTGACTCAGCCTTATTGGTTTGGCAAGTTGTAGAAATTATTACACACTGAGTCTCAGTCTCCTTATATATAAATGTGACATAAATAGCTTTCCTTTATGGCTTGGTGTAAAAATTAAAATGGGTAAGAGATTAAGTGTCCGGTTATAGTAGTTGAAAAATAAATCTGTTCTAATGACACCATCAAAGTTTGGGACAATACCACTGAATAGTCTATGTAGCTGATAAAAAAAAATGTTATTGTTTGTAAAATAATTAACTCAATGTTTAACCAAAGGTTAAAAGGCATTTAGCTCTTGAATTTAAGAGTCATTAATATTTTCAACATCAATTTCCACAGCAGGAGGACCAATCTATCTTTAAGGACACAAACAAAAAAAAAAATAAACATTTTGAAGACTTTTAGATATGCAAGCAATGTACTAGGATTGTAAAGGGCTTAAAGATAAATAAAATGCAGCTTTTAAGGCTCACAGAGTTTATAATCCAGATAAACAATTATAACTCCATAACTCAATTATAAGAACATTTATGAAGTACTTACAAATAGTACTATATTATAAATAAAAAGATCAATAAGACATGGAAGGATGTATGATATGAAAGCATATATATGATACATTGTGATGAGTGCTATATACTCAGAGGTAATTTCTTTATGACTCCATTGAGATCTACCAACTAAATGCGGTCACAAAACCGTATTCATAGATTTATATAGCGGACAATAAAGCATGCTTTGTGGCAATCCCACCAACACATTTCATTTTACAATGGGTTTTTGTTTGTTTTGTGGTCTGCATATATATTTTTTTAACTTAAAAGTGTTGACAAACAACTGTCTGTTTACCTAGCAAGTCAAGGGGATATTGATTACCCATAGAGCTTCAATGACTCAAAATGGAAATTCAGTTCTGCTTTCTCTGGCAGGGGATGTTTTAACATTAGTTTCTAATATTGGAGAATGAGCTTGTGAGAGCTATAGCAAGTAAACAAAATCTCATGGTCCTTGGGAGAAAAATTGAATAGACAGGAGAAAATTTCAACATATACTAGGTGAAGCCATTTGTGGGAAAAGAGTGCTTTACTTTTCACTTATCTCTAATGCACTGAGATTGGCAATATTTCTCCTTTCTGTTGCAAAATATTATAGTGACTCAGAGCAGAATCATGAAGTCACAGAGGCCTCAAAGAGGGAGAGGAGAGGCACAGTAACTGAGCAGAGAAGTACAGGGAAAAAAGCAGTTTATGAACAAACTAGCACAGTATATAGGATAATCTTGATCTAAGAATCATGTCAAAGTGACAGAACAAATACTCATAAGGACATAATTGTTACTATATCTGTCAAAATAAATGTATTCAAGAAAATCAAAATTTATTTCATTAGCTTTAATACTTATATTTTATTCATATAGATTAATAAGTATTACCTATAATGCAAATAAAACAAATATGTTCATTCATTCATTCAACAAGTAGTTTTTAAAGCATCTCCTCTTTGCTAGATATTTTTCTAGTTACTAGAGGGTATAACAGTGAACCAGACAGACACAATATTCCTGCTATAATAGAGCCTACTTTCCAGAGAGGATGATGGAAAATATACATGTAAATGAATACATGCATAGTATAACATCAGGTGATTGTAAATAATGTAAAAGAAAAATAAAGCAGCTAAAAAAGAAAGAGACTAATGCAGATGCTTTTTTAGAAAAGATTATCAGAAAAGTTAGCTCTGAAGATTATTTGAAACAGATCTGTGTAAAGGGAGGAAACCAGCCCTGTGAATAGCTACAGGGTGATTATGGCGGGCAGAGGGAAGAGCAAGTGCAAAGGCTCTGAGATGGGAATGCACTTGGCATGTTTGCAAGTTAGCACAGGTCATTATAGCTATCCTGACATAAGGAAAGAGTGGTAATGAATTCAGAGACGGCCATGGACCAGTTCAGTCAGGGCCTTGTAGAACATGAAAAAAAAACTTTAATTTTATTCTAAAAATAATGAGAATGCCATGGAGAGGTTTGGAGAGAACCCTTGGTAGAATTTACATGTTAGAAGTATCACTCCAGCACCTCGGTGTTTAAGTCTGGGAGGACAGAGTAGCATGGAGACAGTAAAGCAGAGTGGAGACAGGAAGGCCAGGAAGGAAGGTATTGAAGCAGTCCACTAAGAGGGGATGATACATTGATGTTGGTGGTAGAAATGGTAGCATTTTTTTAAAGCATCTGTTTGGTAGGTAGAGCTAACAAATTTATTTAAGATCGATGTGAAAGATAAATAAAAATCCAGGAGTTAAATATCTCTAGTTATGGGCTTGAGCAAATATGTGAATGGCAGTGCCATTTAATGATTATTGGGGTGGGGGCAGTGCAAGAGGGAAATTTTATGGGGCAGTAGGAATCAAGGGACAAATTTTTATAAGTCAGTTCAGTCATCTCCCTTTATCCACAGAAGTTAGAGAATTTTACTATTATTCATTGGTTTATATTTTGAAAAACTGAGCCACTGATTAGAGACTCATCTCTTTCTGATCTCCCAAAGGGCTGAAAAAATGGTCTAAAAAAGTTTCATATTTCAGGCTAATGCCATATTCATTTATCTGATATAAACTTTGGCTAACCTCTACTGTATTTTTCTCTAACATTATTCATAATAAAAAAATGTATAATACCCCAAAACTTATTTTTGACTAATAGAATCTGAGCCAGGTTTAGTCAAGAGATTAAGAATAATTTTCCAGTACTCCCTTGGTTCAATGATATGTTGAACATATTCAATCAGCAAATTAAATATCACCATGTTTTATTTAGGTTTTTTATTTAAAAATATTTATTATGAGATAGTGCTCTGACACAGGAGTGATGGAATTAATATTTAATCACCTCCCAATATCTTTACCAATCTCCCAGGTAACATAAACAATGAAAAGATTATATTCATTGGTCAATTTTAAAAATAAAATCACTCATGCATATCCTAGGAAAAGTTAATTAACATGGAGCTAATATTAGCGCTCAGGTTCTCTATTCATTTGCTGCCTTCTATAGTTGTCTCTTAAGCCCCAGCTCCCATTTTCTGTAGCCCTGCTTGCTGTGCAGGGACTCATGGCTGATCCTAGAACTCATTCAGTCACCTACTACACCCTAATTCTGACCAAATGAGCTGAGAAAAATATGGAGGGCAAACAAAAGTGAGCATGAGTAGACAGAATAAATAAAGATGGTTTAGTATTTTTAAAACTATTACTGCAGTGGATATTGCCTTAATGTTGTGGGGATGAGCTCTTACTGGCTGCATACTGATTTCAACCATTTAAATAACTTCATGTGTACTCAAAGTAAAAAAAAACAGTGAGAAAAATAAAACAATACATAATTATCTAGATAAATAATGATGAATCCTAAGAAAAGGCTGCTGATTGATATAATAGCTATAATCAAGTAGGTGAGCATGCCAAATACTGTTTTCCCTTCTGTTGACAAGCAAAAAAATTAATGGTCACCAATTAGCTTCTAGGGACAACAGTCAATTCCAAGAAATTACATGCCTCATGAGGGAAAATATCTCTTTCCCAGCAATCAGTAAGTAAGCAAAATTTTCAAAGCACATCATTTTTTCTTTTTCTATTAGTAGATACAATGTCTTGAGAAAGTGAAAATGAAAAATTTCAGGATATTTGGAAATGGTTATTAAAGGAAAATTGTGGAATAGATGAAAGGCGCTATGTTATTATTGAAGGTAAGAAATTTAAACATTCTCTACTTGGGTTGGAATACCACAGTAAGATATTACATTTATATAGTATAGTGTAATGTAATTTAAATGTCTTTCTGGGTTATATTGGATTGGTTTGTTCACATTGTACTTTTATATGAAAGATATTTACACTTCTTGACTTTTTATTCATGACACAGAATCTTGCACAATTACTCACCCATATGGCTCTCTGACAGCAATTCTCAACTGGGTTGCTACAACTGATGTGTAGAGGGTGCTCCTTGACAAGGTATGCTGTTTACTTCCTACAATGCCCTGGAAAGTTGCCCCCCCCCCACACACACACAAGAATTATCTTGTCTTGGATATCAATAGTGATGAGGTTGAGAAACCTTGCTCTATAATAACCACATATCAAAAGCGGTTTTAATGCCTATATTTCAAGCTTGATTTGGACAAAATACTTCAATTTTTTTTTTTGTAGACGGAAAGCTATTGAAATCATGGGGATTGATGAAATGGTGGAGGATGTTTCTATCTGGGCTATTATAGAGTAGACTGCAGCCATGAAAGAAGCCATGAGGGTGTATGGGAACTGTGTAGGCTTAGTACCTAGAAAGGTCAGGTAATGACAGTGTACAGGGAAGAGATGGGAGGCCAAATAAGAATTAACTGAGCATCCATACAAGGAATGAGTAACCTCTTCCTCTTTACAAATCCCCATAGGAAGGATGACCTCCACCCCAAGAACTAACAATTAAGAGGTTCTCTAAAAACAGAATAAATCATCTAATGCAGGATAGCAGAGACATTCCAGAACCACACAACTAACTCTAATGTACTATAAAACATTTAGCTGTTGAAATATAACAGCATTATTTCACAGCAAAAGCTTTTTAATACTATTGTACTTCAGTTAATATGGAAGTTGTCTATAATTATTGAACATGAATTTACCCAAAGAAAGTAGCCTAAAAATATTTTTTGGGGGTAAGTGGCAGCACTATTCAAAGGAGCTAGCCAGGAATTAAAAACAAAGTAGTCCATTTAATAGCTTAATTTATCATTAAAAGTTAAAATAGCACATTCTGCTTAACTTCATCCACAAACTATTAAGTCAACTTGTTGTTAGCTGGAACTCTCAGCATAAATTGAAGGCTTTTAAGACACAGAACATAAATAAGATGGAAATAAACATATGTATAGGAAAAATTAACATATCATACTTTGGGGTATACAGTTAGTTACATTCTTTCATTTGACCATTAGTTTGTTACAATGAAAAGATCTAAAAACTTCTCCCCAGTGAGGAAAGAAACTGAAATTAATACCCACCTCATCTGATTTTAATGGTCACATGCCTTCCAATTTTGTAGAATGCTTTTCAATATTTGTGATTTCTAATGTAGTTTCTACTAGACATCTTGTTTTTCCTGGACCTTCTGATGACATGGGAGCATACTGGGAGGAAATGTTATTCTGATAGAGTTTGGAAACAGAAAGATGGAAAGGTCTCTGATTTTAATAGACTGAATTAGAATTAAATTGTATTTGACAATAGTGAACCTTTTAATGTAGAATTTGAATAAGTCTGACACTGCTTTTTTAAGATGGGAAGGAAGAATTATTTCTGTCATTGGCTCTCAGAAGCAGAAAACTTTAATGATTACAGAACTTGATGATATACAATTTAGGGCTCTCATTAAACAGTGGACCCTAATAAAGTAAGCATTCTAAAAATCTCATTAAAAATGTTAGCAAAGAAAAAATGAACTGTAATAAGCATGATCTTCATTGAAATTTGAGGTTTATAATTATAGACTAAATTATTTTATTTTTTGTAGTAATTACATTAAATATTCCAGATATCCTTTAGAGTGACATAACAACCCGAATCCTGTAAAAATATTATTTTTGCATGTAATGATACTACATTGCATTCTTCTAGATGAATTAAACTTGTTACGGACAATAGATTTGTCAAATATTAATATATTTATCTTTTCTAATTGCTTTAACTTTCTTGACCTTTGTCAATGATAAGGCTACACTGAACTATAACACAGGTTCCTTTGATATTCTATGAATCTAAAGGAATTTCTGTACAGTCAGAACCCCCAAAGTCCAATATAATAACAATATAAATGTTGTGTGTAAAATTACAGGCTGACTGTGATATTTAATGGTATTACTGCCTTAAGAAACATGTCTCTAAGTAATTAGCCTCTCTCTTTCTTTGCCTCCCATCTTCCTTTCCCTCTTTTCTTCCTTTTTCTTTTCTTTCTTTTTCTTTCTTTCTTTCTTTCTTTCTTTCTTTCTTTCTTTCTTTCTTTCTTTCTTTCTTTCTTTCTTTCTTTCTTTCTTTCTTTCTTTTCTTTCTTTCTTTCTTTCTTTCTTTCTTTCTTTCTTTCTTTCTTTCTTTCTTTCTTTCTTTCTTCCTTTTTCTTTCTTTCTTTCTTTCTTTTTCTTTCTTTTTCTTTCTTTCTTTCTTTCTTTCTTTCTCTTTTCTTTCCTTCTTTTTCTTTTTCTTTCTTTTCTCTTTTTCTTTTTCTTTCTTTTCTCTTTCTTTTCTCTTTCTTTCTTTCTTT